>CAWUFW010006725.1:0-541089 GCA_963921515.1 Calotriton arnoldi | reverse complement strand
CAGAATCCTCAGCAAACTCATGATGCCCACTGGGGGCGTGGCATTTGAATATTGATTAAAAACAGGTGAACTGCTATAGTGTTGTGTGTGCTTTACTGGCTTGTGAACAAGGGCGGCAGAGCCCGAAACGCGTAAGGCCACTTCGAAGGGATTTGATGTCCGTTGCAGGCCTTGCACAGATCCCACCATTTGATTATACAAACCATTTGAGAGGCAGCTTCACAAGGGCAACCTTTTTTTTGTGGATTTATGAGCAGCCTGTCCGGTCGCAAAGCTTGCCCGCCGCATGGAATGCGGATCCAGGAGGGCTTGGAACACAAGCCACCCAAGGAGCTAATGGAACTGTGGTGAGATGTATGAAGCTGAGCACGTCCGGTGCAGACATTTTAATCATGCCACTTGGTATTTTTATTTGGAATATCCTAAGCACATTGAACGGCACGCCCACTGTGGTTTACTTTAGCAGGACTACCTTTACCAGAATCCTCAGCAAACTCATGATGCCCACTGGGGGAGTGGCATTTGAATATTGATTAAAAACAGGTGAACTGCTATAGTGTCGTGTGTGCTTTCCTGGCTTGTGAACAAGGGCGGCAGAGCCCGAAACGCGTAAGGCCACTTCGAAGGGATTTGATGCCCGTTGCAGGCCTTGCACAGATCCCACCATTTGATTATACAAACCATTTGAGAGGCAGCTTCACAAGGGCAACCTTTTTTTTTTGTGGATTTATGAGCAGCCTGTCCGGTCGCGAACCTTGCCCACCGCATGGAAAGCGGATCCAGGAGGGCTTGGAACACAAGCCACCCAAGGAGCTAATGGAACTGTTGTGACATGTATGACGCTGAGCACGTCCGGTGCGGACATTTTAATCATGCCACTTGGTATTTTTATTTGGAATATCCTAAGCACATTGAACGGCACGCCCACTGTGGTTTAATTTAGCAGGACTACCTTTACCAGAATCCTCAGCAAACTCATGACGCCCACTGGGGGCGTGGCATTTGAATATTGATAAAAAACAGGTGAACTGCTATAGTGTCGTGTGTGCTTTCCTGGCTTGTGAACAAGGGCGGCAGAGCCCGAAACGCGTAAGGCCACTTCGAAGGGATGTGATGTCTGTTGCAGGCCTTGCACAGATCCCACCATTTGATTATACAAACCATTTGAGAGGCAGCTTCACAAGGGCAACCTTTTTTTTTGTGAATTTATGAGCGGCCTGTCCGGTCGCGAAGCTTGCCCGCCGCATGGAATGTGGATCCAGGAGGGCTTGGAACACAAGCCACCCAAGGAGCTAATGGAACTGTGGTGACATGTTTGAAGCTGAGTACGTCCGGTGCGGACATTTTAATCATGCCACTTGGTATTTTTATTTGGAATATCCTAAGCACATTGAACGGCACGCCCACTGTGGTTTACTTTAGCAGGACTACCTTTACCAGAATCCTCAGCAAACTCATGATGCCCACTGGGGGCGTGGCATTTGAATATTGATTAAAAACAGGTGAACTGCTATAGTGTCGTGTGTGCTTTCCTGGCTTGTGAACAAGGGCGGCAGAGCCCGAAACGCGTAAGGCCACTTCGAAGGGATTTGATGTCCGTTGCAGGCCTTGCACAGATCCCACCATTTGATTATACAAACCATTTGACAGGCAGCTTCACAAGGGCAACCTTTTTTGTGTGGATTTATGAGCGGCCTGTCCGGTCGCGAAGCTTGCCTGCCGCATGGAAAGCGGATCCAGGAGGGCTTGGAACACAAGCCACCCAAGGAGCTAATGGAACTGTGGTGAGATGTATGATGCTGAGCACGTCCGGTGCGGACATTTTAATCATGCCACTTGGTATTTTTATTTGGAATATCCTAAGCACATTGAACGGCACGCCCACTGTGGTTTAATTTAGCAGGACTACCTTTACCAGAATCCTCAGCAAACTCATGATGCCCACTGGGGGCGTGGCATTTGAATATTGATTAAAAACAGGTGAACTGCTATAGTGTCGTGTGTGCTTTCCTGGCTTGTGAACAAGGGCGGCAGAGCCCGAAACGCGTAAGGCCACTTCGAAGGGATTTGATGTCCGTTGCAGGCCTTGCACAGATCCCACCATTTGATTATACAAACCATTTGAGAGGCAGCTTCACAAGGGCAACCTTTTTTTTGTGGATTTATGAGCGGCCTGTCCGGTCGCGAAGCTTGCCCGCCACATGGAATGCGGATCCAGGAGGGCTTGGAACACAAGCCACCCAAGGAGCTAATGGAACTGTGGTGAGATGTATGAAGCTGAGCACGTCCGGTGCGGACATTTTAATCATGCCACTTGGTATTTTTATTTGGAATATCCTAAGCACATTGAACGGCACGCCCACTGTGGTTTAATTTAGCAGGACTACCTTTACCAGAATCCTCAGCAAACTCATGATGCCCACTGGGGGCGTGGCATTTGAATATTGATTAAAAACAGGTGAACTGCTATAGTGTCGTGTGTGCTTTCCTGGCTTGTGAACAAGGGCGGCAGAGCCCGAAACGCGTAAGGCCACTTCGAAGGGATTTGATGTCCGTTGCAGGCCTTGCACAGATCCCACCATTTGATTATACAAACCATTTGAGAGGCAGCTTCACAAGGGCAACCTTTTTTTTGTGGATTTATGAGCAGCCTGTCCGGTCGCGAAGCTTGCCCGCCGCATGGAATGCGGATCCAGGAGGGCTTGGAACACAAGCCACCCAAGGAGCTAATGGAACTGTGGTGAGATGTATGAAGCTGAGCACGTCCGGTGCGGACATTTTAATCATGCCACTTGGTATTTTTATTTGGAATATCCTAAGCACATTGAACGGCACGCCCACTGTGGTTTAATTTAGCAGGACTACCTTTACCAGAATCCTCAGCAAACTCATGATGCCCACTGGGGGCGTGGCATTTGAATATTGATTAAAAACAGGTGAACTGCTATAGTGTCGTGTGTGCTTTCCTGGCTTGTGAACAAGGGCGGCAGAGCCCGAAACGCGTAAGGCCACTTCGAAGGGATTTGATGTCCGTTGCAGGCCTTGCACAGATCCCACCATTTGACTATACAAACCATTTGAGAGGCAGCTTCACAAGGGCAACCTTTTTTTTTTTGTGGATTTATGAGCAGCCTGTCCGGTCGCGAACCTTGCCCACCGCATGGAAAGCGGATCCAGGAGGGCTTGGAACACAAGCCACCCAAGGAGCTAATGGAACTGTTGTGACATGTATGACGCTGAGCACGTCCGGTGCGGACATTTTAATCATGCCACTTGGTATTTTTATTTGGAATATCCTAAGCACATTGAACGGCACGCCCACTGTGGTTTAATTTAGCAGGACTACCTTTACCAGAATCCTCAGCAAACTCATGATGCCCACTGGGGGCGTGGCATTTGAATATTGATTAAAAACAGGTGAACTGCTATAGTGTCGTGTGTGCTTTCCTGGCTTGTGAACAAGGGCGGCAGAGCCCGAAACGCGTAAGGCCACTTCGAAGGGATTTGATGTCCGTTGCAGGCCTTGCACAGATCCCACCATTTGATTATACAAACCATTTGAGAGGCAGCTTCACAAGGGCAACCTTTTTTTTGTGGATTTATGAGCAGCCTGTCCGGTCGCGAAGCTTGCCCGCCGCATGGAAAGCGGATCCAGGAGGGCTTGGAACACAAGCCACCCAAGGAGCTAATGGAACTGTGGTGAGATGTATGACGCTGAGCACGTCCGGTGCGGACATTTTAATCATGCCACTTGGTATTTTTATTTGGAATATCCTAAGCACATTGAACGGCACGCCCACTGTGGTTTACTTTAGCAGGACTACCTTTACCAGAATCCTCAGCAAACTCATGATGCCCACTGGGGGCGTGGCATTTGAATATTGATTAAAAACAGGTGAACTGCTATAGTGTCGTGTGTGCTTTCCTGGCTTGTGAACAAGGGCGGCAGAGCCCGAAACGCGTAAGGCCACTTCGAAGGGATTTGATGCCCGTTGCAGGCCTTGCACAGATCCCACCATTTGATTATACAAACCATTTGAGAGGCAGCTTCACAAGGGCAACCTTTTTTTCGTGGATTTATGAGCCGCCTGTCCGGTCGCGAAGCTTGCCCGCCGCATGGAAAGCGGATCCAGGAGGGCTTGGAACACAAGTCACCCAAGGAGCTAATGGAACTGTGGTGAGATGTATGACGCTGAGCACATCCGGTGCGGACATTTTAATCATGCCACTTGGTATTTTAATTTGGAATATCCTAAGCACATTGAACGGCACGCCCACTGTGGTTAAATTTAGCAGGCCTACCTTTACCAGAATCCTCAGCAAACTCATGACGCCCACTGGGGGCGTGGCATTTGAATATTGATTAAAAACAGGTGAACTGCTATAGTGTCGTGTGTGCTTTCCTGGCTTGTGAACAAGGGCGGCAGAGCCCGAAACGCGTAAGGCCACTTCGAAGGGATTTGATGTCCGTTGCAGGCCTTGCACAGATCCCACCATTTGATTATACAAACCATTTGAGAGGCAGCTTCACAAGGGCAACCTTTTTTTTGTGGATTTATGAGCGGCCTGTCCGGTCGCGAAGCTTGCCCGCCGCATGGAATGCGGATCCAGGAGGGCTTGGAACACAAGCCACCCAAGGAGCTAATGGAACTGTGGTGAGATGTATGAAGCTGAGTACGTCCGGTGCGGACATTTTAATCATGCCACTTGGTATTTTTATTTGGAATATCCTAAGCACATTGAACGGCACGCCCACTGTGGTTTACTTTAGCAGGACTACCTTTACCAGAATCCTCAGCAAACTCATGATGCCCACTGGGGGCGTGGCATTTGAATATTGATTAAAAACAGGTGAACTGCTATAGTGTCGTGTGTGCTTTCCTGGCTTGTGAACAAGGGCGGCAGAGCCCGAAACGCGTAAGGCCACTTCGAAGGGATTTGATGTCCGTTGCAGGCCTTGCACAGATCCCACCATTTGATTATACAAACCATTTGAGAGGCAGCTTCACAAGGGCAACCTTTTTTTTGTGGATTTATGAGCGGCCTGTCCGGTCGCGAAGCTTGCCCGCCGCATGGAAAGCGGATCCAGGAGGGCTTGGAACACAAGCCACCCAAGGAGCTAATGGAACTGTGGTGAGATGTATGATGCTGAGCACGTCCGGTGCGGACATTTTAATCATGCCACTTGGTATTTTTATTTGGAATATCCTAAGCACATTGAACGGCACGCCCACTGTGGTTTAATTTAGCAGGACTACCTTTACCAGAATCCTCAGCAAACTCATGATGCCCACTGGGGGCGTGGCATTTGAATATTGATTAAAAACAGGTGAACTGCTATAGTGTCGTGTGTGCTTTACTGGCTTGTGAACAAGGGCGGCAGAGCCCGAAACGCGTAAGGCCACTTCGAAGGGATTTGATGTCCGTTGCAGGCCTTGCACAGATCCCACCATTTGATTATACAAACCATTTGAGAGGCAGCTTCACAAGGGCAACCTTTTTTTTGTGGATTTATGAGCAGCCTGTCCGGTCGCGAAGCTTGCCCGCCGCATGGAATGCGGATCCAGGAGGGCTTGGAACACAAGCCACCCAAGGAGCTAATGGAACTGTGGTGAGATGTATGAAGCTGAGCACGTCCGGTGCAGACATTTTAATCATGCCACTTGGTATTTTTATTTGGAATATCCTAAGCACATTGAACGGCACGCCCACTGTGGTTTACTTTAGCAGGACTACCTTTACCAGAATCCTCAGCAAACTCATGATGCCCACTGGGGGCGTGGCATTTGAATATTGATTAAAAACAGGTGAACTGCTATAGTGTCGTGTGTGCTTTCCTGGCTTGTGAACAAGGGCGGCAGAGCCCGAAACGCGTAAGGCCACTTCGAAGGGATTTGATGCCCGTTGCAGGCCTTGCACAGATCCCACCATTTGATTATACAAACCATTTGAGAGGCAGCTTCACAAGGGCAACCTTTTTTTTGTGGATTTATGAGCAGCCTGTCCGGTCGCGAACCTTGCCCACCGCATGGAAAGCGGATCCAGGAGGGCTTGGAACACAAGCCACCCAAGGAGCTAATGGAACTGTTGGTGACATGTATGACGCTGAGCACGTCCGGTGCGGACATTTTAATCATGCCACTTGGTATTTTTATTTGGAATATCCTAAGCACATTGAACGGCACGCCCACTGTGGTTTAATTTAGCAGGACTACCTTTACCAGAATCCTCAGCAAACTCATGACGCCCACTGGGGGCGTGGCATTTGAATATTGATTAAAAACAGGTGAACTGCTATAGTGTCGTGTGTGCTTTCCTGGCTTGTGAACAAGGGCGGCAGAGCCCGAAACGCGTAAGGCCACTTCGAAGGGATTTGATGTCTGTTGCAGGCCTTGCACAGATCCCACCATTTGATTATACAAACCATTTGAGAGGCAGCTTCACAAGGGCAACCTTTTTTTTGTGGATTTATGAGCGGCCTGTCCGGTCGCGAAGCTTGCCCGCCGCATGGAATGCGGATCCAGGAGGGCTTGGAACACAAGCCACCCAAGGAGCTAATGGAACTGTGGTGAGATGTTTGAAGCTGAGTACGTCCGGTGCGGACATTTTAATCATGCCACTTGGTATTTTTATTTGGAATATCCTAAGCACATTGAACGGCACGCCCACTGTGGTTTACTTTAGCAGGACTACCTTTACCAGAATCCTCAGCAAACTCATGATGCCCACTCGGGGCGTGGCATTTGAATATTGATTAAAAACAGGTGAACTGCTATAGTGTCGTGTGTGCTTTCCTGGCTTGTGAACAAGGGCGGCAGAGCCCGAAACGCGTAAGGCCACTTCGAAGGGATTTGATGTCCGTTGCAGGCCTTGCACAGATCCCACCATTTGATTATACAAACCATTTGAGAGGCAGCTTCACAAGGGCAACCTTTTTTTTTGTGGATTTATGAGCGGCCTGTCCGGTCGCGAAGCTTGCCAGCCACATGGAATGCGGATCCAGGAGGGCTTGGAACACAAGCCACCCAAAGAGCTAATGGAACTGTGGTGAGATGTATGAAGCTGAGCACGTCCGGTGCGGACATTTTAATCATGCCACTTGGTATTTTTATTTGGAATATCCTAAGCACATTGAACGGCACGCCCACTGTGGTTTAATTTAGCAGGACTACCTTTACCAGAATCCTCAGCAAACTCATGATGCCCACTGGGGGCGTGGCATTTGAATATTGATTAAAAACAGGTGAACTGCTATAGTGTTGTGTGTGCTTTACTGGCTTGTGAACAAGGGCGGCAGAGCCCGAAACGCGTAAGGCCACTTCGAAGGGATTTGATGTCCGTTGCAGGCCTTGCACAGATCCCACCATTTGATTATACAAACCATTTGAGAGGCAGCTTCACAAGGGCAACCTTTTTTTTGTGGATTTATGAGCAGCCTGTCCGGTCACGAAGCTTGCCCGCCGCATGGAATGCGGATCCAGGAGGGCTTGGAACACAAGCCACCCAAGGAGCTAATGGAACTGTGGTGAGATGTATGAAGCTGAGCACGTCCGGTGCAGACATTTTAATCATGCCACTTGGTATTTTTATTTGGAATATCCTAAGCACATTGAACGGCACGCCCACTGTGGTTTACTTTAGCAGGACTACCTTTACCAGAATCCTCAGCAAACTCATGATGCCCACTGGGGGCGTGGCATTTGAATATTGATTAAAAACAGGTGAACTGCTATAGTGTCGTGTGTGCTTTCCTGGCTTGTGAACAAGGGCGGCAGAGCCCGAAACGCGTAAGGCCACTTCGCAGGGATTTGATGCCCGTTGCAGGCCTTGCACAGATCCCACCATTTGATTATACAAACCATTTGAGAGGCAGCTTCACACGGGCAACTTTTTTTTCGTGGATTTATGAGCCGCATGTCCGGTCGCGAAGCTTGCCCACCGCATGGAAAGCGGATCCAGGAGGGCTTGGAACACAAGTCACCCAAGAAGCTAATGGAACTGTGGTGAGATGTATGACGCTGAGCACATCCGGTGCGGACATTTTAATCATGCCACTTGGTATTTTTATTTGGAATATCCTAAGCACATTGAACGGCACGCCCACTGTGGTTTAATTTAGCAGGACTACCTTTACCAGAATCCTCAGCAAACTCATGACGCCCACTGGGGGCGTGGCATTTGAATATTGATTAAAAACAGGTGAACTGCTATAGTGTCGTGTGTGCTTTCCTGGCTTGTGAACAAGGGCGGCAGAGCCCGAAATGCGTAAGCCCACTTCGAAGGGATTTGATGTCTGTTGCAGGCCTTGCACAGATCCCACCATTTGATTATACAAACCATTTGAGAGGCAGCTTCACAAGGGCAACCTTTTTTTTTGTGTATTTATGAGCGGCCTGTCCGGTCGCGAAGCTTGCCCGCCGCATGGAATGCGGATCCAGGAGGGCTTGGAACACAAGCCACCCAAGGAGCTAATGGAACTGTGGTGAGATGTTTGAAGCTGAGTAAGTCCGGTGCGGACATTTTAATCATGCCACTTGGTATTTTTATTTGGAATATCCTAAGCACATTGAACGGCACGCCCACTGTGGTTTACTTTGAGCAGGACTACCTTTACCAGAATCCTCAGCAAACTCATGATGCCCACTGGGGGCGTGGCATTTGAATATTGATTAAAAACAGGTGAACTGCTATAGTGTCGTGTGTGCTTTCCTGGCTTGTGAACAAGGGCGGCAGAGCCCGAAACGCGTAAGGCCACTTCGAAGGGATTTGATGTCCGTTGCAGGCCTTGCACAGATCCCACCATTTGATTATACAAAACATTTGAGAGGCAGCTTCACAAGGGCAACCTTTTTTTTGTGGATTTATGAGCGGCCTGTCCGGTCGTGAAGCTTGCCTGCCGCATGGAAAGCGGATCCAGGAGGGCTTGGAACACAAGCCACCCAAGGAGCTAATGGAACTGTGGTGAGATGTATGATGCTGAGCACGTCCGGTGCGGACATTTTAATCATGCCACTTGGTATTTTTATTTGGAATATCCAAAGCACATTGAACGGCACGCCCACTGTGGTTTAATTTAGCAGGACAACCTTTACCAGAATCCTCAGCAAACTCATGACGCCCACTGGGGGCGTGGCATTTGAATATTGATTAAAAACAGGTGAACTGCTATAGTGTTGTGTGTGCTTTACTGGCTTGTGAACAAGGGCGGCAGAGCCCGAAACGCGTAAGGCCACTTCGAAGGGATTTGATGTCCGTTGCAGGCCTTGCACAGATCCCACCATTTGATTATACAAACCATTTGAGAGGCAGCTTCACAAGGGCAACCTTTTTTTTTGTGGATTTATGAGCAGCCTGTCCGGTCGCGAAGCTTGCCCGCCGCATGGAATGCGGATCCAGGAGGGCTTGGAACACAAGCCACCCAAGGAGCTAATGGAACTGTGGTAAGATGTATGAAGCTGAGCACGTCCGGTGCAGACATTTTAATCATGCCACTTGGTATTTTTATTTGGAATATCCTAAGCACATTGAACGGCACGCCCACTGTGGTTTAATTTAGCAGGACTACCTTTACCAGAATCCTCAGCAAACTCATGATGCCCACTGGGGGCGTGGCATTTGAATATTGATTAAAAACAGGTGAACTGCTATAGTGTCGTGTGTGCTTTCCTGGCTTGTGAACAAGGGCGGCAGAGCCCGAAACGCGTAAGGCCACTTTGAAGGGATTTGATGTCCGTTGCAGGCCTTGCACAGATCCCACCATTTGATTATACAAACCATTTGAGAGGCAGCTTCACAAGGGCAAATTTTTTCGTGGATTTATGAGCCGCATGTCCGGTCGCGAAGCTTGCCCACCGCATGGAAAGCGGATCCAGGAGGGCTTGGAACACAAGTCACCCAAGAAGCTAATGGAACTGTGGTGAGATGTATGACGCTGAGCACATCCGGTGCGGACATTTTAATCATGCCACTTGGTATTTTTATTTGGAATATCCTAAGCACATTGAACGGCACGCCCACTGTGGTTTAATTTAGCAGGACTACCTTTACCAGAATCCTCAGCAAACTCATGACGCCCACTGGGGGCGTGGCATTTGAATATTGATTAAAAACAGGTGAACTGCTATAGTGTCGTGTGTGCTTTCCTGGCTTGTGAACAAGGGCGGCAGAGCCCGAAACGCGTAAGGCCACTTCGAAGGGATTTGATGTCTGTTGCAGGCCTTGCACAGATCCCACCATTTGATTATACAAACCATTTGAGAGGCAGCTTCACAAGGGCAACCTTTTTTTTGTGTATTTATGAGCGGCCTGTCCGGTCGCGAAGCTTGCCCGCCGCATGGAATGCGGATCCAGGAGGGCTTGGAACACAAGCCACCCAAGGAGCTAATGGAACTGTGGTGAGATGTTTGAAGCTGAGTACGTCCGGTGCGGACATTTTAATCATGCCACTTGGTATTTTTATTTGGAATATCCTAAGCACATTGAACGGCACGCCCACTGTGGTTTACTTTGAGCAGGACTACCTTTACCAGAATCCTCAGCAAACTCATGATGCCCACTGGGGGCGTGGCATTTGAATATTGATTAAAAACAGGTGAACTGCTATAGTGTCGTGTGTGCTTTCCTGGCTTGTGAACAAGGGCGGCAGAGCCCGAAACGCGTAAGGCCACTTCGAAGGGATTTGATGTCCGTTGCAGGCCTTGCACAGATCCCACCATTTGATTATACAAAACATTTGAGAGGCAGCTTCACAAGGGCAACCTTTTTTTTGTGGATTTATGAGCGGCCTGTCCGGTCGTGAAGCTTGCCCGCCGCATGGAAAGCGGATCCAGGAGGGCTTGGAACACAAGCCACCCAAGGAGCTAATGGAACTGTGGTGAGATGTATGATGCTGAGCACGTCCGGTGCGGACATTTTAATCATGCCACTTGGTATTTTTATTTGGAATATCCAAAGCACATTGAACGGCACGCCCACTGTGGTTTAATTTAGCAGGACTACCTTTACCAGAATCCTCAGCAAACTCATGATGCCCACTGGGGGCGTGGCATTTGAATATTGATTAAAAACAGGTGAACTGCTATAGTGTCGTGTGTGCTTTACTGGCTTGTGAACAAGGGCGGCAGAGCCCGAAACGCGTAAGGCCACTTCGAAGGGATTTGATGTCCGTTGCAGGCCTTGCACAGATCCCACCATTTGATTATACAAACCATTTGAGAGGCAGCTTCACAAGGGCAACCTTTTTTTTGTGGATTTATGAGCAGCCTGTCCGGTCGCGAAGCTTGCCCGCCGCATGGAATGCGGATCCAGGAGGGCTTGGAACACAAGCCACCCAAGGAGCTAATGGAACTGTGGTGAGATGTATGAAGCTGAGCACGTCCGGTGCAGACATTTTAATCATGCCACTTGGTATTTTTATTTGGAATATCCTAAGCACATTGAACGGCACGCCCACTGTGGTTTAATTTAGCAGGACTACCTTTACCAGAATCCTCAGCAAACTCATGATGCCCACTGGGGGCGTGGCATTTGAATATTGATTAAAAACAGGTGAACTGCTATAGTGTCGTGTGTGCTTTCCTGGCTTGTGAACAAGGGCGGCAGAGCCCGAAACGCGTAAGGCCACTTCGAAGGGATTTGATGTCCGTTGCAGGCCTTGCACAGATCCCACCATTTGATTATACAAACCATTTGAGAGGCAGCTTCACAAGGGCAACCTTTGTTTTTGTGGATTTATGAGCGGCCTGTCCGGTCGCGAAGCTTGCCCGCCGCATGGAAAGCGGATCCAGGAGGGCTTGGAACACAAGCCACCCAAGGAGCTAATGGAACTGTGGTGAGATGTATGACGCTGAGCACGTCCGGTGCGGACATTTTAATCATGCCACTTGGTATTTTTATTTGGAATATCCTAAGCACATTGAACGGCACGCCCACTGTGGTTTAATTTAGCAGGACTACCTTTACCAGAATCCTCAGCAAACTCATGACGCCCACTGGGGTTGTGGCATTTGAATATTGATTAAAAACAGGTGAACTGCTATAGTGTCGTGTGTGCTTTCCTGGCTTGTGAACAAGGGCGGCAGAGCCCGAAACGCGTAAGGCCACTTCGAAGGGATTTGATGTCCGTTGCAGGCCTTGCACAGATCCCACCATTTGATTAGACAAACCATTTGAGAGGCAGCTTCACAAGGGCAACCTTTTTTTGTGGATTTATGAGCGGCCTGTCCGGTTGCGAAGCTTGCCCGCCGCATGTAAAGCGGATCCAGGAGGGCTTGGAACACAAGCCACCCAAGAAGCTAATGGAACTGTGGTGAGATGTATGAAGCTGAACATGTCCAGTGCGGACATTTTACTCATGCCACTTGGTATTTTTATTTGGAATATCCTAAGCACATTGAACGGCACGCCCACTGTGGTTTAATTTAGCAGGACTACCTTTACCAGAATCCTCAGCAAACTCATGACGCCCACTGGAGGCGTGGCATTTGAATATTGATTAAAAACAGGTGAACTGCTATAGTGTCGTGTGTGCTTTCCTGGCTTGTGAACAAGGGCGGCAGAGCCCGAAACGCGTAAGGCCACTTCGAAGGGATTTGATGTCCGTTGCAGGCCTTGCACAGATCCCACCATTTGATTATACAAACCATTTGAGAGGCAGCTTCACAAGGGCAACCTTATTTTTTGTGGATTTATGAGCGGCCTGTCCGGTCGTGAAGCTTGCCCGCCGCATGGAAAGCGGATCCAGGAGGGCTTGGAACACAAGCCACCCAAGGAGCTAATGGAACTGTGGTGAGATGTATGATGCTGAGCACGTCCGGTGCGGACATTTTAATCATGCCACTTGGTATTTTTATTTGGAATATCCTAAGCACATTGAACGGCACGCCCACTGTGGTTTAATTTAGCAGGACTACCTTTACCAGAATCCTCAGCAAACTCATGATGCCCACTGGGGGCGTGGCATTTGAATATTGATTAAAAACAGGTGAACTGCTATAGTGTCGTGTGTGCTTTCCTGGCTTGTGAACAAGGGCGGCAGAGCCCGAAACGTGTAAGGCCACTTCGAAGGGATTTGATGCCCGTTGCAGGCCTTGCACAGATCCCACCATTTGATTATACAAACCATTTGAGAGGCAGCTTCACAAGGGCAACCTTTTTTTTGTGGATTTATGAGCTGCCTGTCCGGTCGCGAACCTTGCCCACCGCATGGAAAGCGAATCCAGGAGGGCTTGGAACACAAGCCACCCAAGGAGCTAATGGAACTGTTGTGACATGTATGACGCTGAGCACGTCCGGTGCGGACATTTTAATCATGCCACTTGGTATTTTTATTTGGAATATCCTAAGCACATTGAACGGCACGCCCACTGTGGTTTAATTTAGCAGGACTACCTTTACCAGAATCCTCAGCAAACTCATGATGCCCACTGGGGGCTTGGCATTTGAATATTGATTAAAAACAGGTGAACTGCTATAGTGTCGTGTGTGCTTTCCTGGCTTGTGAACAAGGGCGGCAGAGCCCGAAACGCGTAAGGCCACTTCGAAGGGATTTGATGTCCGTTGCAGGCCTTGCACAGATCCCACCATTTGATTATACAAACCATTTGAGAGGCAGCTTCACAAGGGCAACCTTTTTTTCGTGGATTTATGAGCGGCCTGTCCGGTCGTGAAGCTTGCCCGCCGCATGGAAAGCGGATCCAGGAGGGCTTGGAACACAAGCCACCCAAGGAGCTAATGGAACTGTGGTGAGATGTATGACGCTGAGCACGTCCGGTGCGGACATTTTAATCATGCCACTTGGTATTTTTATTTGGAATATCCTAAGCACATTGAACGGCACGCCCACTGTGGTTTAATTTAGCAGGACTACCTTTACCAGAATCCTCAGCAAACTCATGATGCCCACTGGGGGCGTGGCATTTGAATATTGATTAAAAACAGGTGAACTGCTATAGTGTCGTGTGTGCTTTCCTGGCTTGTGAACAAGGGCGGCAGAGCCCGAAACGCGTAAGGCCACTTCGAAGGGATTTGATGTCCGTTGCAGGCCTTGCACAGATCCCACCATTTGATTATACAAACCATTTGAGAGGCAGCTTCACAAGGGCAACCTTTTTTTTGTGGTTTTATGAGCGGCCTGTCCGGTCGCGAAGCTTGCCCGCCGCATGGAATGCGGATCCAGGAGGGCTTGGAACACAAGCCACCCAAGGAGCTAATGGAACTGTGGTGAGATGTATGAAGCTGAGCACGTCCGGTGCGGACATTTTACTCATGCCACTTGGTATTTTTATTTGGAATATCCTAAGCACATTGAACGGCACGCCCACTGTGGTTTAATTTAGCAGGACTACCTTTACCAGAATCCTCAGCAAACTCATGATGCCCACTGGGGGCGTGGCATTCGAATATTGATTAAAAACAGGTGAACTGCTATAGTGTCGTGTGTGCTTTCCTGGCTTGTGAACAAGGGCGGCAGAGCCCGAAACGCGTAAGGCCACTTCGAAGGGATTTGATGCCCGTTGCAGGCCTTTCACAGATCCCACCATTTGATTATACAAACCATTTGAGAGGCAGCTTCACAAGGGCAACCTTTTTTTTGTGGATTTATGAGCAGCCTGTCCGGTCGCGAACCTTGCCCACCGCATTGAAAGCGAATCCAGGAGGGCTTGGAACACAAGCCACCCAAGGAGCTAATGGAACTGTTGTGACATGTATGACGCTGAGCACGTCCGGTGCGGACATTTTAATCATGCCACTTGGTATTTTTATTTGGAATATCCTAAGCACATTGAACGGCACGCCCACTGTGGTTTAATTTAGCAGGACTACCTTTACCAGAATCCTCAGCAAACTCTTGATGCCCACTGGGGGCTTGGCATTTGAATATTGATTAAAAACAGGTGAACTGCTATAGTGTCGTGTGTGCTTTACTGGCTTGTGAACAAGGGCGGCAGAGCCCGAAACGCGTAAGGCCACTTCGAAGCGATTTGATGTCCGTTGCAGGCCTTGCACAGATCCCACCATTTGATTATCCAAACCATTTGAGAGGCAGCTTCAAAAGGGCAACCTTTTTTTTGTGGTTTTATCGAGCGGCCTGTCCGGTCGCGAAGCTTGCCCGCCGCATGGAATGCGGATCCAGGAGGGCTTGGAACACAAGCCACCCAAGGAGCTAATGGAACTGTGGTGAGATGTATGAAGCTGAGCACGTCCGGTGCGGACATTTTACTCATGCCACTTGGTATTTTTATTTGGAATATCCTAAGCACATTGAACGGCACGCCCACTGTGGTTTAATTTAGCAGTACTACCTTTACCAGAATCCTCAGCAAACTCATGACGCCCACTGGGGGCGTGGCATTTGAATATTGATTAAAAACAGGTGAACTGCTATAGTGTCGTGTGTGCTTTCCTGGCTTGTGAACAAGGGCGGCAGAGCCCGAAACGCGTAAGGCCACTTCGAAGGGATTTGATGTCCGTTGCAGGCCTTGCACAGATCCCACCATTTGATTATACAAACCATTTGAGAGGCAGCTTCACAAGGGCAACCTTTTTTTTGTGGATTTATGAGCGGCCTGTCAGGTCGCGACGCTTGCCCGCTGCATGGAATGCGGATCCAGGAGGGCTTGGAACACAACCCACCCAAGGAGCTAATGGAACTGTGGTGAGATGTATGAAGCTGAGCACGTCCGGTGCGGACATTTTAATCATGCCACTTGGTATTTTTATTTGGAATATCCTAAGCACATTGAACGGCACGCCCACTGTGGTTTAATTTAGCAGGACTACCTTTACCAGAATCCTCAGCAAACTCATGATGCCCACTGGGGGCGTGGCATTTGAATATTGATTAAAAACAGGTGAACTGCTATAGTGTCGTGTGTGCTTTCCTGGCTTGTGAACCATCGCGGCAGAGCCCGAAACGCGTAAGGCCACTTCGAAGGGATTTGATGTCCGTTGCAGGCCTTGCACAGATCCCACCATTTGATTATACAAACCATTTGAGAGGCAGCTTCACAAGGGCAACCTTTTTTTTTGTGGATTTATGAGCGGCCTGTCTGGTCGCGAAGCTTGCCCGCCACATGGAATGCGGATCCAGGAGGGCTTGGAACACAAGCCACCCAAGGAGCTAATGGAACTGTGGTGAGATGTATGAAGCTGAGCACGTCCGGTGCGGACATTTTAATCATGCCACTTGGTATTTTTATTTGGAATATCCTAAGCACATTGAACGGCACGCCCACTGTGGTTTAATTTAGCAGGACTACCTTTACCAGAATCCTCAGCAAACTAATGATGCCCACTGGGGGCGTGGCATTTGAATATTGATTAAAAACAGGTGAACTGCTATAGTGTCGTGTGTGCTTTCCTGGCTTGTGAACAAGGGCGGCAGAGCGCGAAACGCGTAAGGCCACTTCGAAGGGATTTGTTGCCCGTTGCAGGCCTTTCACAGATCCCACCATTTGATTATACAAACCATTTGAGAGGCAGCTTCACAAGGGCAACCTTTTTTTTTGTGGATTTATGAGCCGCCTGTCCGGTCGCGAACCTTGCCCACCGCATGGAAAGCGAATCCAGGAGGGCTTGGAACACAAGCCACCCAAGGAGCTAATGGAACTGTTGTGACATGTATGACGCTGAGCACGTCCGGTGCGGACATTTTAATCATGCCACTTGCTATTTTTATTTGGAATATCCTAAGCACATTGAACGGCACGCCCACTGTGGTTTAATTTAGCAGGACTACCTTTACCAGAATCCTCAGCAAACTCATGATGCCCACTGGGGGCTTGGCATTTGAATATTGATTAAAAACAGGTGAACTGCTATAGTGTCGTGTGTGCTTTCCTGGCTTGTGAACAAGGGCGGCAGAGCCCGAAACGCGTAAGGCCACTTCGAAGGGATTTGATGCCCGTTGCAGGCCTTGCACAGATCCCACCATTTGATTATACAAACCATTTGAGAGGCAGCTTCACAAGGGCAACTTTTTTTTTGTGGATTTATGAGCAGGCTGTCCGGTCGCGAACCTTGCCCACCGCATGGAAAGCGAATCCAGGAGGGCTTGGAACACAAGCCACCCAAGGAGCTAATGGAACTGTTGTGACATGTATGACGCTGAGCACGTCCGGTGCGGACATTTTAATCATGCCACTTGGTATTTTTATTTGGAATATCCTAAGCACATTGAACGGCACACCCACTGTGGTTTAATTTAGCAGGACTACCTTTACCAGAATCCTCAGCAAACTCATGATGCCCACTGGGGGCTTGGCATTTGAATATTGATTAAAAACAGGTGAACTGCTATAGTGTCGTGTGTGCTTTCCTGGCTTGTGAACAAGGGCGGCAGAGCCCGAAACGCGTAAGGCCACTTCGAAGGGATTTGATGTCTGTTGCAGGCCTTGCACAGATCCCACCATTTGATTATACAAACCATTTGAGAGGCAGCTTCACAAGGGCAACCTTTTTTTGTGTGGATTTATGAGCGGCCTGTCCGGTCGCGAAGCTTGCCCGCCGCATGGAATGCGGATCCAGGAGGGCTTGGAACACAAGCCACCCAAGGAGCTAATGGAACTGTGGTGAGATGTTTGAAGCTGAGTACGTCCGGTGCGGACATTTTAATCATGCCACTTGGTATTTTTATTTGGAATATCCTAAGCACATTGAACGGCACGCCCACTGTGGTTTACTTTAGCAGGACTACCTTTACCAGAATCCTCAGCAAACTCATGATGCCCACTGGGGGCGTGGCATTTGAATATTGATTTAAAACAGGTGAACTGCTATAGTGTCGTGTGTGCTTTCCTGGCTTGTGAACAAGGGCGGCAGAGCCCGAAACGCGTAAGGCCACTTCGAAGGGATTTGATGTCCATTGCAGGCCTTGCACAGATCCCACCATTTGATTATACAAAACATTTGAGAGGCAGCTTCACAAGGGCAACCTTTTTTTTTGTGGATTTATGAGCCGCCTGTCCGGTCGCGAACCTTGCCCACCGCATGGAAAGCGAATCCAGGAGGGCTTGGAACACAAGCCACCCAAGGAGCTAATGGAACTGTTGTGACATGTATGACGCTGAGCACGTCCGGTGCGGACATTTTAATCATGCCACTTGGTATTTTTATTTGGAATATCCTAAGCACATTGAACGGCACGCCCACTGTGGTTTAATTTAGCAGGACTACCTTTACCAGAATCCTCAGCAAACTCATGATGCCCACTGGGGGCTTGGCATTTGAATATTGATTAAAAACAGGTGAACTGCTATAGTGTCATGTGTGCTTTCCTGGCTTGTGAACAAGGGCGGCAGAGCCCGAAACGCGTAAGGCCACTTCGAAGGGATTTGATGCCCGTTGCAGGCCTTGCACAGATCCCACCATTTGATTATACAAACCATTTGAGAGGCAGCTTCACAAGGGCAACTTTTTTTTCGTGGATTTATGAGCCGCATGTCCGGTCGCGAAGCTTGCCCACCGCATGGAAAGCGGATCCAGGAGGGCTTGGAACACAAGTCACCCAAGAAGCTAATGGAACTGTGGTGAGATGTATGAAGCTGAGCACATCCGGTGCGGACATTTTAATCATGCCACTTGGTATTTTTATTTGGAATATCCTAAGCACATTGAACGGCACGCCCACTGTGGTTTAATTTAGCAGGACTACCTTTACCAGAATCCTCAGCAAACTCATGATGCCCACTGGGGGCGTGGCATTTGAATATTGATTAAAAACAGGTGAACTGCTATAGTGTCGTGTGTGCTTTCCTGGCTTGTGAACAAGGGCGGCAGAGCCCGAAACGCGTAAGGCCACTTCGAAGGGATTTGATGTCTGTTGCAGGCCTTGCACAGATCCCACCATTTGATTATACAAACCATTTGAGAGGCAGCTTCACAAGGGCAACCTTTTTTTTGTGGATTTATGAGCGGCCTGTCCGGTCGCGAAGCTTGCCCGCCGCATGGAATGCGGATCCAGGAGGGCTTGGAACACAAGCCACCCAAGGAGCTTATGGAACTGTGGTGAGATGTTTGAAGCTGAGTACGTCCGGTGCGGACATTTTAATCATGCCACTTGGTATTTTTATTTGGAATATCCTAAGCACATTGAACGGCACGCACACTGTGGTTTACTTTAGCAGGACTACCTTTACCAGAATCCTCAGCAAACTCATGATGCCCACTGGGGGCGTGGCATTTGAATATTGATTAAAAACAGGTGAACTGCTATAGTGTCGTGTGTGCTTTCCTGGCTTGGGAACAAGGGCGGCAGAGCCCGAAACGCGTAAGGCCACTTCGAAGGGATTTGATGTCCGTTGCAGGCCTTGCACAGATCCCACCATTTGATTATACAAAACATTTGAGAGGCAGCTTCACAAGGGCAACCTTTTTTTCTGTGGATTTATGAGCGGCCTGTCCGGTCGTGAAGCTTGCCTGCCGCATGGAAAGCGGATCCAGGAGGGCTTGGAACACAAGCCACCCAAGGAGCTAATGGAACTGTGGTGAGATGTATGATGCTGAGCACGTCCGGTGCGGACATTTTAATCATGCCACTTGGTATTTTTATTTGGAATATCCAAAGCACATTGAACGGCACGCCCACTGTGGTTTAATTTAGCAGGACAACCTTTACCAGAATCCTCAGCAAACTCATGACGCCCACTGGGGGCGTGGCATTTGAATATTGATTAAAAACAGGTGAACTGCTATAGTGTTGTGTGTGCTTTACTGGCTTGTGAACAAGGGCGGCAGAGCCCGAAACGCGTAAGGTCACTTCGAAGCGATTTGATATCCGTTGCAGGCCTTGCACAGATCCCACCATTTGATTATACAAACCATTTGAGAGGCAGCTTCACAAGGGCAACCTTTTTTTTGTGGTTTTATCGGCGGCCTGTCCGGTCGCGAAGCTTGCCCGCCGCATGGAATGCGGATCCAGGAGGGCTTGGAACACAAGCCACACAAGGAGCTAATGGAACTGTGGTGAGATGTATGAAGCTGAGCACGTCCGGTGCGGACATTTTACTCATGCCACTTGGTATTTTTATTTGGAATATCCTAAGCACATTGAACGGCACGCCCACTGTGGTTTAATTTAGCAGGACTACCTTTACCAGAATCCTCAGCAAACTCATGATGCCCACTGGGGGCGTGGCATTCGAATATTGATTAAAAACAGGTGAACTGCTATAGTGTCGTGTGTGCTTTCCTGGCTTGTGAACAAGGGCGGCAGAGCCCGAAACGCGTAAGGCCACTTCGAAGGGATTTGATGCCCGTTGCAGGCCTTTCACAGATCCCACCATTTGATTATACAAACCATTTGAGAGGCAGCTTCACAAGGGCAACCTTTTTTTTGTGGATTTATGAGCAGCCTGTCCGGTCGCGAACCTTGCCCACCGCATTGAAAGCGAATCCAGGAGGGCTTGGAACACAAGCCACCCAAGGAGCTAATGGAACTGTTGTGACATGTATGACGCTGAGCACGTCCGGTGCGGACATTTTAATCATGCCACTTGGTATTTTTATTTGGAATATCCTAAGCACATTGAACGGCACGCCCACTGTGGTTTAATTTAGCAGGACTACCTTTACCAGAATCCTCAGCAAACTCTTGATGCCCACTGGGGGCTTGGCATTTGAATATTGATTAAAAACAGGTGAACTGCTATAGTGTCGTGTGTGCTTTACTGGCTTGTGAACAAGGGCGGCAGAGCCCGAAACGCGTAAGGCCACTTCGAAGCGATTTGATGTCCGTTGCAGGCCTTGCACAGATCCCACCATTTGATTATCCAAACCATTTGAGAGGCAGCTTCAAAAGGGCAACCTTTTTTTTGTGGTTTTATCGGCGGCCTGTCCGGTCGCGAAGCTTGCACGCCGCATGGAATGCGGATCCAGGAGGGCTTGGAACACAAGCCACCCAAGGAGCTAATGGAACTGTGGTGAGATGTATGAAGCTGAGCACGTCCGGTGCGGACATTTTACTCATGCCACTTGGTATTTTTATTTGGAATATCCTAAGCACATTGAACGGCACGCCCACTGTGGTTTAATTTAGCAGTACTACCTTTACCAGAATCCTCAGCAAACTCATGATGCCCACTGGGGGCGTGGCATTTGAATATTGATTAAAAACAGGTGAACTGCTATAGTGTCGTGTGTGCTTTCCTGGCTTGTGAACAAGGGCGGCAGAGCCCGAAACGCGTAAGGCCACTTCGAAGGGATTTGATGCCCGTTGCAGGCCTTTCACAGATCCCACCATTTGATTATACAAACCATTTGAGAGGCAGCTTCACAAGGGCAACCTTTTTTTTTGTGGATTTATGAGCAGCCTGTCCGGTCGCGAACCTTGCCCACCGCATGGAAAGCGAATCCAGGAGGGCTTGGAACACAAGCCACCCAAGGAGCTAATGGAACTGTTGTGACATGTATGACGCTGAGCACGTCCGGTGCGGACATTTTAATCATGCCACTTGGTATTTTTATTTGGAATATCCTAAGCACATTGAACGGCACGCCCACTGTGGTTTAATTTAGCAGGACTACCTTTACCAGAATCCTCAGCAAACTCATGACGCCCACTGGGGGCGTGGCATTTGAATATTGATTAAAAACAGGTGAACTGCTATAGTGTCGTGTGTGCTTTCCTGGCTTGTGAACAAGGGCGGCAGAGCCCGAAACGCGTAAGGCCACTTCGAAGGGATTTGATGTCTGTTGCAGGCCTTGCACAGATCCCACCATTTGATTATACAAACCATTTGAGAGGCAGCTTCACAAGGGCAACCTTTTTTTTTGTGAATTTATGAGCGGCCTGTCCGGTCGCGAAGCTTGCCCGCCGCATGGAATGCGGATCCAGGAGGGCTTGGAACACAAGCCACCCAAGGAGCTAATGGAACTGTGGTGAGATGTTTGAAGCTGAGTACGTCCGGTGCGGACATTTTAATCATGCCACTTGGTATTTTTATTTGGAATATCCTAAGCACATTGAACGGCACGCCCACTGTGGTTTACTTTAGCAGGACTACCTTTACCAGAATCCTCAGCAAACTCATGATGCCCCCTGGGGGCGTGGCATTTGAATATTGATTAAAAACAGGTGAACTGCTATAGTGTCGTGTGTGCTTTCCTGGCTTGTGAACAAGGGCGGCAGAGCCCGAAACGCGTAAGGCCACTTCGAAGGGATTTGATGTCCGTTGCAGGCCTTGCACAGATCCCACCATTTGATTATACAAAACATTTGAGAGGCAGCTTCACAAGGGCAACCTTTTTTTTTGTGGATTTATGAGCGGCCTGTCCGGTCGTGAAGCTTGCCTGCAGCATGGAAAGCGGATCCAGGAGGGCTTGGAACACAAGCCACCCAAGGAGCTAATGGAACTGTGGTGAGATGTATGATGCTGAGCACGTCCGGTGCGGACATTTTAATCATGCCACTTGGTATTTTTATTTGGAATATCCTAAGCACATTGAACGGCACGCCCACTGTGGTTTAATTTAGCAGGACTACCTTTACCAGAATCCTCAGCAAACTCATGATGCCCACTGGGGGCGTGGCATTTGAATATTGATTAAAAACAGGTGAACTGCTATATTGTCGTGTGTGCTTTCCTGGCTTGTGAACAAGGGCGGCAGAGCCCGAAACGCGTAAGGCCACTTCGAAGGGATTTGATGTCCGTTGCAGGCCTTGCACAGATCCCACCATTTGATTATACAAACCATTTGAGAGGCAGCTTCACAAGGGCAACCTTTTTTTTTGTGGATTTATGAGCGGCCTGTCCGGTCGCGAAGCTTGCCAGCCACATGGAATGCGGATCCAGGAGGGCTTGGAACACAAGCCACCCAAAGAGCTAATGGAACTGTGGTGAGATGTATGAAGCTGAGCACGTCCGGTGCGGACATTTTAATCATGCCACTTGGTATTTTTATTTGGAATATCCTAAGCACATTGAACGGCACGCCCACTGTGGTTTAATTTAGCAGGACTACCTTTACCAGAATCCTCAGCAAACTCATGATGCCCACTGGGGGCGTGGCATTTGAATATTGATTAAAAACAGGTGAACTGCTATAGTGTTGTGTGTGCTTTACTGGCTTGTGAACAAGGGCGGCAGAGCCCGAAACGCGTAAGGCCACTTCGAAGGGATTTGATGTCCGTTGCAGGCCTTGCACAGATCCCACCATTTGATTATACAAACCATTTGAGAGGCAGCTTCACAAGGGCAACCTTTTTTTTGTGGATTTATGAGCAGCCTGTCCGGTCGCAAAGCTTGCCCGCCGCATGGAATGCGGATCCAGGAGGGCTTGGAACACAAGCCACCCAAGGAGCTAATGGAACTGTGGTGAGATGTATGAAGCTGAGCACGTCCGGTGCAGACATTTTAATCATGCCACTTGGTATTTTTATTTGGAATATCCTAAGCACATTGAACGGCACGCCCACTGTGGTTTACTTTAGCAGGACTACCTTTACCAGAATCCTCAGCAAACTCATGATGCCCACTGGGGGCGTGGCATTTGAATATTGATTAAAAACAGGTGAACTGCTATAGTGTCGTGTGTGCTTTCCTGGCTTGTGAACAAGGGCGGCAGAGCCCGAAACGCGTAAGGCCACTTCGAAGGGATTTGATGTCCGTTGCAGGCCTTGCACAGATCCCACCATTTGATTATACAAACCATTTGAGAGGCAGCTTCACAAGGGCAACCTTTTTTTGTGGATTTATGAGCGGCCTGTCCGGTCGCGAAGCTTGCCCAGCCGCATGGAAAGCGGATCCAGGAGGGCTTGGAACACAAGCCACCCAAGGAGCTAATGGAACTGTGGTGAGATGTATGAAGCTGAGCACGTCCGGTGCGGACATTTTAATCATGCCACTTGGTATTTTTATTTGGAATATCCTAAGCACATTGAACGGCACGCCCACTGTGGTTTAATTTAGCAGGACTACCTTTACCAGAATCCTCAGCAAACTCATGATGCCCACTGGGGGCGTGGCATTTGAATATTGATTAAAAACAGGTGAACTGCTATAGTGTTGTGTGTGCTTTACTGGCTTGTGAACAAGGGCGGCAGAGCCCGAAACGCGTAAGGCCACTTCGAAGGGATTTGATGTCCGTTGCAGGCCTTGCACAGATCCCACCATTTGATTATACAAACCATTTGAGAGGCAGCTTCACAAGGGCAACCTTTTTTTGTGGATTTATGAGCAGCCTGTCCGGTCACAAAGCTTGCCCGCCGCATGGAATGCGGATCCAGGAGGGCTTGGAACACAAGCCACCCAAGGAGCTAATGGAACTGTGGTGAGATGTATGAAGCTGAGCACGTCCGGTGCAGACATTTTAATCATGCCACTTGGTATTTTTATTTGGAATATCCTAAGCACATTGAACGGCACGCCCACTGTGGTTTACTTTAGCAGGACTACCTTTACCAGAATCCTCAGCAAACTCATGATGCCCACTGGGGGCGTGGCATTTGAATATTGATTAAAAACAGGTGAACTGCTATAGTGTCGTGTGTGCTTTCCTGGCTTGTGAACAAGGGCGGCAGAGCCCGAAACGCGTAAGGCCACTTCGAAGGGATTTGATGCCCGTTGCAGGCCTTGCACAGATCCCACCATTTGATTATACAAACCATTTGAGAGGCAGCTTCACAAGGGCAACCTTTTTTTCGTGGATTTATGAGCCGCATGTCCGGTCGCGAAGCTTGCCCACCGCATGGAAAGCGGATCCAGGAGGGCTTGGAACACAAGTCACCCAAGAAGCTAATGGAACTGTGGTGAGATGTATGACGCTGAGCACATCCGGTGCGGACATTTTAATCATGCCACTTGGTATTTTTATTTGGAATATCCTAAGCACATTGAACGGCACGCCCACTGTGGTTTAATTTAGCAGGACTACCTTTACCAGAATCCTCAGCAAACTCATGACGCCCACTGGGGGCGTGGCATTTGAATATTGATTAAAAACAGGTGAACTGCTATAGTGTCGTGTGTGCTTTCCTGGCTTGTGAACAAGGGCGGCAGAGCCCGAAATGCGTAAGCCCACTTCGAAGGGATTTGATGTCTGTTGCAGGCCTTGCACAGATCCCACCATTTGATTATACAAACCATTTGAGAGGCAGCTTCACAAGGGCAACCTTTTTTTTGTGTATTTATGAGCGGCCTGTCCGGTCGCGAAGCTTGCCCGCCGCATGGAATGCGGATCCAGGAGGGCTTGGAACACAAGCCACCCAAGGAGCTAATGGAACTGTGGTGAGATGTTTGAAGCTGAGTAAGTCCGGTGCGGACATTTTAATCATGCCACTTGGTATTTTTATTTGGAATATCCTAAGCACATTGAACGGCACGCCCACTGTGGTTTACTTTGACAGGACTACCTTTACCAGAATCCTCAGCAAACTCATGATGCCCACTGGGGGCGTGGCATTTGAATATTGATTAAAAACAGGTGAACTGCTATAGTGTCGTGTGTGCTTTCCTGGCTTGTGAACAAGGGCGGCAGAGCCCGAAACGCGTAAGGCCACTTCGAAGGGATTTGATGTCCGTTGCAGGCCTTGCACAGATCCCACCATTTGATTATACAAAACATTTGAGAGGCAGCTTCACAAGGGCAACCTTTTTTTTGTGGATTTATGAGCGGCCTGTCCGGTCGTGAAGCTTGCCTGCCGCATGGAAAGCGGATCCAGGAGGGCTTGGAACACAAGCCACCCAAGGAGCTAATGGAACTGTGGTGAGATGTATGATGCTGAGCACGTCCGGTGCGGACATTTTAATCATGCCACTTGGTATTTTTATTTGGAATATCCAAAGCACATTGAACGGCACGCCCACTGTGGTTTAATTTAGCAGGACAACCTTTACCAGAATCCTCAGCAAACTCATGATGCCCACTGGGGGCGTGGCATTTGAATATTGATTAAAAACAGGTGAACTGCTATAGTGTTGTGTGTGCTTTACTGGCTTGTGAACAAGGGCGGCAGAGCCCGAAACGCGTAAGGCCACTTCGAAGGGATTTGATGTCCGTTGCAGGCCTTGCACAGATCCCACCATTTGATTATACAAACCATTTGAGAGGCAGCTTCACAAGGGCAACCTTTTTTTGTGGATTTATGAGCAGCCTGTCCGGTCGCGAAGCTTGCCCGCCGCATGGAATGCGGATCCAGGAGGGCTTGGAACACAAGCCACCCAAGGAGCTAATGGAACTGTGGTGAGATGTATGAAGCTGAGCACGTCCGGTGCAGACATTTTAATCATGCCACTTGGTATTTTTATTTGGAATATCCTAAGCACATTGAACGGCACGCCCACTGTGGTTTAATTTAGCAGGACTACCTTTACCAGAATCCTCAGCAAACTCATGATGCCCACTGGGGGCGTGGCATTTGAATATTGATTAAAAACAGGTGAACTGCTATAGTGTCGTGTGTGCTTTCCTGGCTTGTGAACAAGGGCGGCAGAGCCCGAAACGCGTAAGGCCACTTCGAAGGGATTTGATGTCCGTTGCAGGCCTTGCACAGATCCCACCATTTGATTATACAAACCATTTGAGAGGCAGCTTCACAAGGGCAACCTTTTTTTTTGTGGATTTATGAGCGGCCTGTCCGGTCGCGAAGCTTGCCCGCCGCATGGAAAGCGGATCCAGGAGGGCTTGGAACACAAGCCACCCAAGGAGCTAATGGAACTGTGGTGAGATGTATGACGCTGAGCACGTCCGGTGCGGACATTTTAATCATGCCACTTGGTATTTTTATTTGGAATATCCTAAGCACATTGAACGGCACGCCCACTGTGGTTTACTTTAGCAGGACTACCTTTACCAGAATCCTCAGCAAACTCATGATGCCCACTGGGGGCGTGGCATTTGAATATTGATTAAAAACAGGTGAACTGCTATAGTGTCGTGTGTGCTTTCCTGGCTTGTGAACAAGGGCGGCAGAGCCCGAAACGCGTAAGGCCACTTCGAAGGGATTTGATGTCCGTTGCAGGCCTTGCACAGATCCCACCATTTGATTATACAAACCATTTGAGAGGCAGCTTCACAAGGGCAACCTTTTTTTTGTGGATTTATGAGCGGCCTGTCCGGTCGCGAAGCTTGCCTGCCGCATGGAAAGCGGATCCAGGAGGGCTTGGAACACAAGCCACCCAAGGAGCTAATGGAACTGTGGTGAGATGTATGATGCTGAGCACGTCCGGTGCGGACATTTTAATCATGCCACTTGGTATTTTTATTTGGAATATCCTAAGCACATTGAACGGCACGCCCACTGTGGTTTAATTTAGCAGGACTACCTTTACCAGAATCCTCAGCAAACTCATGATGCCCACTGGGGGCGTGGCATTTGAATATTGATTAAAAACAGGTGAACTGCTATAGTGTCGTGTGTGCTTTCCTGGCTTGTGAACAAGGGCGGCAGAGCCCGAAAGGCGTAAGGCCACTTCGAAGGGATTTGATGTCTGTTGCAGGCCTTGCACAGATCCCACCATTTGATTATACAAACCATTTGAGAGGCAGCTTCACAAGGGCAACCTTTTTTTTTGTGGATTTATGAGCGGCCTGTCCGGTCGCGAGCTTGCCAGCCACATGGAATGCGGATCCAGGAGGGCTTGGAACACAAGCCACCCAAAGAGCTAATGGAACTGTGGTGAGATGTATGAAGCTGAGCACGTCCGGTGCGGACATTTTAATCATGCCACTTGGTATTTTTATTTGGAATATCCTAAGCACATTGAACGGCACGCCCACTGTGGTTTAATTTAGCAGGACTACCTTTACCAGAATCCTCAGCAAACTCATGATGCCCACTGGGGGCGTGGCATTTGAATATTGATTAAAAACAGGTGAACTGCTATAGTGTTGTGTGTGCTTTACTGGCTTGTGAACAAGGGCGGCAGAGCCCGAAACGCGTAAGGCCACTTCGAAGGGATTTGATGTCCGTTGCAGGCCTTGCACAGATCCCACCATTTGATTATACAAACCATTTGAGAGGCAGCTTCACAAGGGCAACCTTTTTTTGTGGATTTATGAGCAGCCTGTCCGGTCACAAAGCTTGCCCGCCGCATGGAATGCGGATCCAGGAGGGCTTGGAACACAAGCCACCCAAGGAGCTAATGGAACTGTGGTGAGATGTATGAAGCTGAGCACGTCCGGTGCAGACATTTTAATCATGCCACTTGGTATTTTTATTTGGAATATCCTAAGCACATTGAACGGCACGCCCACTGTGGTTTACTTTAGCAGGACTACCTTTACCAGAATCCTCAGCAAACTCATGATGCCCACTGGGGGCGTGGCATTTGAATATTGATTAAAAACAGGTGAACTGCTATAGTGTCGTGTGTGCTTTCCTGGCTTGTGAACAAGGGCGGCAGAGCCCGAAACGCGTAAGGCCACTTCGAAGGGATTTGATGCCCGTTGCAGGCCTTGCACAGATCCCACCATTTGATTATACAAACCATTTGAGAGGCAGCTTCACAAGGGCAACTTTTTTTTCGTGGATTTATGAGCCGCATGTCCGGTCGCGAAGCTTGCCCACCGCATGGAAAGCGGATCCAGGAGGGCTTGGAACACAAGTCACCCAAGAAGCTAATGGAACTGTGGTGAGATGTATGACGCTGAGCACATCCGGTGCGGACATTTTAATCATGCCACTTGGTATTTTTATTTGGAATATCCTAAGCACATTGAACGGCACGCCCACTGTGGTTTAATTTAGCAGGACTACCTTTACCAGAATCCTCAGCAAACTCATGACGCCCACTGGGGGCGTGGCATTTGAATATTGATTAAAAACAGGTGAACTGCTATAGTGTCGTGTGTGCTTTCCTGGCTTGTGAACAAGGGCGGCAGAGCCCGAAATGCGTAAGCCCACTTCGAAGGGATTTGATGTCTGTTGCAGGCCTTGCACAGATCCCACCATTTGATTATACAAACCATTTGAGAGGCAGCTTCACAAGGGCAACCTTTTTTTTTGTGTATTTATGAGCGGCCTGTCCGGTCGCGAAGCTTGCCCGCCGCATGGAATGCGGATCCAGGAGGGCTTGGAACACAAGCCACCCAAGGAGCTAATGGAACTGTGGTGAGATGTTTGAAGCTGAGTAAGTCCGGTGCGGACATTTTAATCATGCCACTTGGTATTTTTATTTGGAATATCCTAAGCACATTGAACGGCACGCCCACTGTGGTTTACTTTGACAGGACTACCTTTACCAGAATCCTCAGCAAACTCATGATGCCCACTGGGGGCGTGGCATTTGAATATTGATTAAAAACAGGTGAACTGCTATAGTGTCGTGTGTGCTTTCCTGGCTTGTGAACAAGGGCGGCAGAGCCCGAAACGCGTAAGGCCACTTCGAAGGGATTTGATGTCCGTTGCAGGCCTTGCACAGATCCCACCATTTGATTATACAAAACATTTGAGAGGCAGCTTCACAAGGGCAACCTTTTTTTTGTGGATTTATGAGCGGCCTGTCCGGTCGTGAAGCTTGCCTGCCGCATGGAAAGCGGATCCAGGAGGGCTTGGAACACAAGCCACCCAAGGAGCTAATGGAACTGTGGTGAGATGTATGATGCTGAGCACGTCCGGTGCGGACATTTTAATCATGCCACTTGGTATTTTTATTTGGAATATCCAAAGCACATTGAACGGCACGCCCACTGTGGTTTAATTTAGCAGGACAACCTTTACCAGAATCCTCAGCAAACTCATGACGCCCACTGGGGGCGTGGCATTTGAATATTGATTAAAAACAGGTGAACTGCTATAGTGTTGTGTGTGCTTTACTGGCTTGTGAACAAGGGCGGCAGAGCCCGAAACGCGTAAGGCCACTTCGAAGGGATTTGATGTCCGTTGCAGGCCTTGCACAGATCCCACCATTTGATTATACAAACCATTTGAGAGGCAGCTTCACAAGGGCAACCTTTTTTTTGTGGATTTATGAGCAGCCTGTCCGGTCGCGAAGCTTGCCCGCCGCATGGAATGCGGATCCAGGAGGGCTTGGAACACAAGCCACCCAAGGAGCTAATGGAACTGTGGTAAGATGTATGAAGCTGAGCACGTCCGGTGCAGACATTTTAATCATGCCACTTGGTATTTTTATTTGGAATATCCTAAGCACATTGAACGGCACGCCCACTGTGGTTTAATTTAGCAGGACTACCTTTACCAGAATCCTCAGCAAACTCATGATGCCCACTGGGGGCGTGGCATTTGAATATTGATTAAAAACAGGTGAACTGCTATAGTGTCGTGTGTGCTTTCCTGGCTTGTGAACAAGGGCGGCAGAGCCCGAAACGCGTAAGGCCACTTTGAAGGGATTTGATGTCCGTTGCAGGCCTTGCACAGATCCCACCATTTGATTATACAAACCATTTGAGAGGCAGCTTCACAATGGCTCCCTTTGTTTTTGTGGATTTATGAGCGGCCTAACCGGTCGCGAAGCTTGCCGGCCGCATGGAAAGCGGATCCAGGAGGGCTTGGAACACAAGCCACCCAAGGAGCTAATGGAACTGTGGTGAGATGTATGATGTTGAGCACGTCCGGTGCGGACATTTTAATCATGGCACTTGGTATTTTTATTTGGAATATCCTAAGCACATTGAACGGCACGCCCACTGTGGTTTAATTTAGCAGGACTACCTTCACCAGAATCCTCAGCAAACTCATGACGCCCACTGGGGTTGTGGCATTTGAATATTGATTAAAAACAGGTGAACTGCTATAGTGTCGTGTGTGCTTTCCTGGCTTGTGAACAAGGGCGGCAGAGCCCGAAACGCGTAAGGCCACTTCGAAGGGATTTGATGTCCGTTGCAGGCCTTGCACAGATCCCACCATTTGATTAGACAAACCATTTGAGAGGCATCTTCACAAGGGCAACCTTTTTTTGTGGATTTTGAGCGGCCTGTCCGGTTGCGAAGCTTGCCCGCCGCATGTAAAGCGGATCCAGGAGGGCTTGGAACACAAGCCACCCAAGAAGCTAATGGAACTGTGGTGAGATGTATGACGCTGAGCACGTCCGGTGCGGACATTTTAATCATGCCACTTGGTATTTTTAATTGGAATATCCTAAGCACATTGAACGGCACGCCCACTGTGATTTAATTTAGCAGGACTACCTTTACCAGAATCCTCAGCAAACTCATGACGCCCACTGGAGGCGTGGCATTTGAATATTGATTAAAAACAGGTGAACTGCTATAGTGTTGTGTGTGCTTTCCTGGCTTGTGAAAAAGGGCGGCAGAGCCCGAAACGCGTAAGGCCACTTCGAAGGGATTTGATGTCCGTTGCAGGCCTTGCACAGATCCCACCATTTGATTATACAAACCATTTGAGAGGCAGCTTCACAAGGGCAACCTTATTTTTTGTGGATTTATGAGCGGCCTAACCGGTCGTGAAGCTTGCCCGCCGCATGGAGAGCGGATCCAGGAGGGCTTGGAACACAAGCCACCCAAGGAGCTAATGGAACTGTGGTGAGATGTATGATGCTGAGTACGTCCGGTGCGGACATTTTAATCATGCCACTTGGTATTTTTATTTGGAATATCCTAAGCACATTGAACGGCACGCCCACTGTGGTTTCATTTAGCAGGACTACCTTTACCAGAATCCTCAGCAAACTCATGATGCCCACTGGGGGCGTGACATTTGAATATTAATTAAAAACAGGTGAACTGCTATAGTGTCGTGTGTGCTTTCCTGGCTTGTGAACAAGGGCGGCAGAGCCCGAAACGCATAAGGCCTCTTCGAAGGGATTTGATGCCCGTTGCAGGCCTTTCACAGATCTCACCATTTGATTATACAAACCATTTGAGAGGCAGCTTCACAAGGGCAACCTTTTTTTTTGTGGATTTATGAGCTGCCTGTCCGGTCGCGAACCTTACCCACCGCATGGAAAGCGAATCCAGGAGGGCTTGGAACATAAGCCATCCAAGGAGCTAATGGAACTGTTGTGACATGTATGACGCTGAGCACGTCCGGTGCGGACATTTTAATCATGCCACTTGGTATTTTTATTTGGAATATCCTAAGCACATTGAACGGCACGCCCACTGTGGTTTAATTTAGCAGGACTACCTTTACCAGAATCCTCAGCAAACTCATGATGCCCACTGGGGGCTTGGCATTTGAATATTGATTAAAAACAGGTGAACTGCTATAGTGTCGTGTGTGCTTTCCTGGCTTGTGAACAAGGGCGGCAGAGCCCGAAACGCGTAAGGCCACTTCGAAGGCATTTGATGCCCGTTGCAGGCCTTGCACAGATCCCACCATTTGATTATACAAACCATTTGAGAGGCAGCTTCACAAGGGCAACTTTTTTTTCGTGGATTTATGAGCCGCATGTCCGGTCGCGAAGCTTGCCCACCGCATGGAAAGCGGATCCAGGAGGGCTTGGAACACAAGTCACCCAAGAAGCTAATGGAACTGTGGTGAGATGTATGACGCTGAGCACATCCGGTGCGGACATTTTAATCATGCCACTTGGTATTTTTATTTGGAATATCCTAAGCACATTGAACGGCACACCCACTGTGGTTTAATTTAGCAGGACTACCTTTACCAGAATACTCAGCAAACTCATGATGCCCACTGGGGGCGTGGCATTTGAATATTGATTAAAAACAGGTGAACTGCTATAGTGTCGTGTGTGCTTTCCTGGCTTGTGAACAAGGGCGGCAGAGCCCGAAACGCGTAAGGCCACTTCGAAGGGATTTGATGTCCGTTGCAGGCCTTGCACAGATCCCACCATTTGATTATACAAACCATTTGAGAGGCAGCTTCACAAGGGCAACCTTTGTTTTTGTGGATTTATGAGCAGCCTGACCGGTCGCGAAGCTTGCCGGCCGCATGGAAAGCGGATCCAGGAGGGCTTGGAACACAAGCCACCCAAGGAGCTAATGGAACTGTGGTGAGATGTATGATGCTGAGCACGTCCGGTGCCGACATTTTAATCATGGCACTTGGTATTTTTATTTGGAATATCCTAAGCACATTGAACGGCACGCCCACTGTGGTTTAATTTAGCAGGACTACCTTCACCAGAATCCTCAGCAAACTCATGACGCCCACTGGGGTCGTGGCATTTGAATATTGATTAAAAACAGGTGAACTGCTATAGTGTCGTGTGTGCTTTCCTGGCTTGTGAACAAGGGCGGCAGAGCCCGAAACGCGTAAGGCCACTTCGAAGGGATTTGATGTCCGTTGCAGGCCTTGCACAGATCCCACCATTTGATTAGACAAACCATTTGAGAGGCATCTTCACAAGGGCAACCTTTTTTTTGTGGATTTATGAGCGGCCTGTCCAGTTGCGAAGCTTGCCCGCCGCATGTGAAAGCGGATCCAGGAGGGCTTGGAACACAAGCCACCCAAGAAGCTAATGGAACTGTGGTGAGATGTATGACGCTGAGCACGTCAGGTGCGGACATTTTAATCATTCCACTTGGTATTTTTAATTGGAATATCCTAAGCACATTGAACGGCACGCCCACTGTGGTTTAATTTAGCAGGACTACCTTTACCAGAATCCTCAGCAAACTCATGATGCCCACTGGGGGCGTGACATTTGAATATTAATTAAAAACAGGTGAACTGCTATAGTGTCGTGTGTGCTTTCCTGGCTTGTGAACAAGGGCGGCAGAGCCCGAAACGCGTAAGGCCTCTTCGAAGGGATTTGATGCCCGTTGCAGGCCTTTCACAGATCTCACCATTTGATTATACAAACCATTTGAGAGGCAGCTTCACAAGGGCAACCTTTTTTTTTGTGGATTTATGAGCTGCCTGTCCGGTCGCGAACCTTGCCCACCGCATGGAAAGCGAATCCAGGAGGGCTTGGAACACAAGCCACCCAAGGAGCTAATGGAACTGTTGTGACATGTATGACGCTGAGCACGTCCGGTGCGGACATTTTAATCATGCCACTTGGTATTTTTATTTGGAATATCCTAAGCACATTGAACGGCACGCCCACTGTGGTTTAATTTAGCAGGACTACCTTTACCAGAATCCTCAGCAAACTCATGATGCCCACTGGGGGCTTGGCATTTGAATATTGATTAAAAACAGGTGAACTGCTATAGTGTCGTGTGTGCTTTCCTGGCTTGTGAACAAGGGCGGCAGAGCCCGAAACGCGTAAGGCCACTTCGAAGGCATTTGATGCCCGTTGCAGGCCTTGCACAGATCCCACCATTTGATTATACAAACCATTTGAGAGGCAGCTTCACAAGGGCAACTTTTTTTCGTGGATTTATGAGCCGCATGTCCGGTCGCGAAGCTTGCCCACCGCATGGAAAGCGGATCCAGGAGGGCTTGGAACACAATTCACCCAAGAAGCTAATGGAACTGTGGTGAGATGTATGACGCTGAGCACATCCGGTGCGGACATTTTAATCATGCCACTTGGTATTTTTATTTGGAATATCCTAAGCACATTGAACGGCACACCCACTGTGGTTTAATTTAGCAGGACTACCTTTACCAGAATACTCAGCAAACTCATGATGCCCACTGGGGCGTGGCATTTGAATATTGATTAAAAACAGGTGAACTGCTATAGTGTCGTGTGTGCTTTCCTGGCTTGTGAACAAGGGCGGCAGAGCCCGAAACGCGTAAGGCCACTTCGAAGGGATTTGATGTCCGTTGCAGGCCTTGCACAGATCCCACCATTTGATTATACAAACCATTTGAGAGGCAGCTTCACAAGGGCAACCTTTGTTTTTGTGGATTTATGAGCGGCCTAACCGGTCGCGAAGCTTGCCGGCCGCATGGAAAGCGGATCCAGGAGGGCTTGGAACACAAGCCACCCAAGGAGCTAATGGAACTGTGGTGAGATGTATGATGTTGAGCACGTCCGGTGCGGACATTTTAATCATGGCACTTGGTATTTTTATTTGGAATATCCTAAGCACATTGAACGGCACGCCCACTGTGGTTTAATTTAGCAGGACTACCTTCACCAGAATCCTCAGCAAACTCATGACGCCCACTGGGGTTGTGGCATTTGAATATTGATTAAAAACAGGTGAACTGCTATAGTGTCGTGTGTGCTTTCCTGGCTTGTGAACAAGGGCGGCAGAGCCCGAAACGCGTAAGGCCACTTCGAAGGGATTTGATGTCCGTTGCAGGCCTTGCACAGATCCCACCATTTGATTAGACAAACCATTTGAGAGGCATCTTCACAAGGGCAACCTTTTTTTTGTGGATCTTTGAGCGGCCTGTCCGGTTGCGAAGCTTGCCCGCCGCATGTGAAAGCGGATCCAGGAGGGCTTGGAACACAAGCCACCCAAGAAGCTAATGGAACTGTGGTGAGATGTATGACGCTGAGCACGTCCAGGTGCGGACATTTTAATCATTCCACTTGGTATTTTTAATTGGAATATCCTAAGAACATTGAACGGCACGCCCACTGTGGTTTAATTTAGCAGGACTACCTTTACCAGAATCCTCAGCAAACTCATGATGCCCACTGGGGGCGTGACATTTGAATATTGATTAAAAACAGGTGAACTGTTATAGTGTCGTGTGTGCTTTCCTGGCTTGTGAACAAGGGTGGCAGAGCCCGAAACGCGTAAGGCCTCTTCGAAGGGATTTGATGCCCGTTGCAGGCCTTTCACAGATCTCACCATTTGATTATACAAACCATTTGAGAGGCAGCTTCACAAGGGCAACCTTTTTTTTGTGGATTTATGAGCTGCCTGTCCGGTCGCGAACCTTGCCCACCGCATGGAAAGCGAATCCAGGAGGGCTTGGAACACAAGCCACCCAAGGAGCTAATGGAACTGTTGTGACATGTATGACGCTGAGCACGTCCGGTGCGGACATTTTAATCATGCCACTTGGTATTTTTATTTGGAATATCCTAAGCACATTGAACGGCACGCCCACTGTGGTTTAATTTAGCAGGACTACCTTTACCAGAATCCTCAGCAAACTCATGATGCCCACTGGGGGCTTGGCATTTGAATATTGATTAAAAACAGGTGAACTGCTATAGTGTCGTGTGTGCTTTCCTGGCTTGTGAACAAGGGCGGCAGAGCCCGAAACGCGTAAGGCCACTTCGAAGGCATTTGATGCCCGTTGCAGGCCTTGCACAGATCCCACCATTTGATTATACAAACCATTTGAGAGGCAGCTTCACAAGGGCAACCTTTTTTTCGTGGATTTATGAGCCGCATGTCCGGTCGCGAAGCTTGCCCACCGCATGGAAAGCGGATCCAGGAGGGCTTGGAACACAAGTCACCCAAGAAGCTAATGGAACTGTGGTGAGATGTATGACGCTGAGCACATCCGGTGCGGACATTTTAATCATGCCACTTGGTATTTTTATTTGGAATATCCTAAGCACATTGAACGGCACACCCACTGTGGTTTAATTTAGCAGGACTACCTTTACCAGAATACTCAGCAAACTCATGATGCCCACTGGGGGCATGGCATTTGAATATTGATTAAAAACAGGTGAACTGCTATAGTGTCGTGTGTGCTTTCCTGGCTTGTGAACAAGGGCGGCAGAGCCCGAAACTCGTAAGGCCACTTCGAAGCGATTTGATGTCCGTTGCAGGCCTTGCACAGATCCCACCATTTGATTATACAAACCATTTGAGAGGCAGCTTCACAAGGGCAACCTTTTTTTTGTGGATTTATGAGCGGCCTGTCCGGTCGCGAAGCTTGCCCGCCACATGTAATGCGGATCCAGGAGGGCTTGGAACACAAGCCACCCAAAGAGCTAATGGAACTGTGGTGAGATGTATGAAGCTGAGCACGTCCGGTGCGGACATATTAATCATGCCACTTGGTATTTTTATTTGGAATATCCTAAGCACATTGAACGGCACGCCCACTGTGGTTTACTTTAGCAGGACTACCTTTACCAGAATCCTCAGCAAACTCATGATGCCCACTGGGGGCGTGGCATTTGAATATTGATTAAAAACAGGTGAACTGCTATAGTGTCGTGTGTGCTTTCCTGGCTTGTGAACAAGGGCGGCAGAGCCCGAAACGCGTAAGGCCACTTCGAAGGGATTTGATGCCCGTTGCAGGCCTTGCACAGATCCCACCATTTGATTATACAAACCATTTGAGAGGCAGCTTCACAAGGGCAACTTTTTTTCATGGATTTATGAGCCGCATGTCCGGTCGCGAAGCTTGCCCACCGCATGGAAAGCGGATCCAGGAGGGCTTGGAACACAAGTCACCCAAGAAGCTAATGGAACTGTGGTGAGATGTATGACGCTGAGCACATCCGGTGCGGACATTTTAATCATGCCACTTGGTATTTTTATTTGGAATATCCTAAGCACATTGAACGGCACGCCCACTGTGGTTTAATTTAGCAGGACTACCTTTACCAGAATCCTCAGCAAACTCATGACGCCCACTGGGGGCGTGGCATTTGAATATTGATTAAAAACAGGTGAACTGCTATAGTGTTGTGTGTGCTTTCCTGGCTTGTGAACAAGGGCGGCAGAGCCCGAAATGCGTAAGCCCACTTCGAAGGGATTTGATGTCTGTTGCAGGCCTTGCACAGATCCCACCATTTGATTATACAAACCATTTGAGAGGCAGCTTCACAAGGGCAACCTTTTTTTGTGTGTATTTATGAGCGGCCTGTCCAGTCGCGAAGCTTGCCCGCCGCATGGAATGCGGATCCAGGAGGGCTTGGAACACAAGCCACCCAAGGAGCTAATGGAACTGTGGTGAGATGTTTGAAGCTGAGTAAGTCCGGTGCGGACATTTTAATCATGCCACTTGGTATTTTTATTTGGAATATCCTAAGCACATTGAACGGCACGCCCACTGTGGTTTACTTTGACAGGACTACCTTTACCAGAATCCTCAGCAAACTCATGATGCCCACTGGGGGCGTGGCATTTGAATATTGATTAAAAACAGGTGAACTGCTATAGTGTCGTGTGTGCTTTCCTGGCTTGTGAACAAGGGCGGCAGAGCCCGAAACGCGTAAGGCCACTTCGAAGGGATTTGATGTCCGTTGCAGGCCTTGCACAGATCCCACCATTTGATTATACAAAACATTTGAGAGGCAGCTTCACAAGGGCAACCTTTTTTTGTGGATTTATGAGCGGCCTGTCCGGTCGTGAAGCTTGCCTGCCGCATGGAAAGCGGATCCAGGAGGGCTTGGAACACAAGCCACCCAAGGAGCTAATGGAACTGTGGTGAGATGTATGATGCTGAGCACGTCCGGTGCGGACATTTTAATCATGCCACTTGGTATTTTTATTTGGAATATCCAAAGCACATTGAACGGCACGCCCACTGTGGTTTAATTTAGCAGGACAACCTTTACCAGAATCCTCAGCAAACTCATGACGCCCACTGGGGGCGTGGCATTTGAATATTGATTAAAAACAGGTGAACTGCTATAGTGTTGTGTGTGCTTTACTGGCTTGTGAACAAGGGCGGCAGAGCCCGAAACGCGTAAGGCCACTTCGAAGGGATTTGATGTCCGTTGCAGGCCTTGCACAGATCCCACCATTTCATTATACAAACCATTTGAGAGGCAGCTTCACAAGGGCAACCTTTTTTTTGTGGATTTATGAGCAGCCTGTCCGGTCGCGAAGCTTGCCCGCCGCATGGAATGCGGATCCAGGAGGGCTTGGAACACAAGCCACCCAAGGAGCTAATGGAACTGTGGTAAGATGTATGAAGCTGAGCACGTCCGGTGCAGACATTTTAATCATGCCACTAGGTATTTTTATTTGGAATATCCTAAGCACATTGAACGGCACGCCAACTGTGGTTTAATTTAGCAGGACTACCTTTACCAGAATCCTCAGCAAACTCATGATGCCCACTGGGGGCGTGGCATTTGAATATTGATTAAAAACAGGTGAACTGCTATAGTGTCGTGTGTGCTTTCCTGGCTTGTGAACAAGGGCGGCAGAGCCCGAAACGCGTAAGGCCACTTTGAAGGGATTTGATGTCCGTTGCAGGCCTTGCACTGATCCCACCATTTGATTATACAAACCATTTGAGAGGCAGCTTCACAATGGCACCCTTTGTTTTTGTGGATTTATGAGCGGCCTAACCGGTCGCGAAGCTTGCCGGCCGCATGGAAAGCGGATCCAGGAGGGCTTGGAACACAAGCCACCCAAGGAGCTAATGGAACTGTGGTGAGATGTATGATGTTGAGCACGTCCGGTGCGGACATTTTAATCATGCCACTTGGTATTTTTATTTGGAATATCCTAAGCACATTGAACGGCACGCCCACTGTGGTTTAATTTAGCAGGACTACCTTTACCAGAATCCTCAGCAAACTCATGATGCCCACTGGGGGCTTGGCATTTGAATATTGATTAAAAACAGGTGAACTGCTATAGTGTCGTGTGTGCTTTCCTGGCTTGTGAACAAGGGCGGCAGAGCCCGAAACGCGTAAGGCCACTTCGAAGGCATTTGATGCCCGTTGCAGGCCTTGCACAGATCCCACCATTTGATTATACAAACCATTTGAGAGGCAGCTTCACAAGGGCAACCTTTTTTTCGTGGATTTATGAGCCGCATGTCCGGTCGCGAGCTTGCCCACCGCATGGAAAGCGGATCCAGGAGGGCTTGGAACACAATTCACCCAAGAAGCTAATGGAACTGTGGTGAGATGTATGACGCTGAGCACATCCGGTGCGGACATTTTAATCATGCCACTTGGTATTTTTATTTGGAATATCCTAAGCACATTGAACGGCACACCCACTGTGGTTTAATTTAGCAGGACTACCTTTACCAGAATACTCAGCAAACTCATGATGCCCACTGGGGGCGTGGCATTTGAATATTGATTAAAAACAGGTGAACTGCTATAGTGTCGTGTGTGCTTTCCTGGCTTGTGAACAAGGGCGGCAGAGCCCGAAACGCGTAAGGCCACTTCGAAGGGATTTGATGTCCGTTGCAGGCCTTGCACAGATCCCACCATTTGATTATACAAACCATTTGAGAGGCAGCTTCACAATGGCACCCTTTGTTTTTGTGGATTTATGAGCGGCCTAACCGGTCGCGAAGCTTGCCGGCCGCATGGAAAGCGGATCCAGGAGGGCTTGGAACACAAGCCACCCAAGGAGCTAATGGAACTGTGGTGAGATGTATGATGTTGAGCACGTCCGGTGCGGACATTTTAATCATGGCACTTGGTATTTTTATTTGGAATATCCTAAGCACATTGAACGGCACGCCCACTGTGGTTTAATTTAGCAGGACTACCTTCACCAGAATCCTCAGCAAACTCATGACGCCCACTGGGGTTGTGGCATTTGAATATTGATTAAAAACAGGTGAACTGCTATAGTGTCGTGTGTGCTTTCCTGGCTTGTGAACAAGGGCGGCAGAGCCCGAAACGCGTAAGGCCACTTCGAAGGGATTTGATGTCCGTTGCAGGCCTTGCACAGATCCCACCATTTGATTAGACAAACCATTTGAGAGGCATCTTCACAAGGGCAACCTTTTTTTTGTGGATTTTTGAGCGGCCTGTCCGGTTGCGAAGCTTGCCCGCCGCATGTAAAGCGGATCCAGGAGGGCTTGGAACACAAGCCACCCAAGAAGCTAATGGAACTGTGGTGAGATGTATGACGCTGAGCACGTCAGGTGCGGACATTTTAATCATTCCACTTGGTATTTTTAATTGGAATATCCTAAGCACATTGAACGGCACGCCCACTGTGGTTTAATTTAGCAGGACTACCTTTACCAGAATCCTCAGCAAACTCATGATGCCCACTGGGGGCGTGACATTTGAATATTAATTAAAAACAGGTGAACTGCTATAGTGTCGTGTGTGCTTTCCTGGCTTGTGAACAAGGGTGGCAGAGCCCGAAACGCGTAAGGCCTCTTCGAAGGGATTTGATGCCCGTTGCAGGCCTTTCACAGATCTCACCATTTGATTATACAAACCATTTGAGAGGCAGCTTCACAAGGGCAACCTTTTTTTTGTGGATTTATGAGCTGCCTGTCCGGTCGCGAACCTTGCCCACCGCATGGAAAGCGAATCCAGGAGGGCTTGGAACACAAGCCACCCAAGGAGCTAATGGAACTGTTGTGACATGTATGACGCTGAGGACGTCCGGTGCGGACATTTTAATCATGCCACTTGGTATTTTTATTTGGAATATACTAAGCACATTGAACGGCACGCCCACTGTGGTTTAATTTAGCAGGACTACCTTTACCAGAATCCTCAGCAAACTCATGATGCCCACTGGGGGCTTGGCATTTGAATATTGATTAAAAACAGGTGAACTGCTATAGTGTCGTGTGTGCTTTCCTGGCTTGTGAACAAGGGCGGCAGAGCCCGAAACGCGTAAGGCCACTTCGAAGGCATTTGATGCCCGTTGCAGGCCTTGCACAGATCCCACCATTTGATTATACAAACCATTTGAGAGGCAGCTTCACAAGGGCAACTTTTTTTTTGTGGATTTATGAGCCGCATGTCCGGTCGCGAAGCTTGCCCACCGCATGGAAAGCGGATCCAGGAGGGCTTGGAACACAAGTCACCCAAGAAGCTAATGGAACTGTGGTGAGATGTATGACGCTGAGCACATCCGGTGCGGACATTTTAATCATGCCACTTGGTATTTTTATTTGGAATATCCTAAGCACATTGAACGGCACACCCACTGTGGTTTAATTTAGCAGGACTACCTTTACCAGAATACTCAGCAAACTCATGATGCCCACTGGGGGCATGGCATTTGAATATTGATTAAAAACAGGTGAACTGCTATAGTGTCGTGTGTGCTTTCCTGGCTTGTGAACAAGGGCGGCAGAGCCCGAAACTCGTAAGGCCACTTCGAAGCGATTTGATGTCCGTTGCAGGCCTTGCACAGATCCCACCATTTGATTATACAAACCATTTGAGAGGCAGCTTCACAAGGGCAACCTTTTTTTTGTGGATTTATGAGCGGCCTGTCCGGTCGCGAAGCTTGCCCGCCACATGTAATGCGGATCCAGGAGGGCTTGGAACACAAGCCACCCAAAGAGCTAATGGAACTGTGGTGAGATGTATGAAGCTGAGCACGTCCGGTGCGGACATATTAATCATGCCACTTGGTATTTTTATTTGGAATATCCTAAGCACATTGAACGGCACGCCAACTGTGGTTTAATTTAGCAGGACTACCTTTACCAGAATCCTCAGCAAACTCATGATGCCCACTGGGGGCGTGGCATTTGAATATTGATTAAAAACAGGTGAACTGCTATAGTGTCGTGTGTGCTTTCCTGGCTTGTGAACAAGGGCGGCAGAGCCCGAAACGCGTAAGGCCACTTTGAAGGGATTTGATGTCCGTTGCAGGCCTTGCACAGATCCCACCATTTGATTATACAAACCATTTGAGAGGCAGCTTCACAATGGCACCCTTTGTTTTTATGGATTTATGAGCGGCCTAACCGGTCGCGAAGCTTGCCGGCCGCATGGAAAGCGGATCCAGGAGGGCTTGGAACACAAGCCACCCAAGGAGCTAATGGAACTGTGGTGAGATGTATGATGTTGAGCACGTCCGGTGCGGACATTTTAATCATGGCACTTGGTATTTTTATTTGGAATATCCTAAGCACATTGAACGGCACGCCCACTGTGGTTTAATTTAGCAGGACTACCTTCACCAGAATCCTCAGCAAACTCATGACGCCCACTGGGGTTGTGGCATTTGAATATTGATTAAAAACAGGTGAACTGCTATAGTGTCGTGTGTGCTTTCCTGGCTTGTGAACAAGGGCGACAGAGCCCGAAACGCGTAAGGCCACTTCGAAGGGATTTGATGTCCGTTGCAGGCCTTGCACAGATCCCACCATTTGATTATACAAAACATTTGAGAGGCAGCTTCACAAGGGCAACCTTTTTTGTGGATTTATGAGCGGCCTGTCCGGTCGTGAAGCTTGCCTGCCGCATGGAAAGCGGATCCAGGAGGGCTTGGAACACAAGCCACCCAAGGAGCTAATGGAACTGTGGTAAGATGTATGAAGCTGAGCACGTCCGGTGCAGACATTTTAATCATGCCACTTGGTATTTTTATTTGGAATATCCTAAGCACATTGAACGGCACGCCAACTGTGGTTTAATTTAGCAGGACTACCTTTACCAGAATCCTCAGCAAACTCATGATGCCCACTGGGGGCGTGGCATTTGAATATTGATTAAAAACAGGTGAACTGCTATAGTGTCGTGTGTGCTTTCCTGGCTTGTGAACAAGGGCGGCAGAGCCCGAAACGCGTAAGGCCACTTTGAAGGGATTTGATGTCCGTTGCAGGCCTTGCACAGATCCCACCATTTGATTATACAAACCATTTGAGAGGCAGCTTCACAATGGCAACCTTTGTTTTTATGGATTTATGAGCGGCCTAACCGGTCGCGAAGCTTGCCGGCCGCATGGAAAGCGGATCCAGGAGGGCTTGGAACACAAGCCACCCAAGGAGCTAATGGAACTGTGGTGAGATGTATGATGTTGAGCACGTCCGGTGCGGACATTTTAATCATGGCACTTGGTATTTTTATTTGGAATATCCTAAGCACATTGAACGGCACGCCCACTGTGGTTTAATTTAGCAGGACTACCTTCACCAGAATCCTCAGCAAACTCATGACGCCCACTGGGGTTGTGGCATTTGAATATTGATTAAAAACAGGTGAACTGCTATAGTGTCGTGTGTGCTTTCCTGGCTTGTGAACAAGGGCGACAGAGCCCGAAACGCGTAAGGCCACTTCGAAGGGATTTGATGTCCGTTGCAGGCCTTGCACAGATCCCACCATTTGATTAGACAAACCATTTGAGAGGCATCTTCACAAGGGCAACCTTTTTTTGTGGATTTTTGAGCGGCCTGTCCGGTTGCGAAGCTTGCCCGCCGCATGTAAAGCGGATCCAGGAGGGCTTGGAACACAAGCCACCCAAGAAGCTAATGGAACTGTGGTGAGATGTATGATGCTGAGCACGTCCGGTGCGGACATTTTAATCATGCCACTTGGTATTTTTAATTGGAATATCCTAAGCACATTGAACGGCACGCCCACTGTGGTTTAATTTAGCAGGACTACCTTTACCAGAATCCTCAGCAAACTCATGACGCCCACTGGAGGCGTGGCATTTGAATATTGATTAAAAACAGGTGAACTGCTATAGTGTTGTGTGTGCTTTCCTGGCTTGTGAAAAAGGGCGGCAGAGCCCGAAACGCGTAAGGCCACTTCGAAGGGATTTGATGTCCGTTGCAGGTCTTGCACAGATCCCACCATTTGATTATACAAACCATTTGAGAGGCAGCTTCACAAGGGCAACCTTATTTTTTGTGGATTTATGAGCGGCCTAACCGGTCGTGAAGCTTGCCCGCCGCATGGAGAGCGGATCCAGGAGGGCTTGGAACACAAGCCACCCAAGGAGCTAATGGAACTGTGGTGAGATGTATGATGGTGAGTACGTCCGGTGCGGACATTTTAATCATGCCACTTGGTATTTTTATTTGGAATATCCTAAGCACATTGAACGGCACGCCCACTGTGGTTTCATTTAGCAGGACTACCTTTACCAGAATCCTCAGCAAACTCATGATGCCCACTGGGGGCGTGACATTTGAATATTAATTAAAAACAGGTGAACTGCTATAGTGTCGTGTGTGCTTTCCTGGCTTGTGAACAAGGGCGGCAGAGCCCGAAACGCGTAAGGCCTCTTCGAAGGGATTTGATGCCCGTTGCAGGCCTTTCACAGATCTCACCATTTGATTATACAAACCATTTGAGAGGTAGCTTCACAAGGGCAACCTTTGTTTTTGTGGATTTATGAGCTGCCTGTCCGGTTGCGAACCTTGCCCACCGCATGGAAAGCGAATCCAGGAGGGCTTGGAACACAAGCCACCCAAGGAGCTAATGGAACTGTTGTGACATGTATGACGCTGAGCACGTCCGGTGCGGACATTTTAATCATGCCACTTGGTATTTTTATTTGGAATATCCTGAGCACATTGAACGGCACGCCCACTGTGGTTTAATTTAGCAGGACTACCTTTACCAGAATCCTCAGCAAACTCATGATGCCCACTGGGGGCTTGGCATTTGAATATTGATTAAAAACAGGTGAACTGCTATAGTGTCGTGTGTGCTTTCCTGGCTTGTGAACAAGGGCGGCAGAGCCCGAAACGCGTAAGGCCACTTCGAAGGCATTTGATGCCCGTTGCAGGCCTTGCACAGATCCCACCATTTGATTATACAAACCATTTGAGAGGCAGCTTCACAAGGGCAACTTTTTTTTTCGTGGATTTATGAGCCGCATGTCCGGTCGCGAAGCTTGCCCACCGCATGGAAAGCGGATCCAGGAGGGCTTGGAACACAAGTCACCCAAGAATCTAATGGAACTGTGGTGAGATGTATGACGCTGAGCACATCCGGTGCAGACATTTTAATCATGCCACTTGGTATTTTTATTTGGAATATCCAAAGCACATTGAACAGCACGCCCACTGTGGTTTAATTTAGCAGGACAACCTTTAAAAGAATCCTCAGCAAACTCATGACGCCCACTGGGGGCGTGGCATTTGAATATTGATTAAAAACAGGTGAACTGCTATAGTGTTGTGTGTGCTTTACTGGCTTGTGAACAAGGGCGGCAGAGCCCGAAACGCGTAAGGCCACTTCGAAGGGATTTGATGTCCGTTGCAGGTCTTGCACAGATCCCACCATTTGATTATACAAACCATTTGAGAGGCAGCTTCACAAGGGCAATCTTATTTTTTGTGGATTTATGAGCGGCCTAACCGGTCGTGAAGCTTGCCCGCCGCATGGAGAGCGGATCCAGGAGGGCTTGGAACACAAGCCACCCAAGGAGCTAATGGAACTGTGGTGAGATGTATGATGGTGAGTACGTCCGGTGCGGACATTTTAATCATGCCACTTGGTATTTTTATTTGGAATATCCTAAGCACATTGAACGGCACGCCCACTGTGGTTTCATTTAGCAGGACTACCTTTACCAGAATCCTCAGCAAACTCATGATGCCCACTGGGGGCGTGACATTTGAATATTAATTAAAAACAGGTGAACTGCTATAGTGTCGTGTGTGCTTTCCTGGCTTGTGAACAAGGGCGGCAGAGCCCGAAACGCGTAAGGCCTTTTCGAAGGGATTTGATGCCCGTTGCAGGCCTTTCACAGATCTCACCATTTGATTATACAAACCATTTGAGAGGTAGCTTCACAAGGGCAACCTTTGTTTTTGTGGATTTATGAGCTGCCTGTCCGGTTGCGAACCTTGCCCACCGCATGGAAAGCGAATCCAGGAGGGCTTGGAACACAAGCCACCCAAGGAGCTAATGGAACTGTTGTGACATGTATGACGCTGAGCACGTCCGGTGCGGACATTTTAATCATGCCACTTGGTATTTTTATTTGGAATATCCTGAGCACTTTGAACGGCACGCCCACTGTGGTTTAATTTAGCAGGACTACCTTTACCAGAATCCTCAGCAAACTCATGATGCCCACTGGGGGCTTGGCATTTGAATATTGATTAAAAACAGGTGAACTGCTATAGTGTCGTGTGTGCTTTCCTGGCTTGTGAACAAGGGCGGCAGAGCCCGAAACACGTAAGGCCACTTCGAAGGCATTTGATGCCCGTTGCAGGCCTTGCACAGATCCCACCATTTGATTATACAAACCATTTGAGAGGCAGCTTCACAAGGGCAACTTTTTTTCGTGGATTTATGAGCCGCATGTCCGGTCGCGAAGCTTGCCCACCGCATGGAAAGCGGATCCAGGAGGGCTTGGAACACAAGTCACCCAAGAATCTAATGGAACTGTGGTGAGATGTATGACGCTGAGCACATCCGGTGCGGACATTTTAATCATGCCACTTGGTATTTTTATTTGGAATATCCAAAGCACATTGAACAGCACGCCCACTGTGGTTTAATTTAGCAGGACAACCTTTAAAAGAATCCTCAGCAAACTCATGACGCCCACTGGGGGCGTGGCATTTGAATATTGATTAAAAACAGGTGAACTGCTATAGTGTTGTGTGTGCTTTACTGGCTTGTGAACAAGGGCGGCAGAGCCCGAAACGCGTAAGGCCACTTCGAAGGGATTTGATGTCCGTTGCAGGCCTTGCACAGATCCCACCATTTGATTATACAAACCATTTGAGAGGCAGCTTCACAATGGCAACCTTTGTTTTTGTGGATTTATGAGCGGCCTAACCGGTCGCGAAGCTTGCCGGCCGCATGGAAAGCGGATCCAGGAGGGCTTGGAACACAAGCCACCCAAGGAGCTAATGGAACTGTGGTGAGATGTATGATGCTGAGCACGTCCGGTGCGGACATTTTAATCATGCCACTTGGTATTTTTAATTGGAATATCCTAAGCACATTGAACGGCACGCCCACTGTGGTTTAATTTAGCAGGACTACCTTTACCAGAATCCTCAGCAAACTCATGACGCCCACTGGAGGCGTGGCATTTGAATATTGATTAAAAACAGGTGAACTGCTATAGTGTCGTGTGTGCTTTCCTGGCTTGTGAACAAGGGCGGCAGAGCCCGAAACGCGTAAGGCCACTTCGAAGGGATTTGATGTCCGTTGCAGGCCTTGCACAGATCCCACCATTTGATTATACAAACCATTTGAGAGGCAGCTTCACAAGGGCAACCTGTTTTTTTGTGGTTTTATGAGCGGCCTGTCCGGTCGCGAAGCTTGCCCGCCGCATGGAATGCGGATCCAGGAGGGCTTGGAACACAAGCCACCCAAGGAGCTAATGGAACTGTGGTGAGATGTATGAAGCTGAGCACATCCGGTGCGGACATTTTACTCATGCCACTTGGTATTTTTATTTGGAATATCCTAAGCACATTGAACGGCACGCCCACTGTGATTTAATTTAGCAGGACTATCTTTACCAGAATCCTCAGCAAACTCATGATGCCCACTGGGGGCGTGGCATTTGAATATTGATTAAAAACAGGTGAACTGCTATAGTGTCGTGTGTGCTTTCCTGGCTTGTGAACAAGGGCGGCAGAGCCCGAAACGCGTAAGGTCACTTCGAAGGGATTTGATGTCCGTTGCAGGCCTTGCACAGATCCCACCATTTGATTATACAAACCATTTGAGAGGCAGCTTCACAAGGGCAACCTTATTTTTTGTGGATTTATGAGCGGCCTAACCGGTCGTGAAGCTTGCCCGCCGCATGGAGAGCGGATCCAGGAGTGCTTGGAACACAAGCCACCCAAGGAGCTAATGGAACTGTGGTGAGATGTATGATGCTGAGTACGTCCGGTGCGGACATTTTAATCATGCCACTTGGTATTTTTATTTGGAATATCCTAAGCACATTGAACGGCACGCCCACTATGGTTTAATTTAGCAGGACTACCTTTACCAGAATCACCAGCAAACTCATGACGGCCACTGGGGGGGTGGCATTTGAATATTGATTAAAAACAGGTGAACTGCTATAGTGTTGTGTGTGCTTTCCTGGCTTGTGAACAAGGGCGGCAGAGCCCGAAACGCGTAAGGCCACTTCGAAGGGATTTGATGTCCGTTGCAGGCCTTGCACAGATCCCACCATTTGATTATACCAACCATTTGAGAGGCAGCTTCACAAGGGCAACCTTTTTTTGTGGATTCATGAGCGGCCTGTCCGGTTGCGAAGCTTGCCTGCCGCATGGAAAGCGGATCCAGGAAGGCTTGGAACACAAGCCACCCAAGGAGGTAATGGAACTGTGGTGAGATGTACGACGCTGAGCACGTCCGGTGCGGACATTTTAATCATGCCACTTGGTATTTTTATTTGGAATATCCTAAGCACATTGAACGGCACGCCCACTGTGGTTTAATTTAGCAGGACTACCTTTACCAGAATCCTCAGCAAACTCATGACGCCCACTGGGGGCGTGGCATTAGAATATTGATTAAAAACAGGTGAACTGCTATAGTGTTGTGTGTGCTTTCCTGGCTTGTGAACAAGGGCGGCAGAGCCCGAAACGCGTAAGGCCACTTCGAAGGGATTTGATGTCTGTTGCAGGCCTTGCACAGATCCCACCATTTGATTATACAAACCATGTGAGAGGCAGCTTCACAAGGGCAACCTTTTTTGTGGATTTATGAGCGGCCTGTCCGGTCGCGAAGCTTGCCCGCCGCATGGAATGCGGATCCAGGAGGGCTTGGAACACAAGCCACCCAAGGAGCTAATGGAACTGTGGTGAGATGTTTGAAGCTGAGTACGTCCGGTGCGGACATTTTAATCATGCCACTTGGTATTTTTATTTGGAATATCCTAAGCACATTGAACGGCACGCCCACTGTGGTTTACTTTAGCAGGACTACCTTTACCAGAATCCTCAGCAAACTCATGATGCCCACTGGGGGCGTGGCATTTGAATATTGATTAAAAACAGGTGAACTGCTATAGTGTCGTGTGTGCTTTCCTGGCTTGTGAACAAGGGCGGCAGAGCCCGAAACGCGTAAGGCCACTTCGAAGGGATTTGATGTCCGTTGCAGGCCTTGCACAGATCCCACCATTTGATTATACAAAACATTTGAGAGGCAGCTTCACATGGGCAACCTTTTTTTTGTGGATTTATGAGCGGCCTGTCCGGTCGTGAAGCTTGCCTGCCGCATGGAAAGCGGATCCAGGAGGGCTTGGAACACAAGCCACCCAAGGAGCTAATGGAACTGTGGTGAGATGTATGATGCTGAGCACGTCCGGTGTGGACATTTTAATCATGCCACTTGGTATTTTTATTTGGAATATCCAAAGCACATTGAACGGCACGTCCACTGTGGTTTAATTTAGCAGGACAACCTTTACCAGAATCCTCAGCAAACTCATGACGCCCACCTGGGGCGTGGCATTTGAATATTGATTAAAAACATGTGAACTGCTATAGTGTTGTGTGTGCTTTACTGGCTTGTGAACAAGGGCGGCAGAGCCCGAAACGCGTAAGGCCACTTCGAAGGGATTTGATGTCCGTTGCAGGCCTTGCACAGATCCCACCATTTGATTATACAAACCATTTGAGAGGCAGCTTCACAAGGGCAACCTTTTTTTTGTGGATTTATGAGCAGCCTGTCCGGTCGCGAAGCTTGCCCGCCGCATGGAATGCGGATCCAGGAGGGCTTGGAACACAAGCCACCCAAGGAGCTAATGGAACTGTGGTGAGATGTATGATGCTGAGCACGTCCGGTGCGGACATTTTAATCATGCCACTTGGTATTTTTATTTGGAATATTCTAAGCACATTGAATGGCACGCCCACTGTGGTTTAATTTAGCAGGACTACCTTTACCAGAATCCTCAGCAAACTCATGACGCCCACTGGGGTTGTGGCATTTGAATATTGATTAAAAACAGGTGAACTGCTATAGTGTTGTGTGTGCTTTCCTGGCTTGTGAACAAGGGTGGCAGAGCCCGAAACGCGTAAGGCCACTTCGAAGGGATTTGATGTCCGTTGCAGGCCTTGCACAGATCCCACCATTTGATTATACAAACAATTTGAGAGGCATCTTCACAAGGGCAACCTTTTTTTTGTGGATTTATGAGCGGCCTGTCCGGTTGCGAAGCTTGCCCGCCGCATGGAAAGCGGATCCAGGAGGGCTTGGAACACAAGCCACCCAAGAAGCTAATGGAACTGTGGTGAGATGTATGACGCTGAGCACGTCCGGTGCGGACATTTTAATCATGCCACTTGGTATTTTTAATTGGAATATCCTAAGCACATTGAACGACACGCCCACTGTGGTTTAATTTAGCAGGACTACCTTTACCAGAATCCTCAGCAAACTCATGACGCCCACTGGAGGCGTGGCATTTGAATATTGATTAAAAACAGGTGAACTGCTATAGTGTTGTGTGTGCTTTCCTGGCTTGTGAAAAAGGGCGGCAGAGCCCGAAACGCGTAAGGCCACTTCGAAGGGATTTGATGTCCGTTGCAGGCCTTGCACAGATCCCACCATTTGATTATACAAACCATTTGAGAGGCAGCTTCACAAGGGCAACCTTTTTTTTGCGGTTTTATGAGCGGCCTGTCCGGTCGCGAAGCTTACCCGCCGCATGGAATGCGGATCCAGGAGGGCTTGGAACACAAGCCACCCAAGGAGCTAATGGAACTGTGGTGAGATGTATGAAGCTGAGCACGTCCGGTGCGGACATTTTACTCATGCCACTTGGTATTTTTATTTGGAATATCCTAAGCACATTGAACGGCAGGCCCACTGTGGTTTAATTTAGCAGGACTACCTTTACCAGAATCCTCAGCAAACTCATGATGCCCACTGGGGGCTTGGCATTTGAATATTGATTAAAAACAGGTGAACTGCTATAGTGTCGTGTGTGCTTTCCTGGCTTGTGAACAAGGGGGGCAGAGCCCGAAACGCGTAAGGCCACTTCGAAGGGATTTGATGCCCGTTGCAGGCCTTGCACAGATCCCACCATTTGATTATACAAACCATTTGAGAGGCAGCTTCACAAGGGCAACTTTTTTTTCGTGGATTTATGAGCCGCATGTCCGGTCGCGAAGCTTGCCCACCGCATGGAAAGCGGATCCAGGAGGGCTTGGAACACAAGTCACCCAAGAAGCTAATGGAACTGTGGTGAGATGTATGACGCTGAGCACATCCGATGCGGACATTTTAATCATGCCACTTGGTATTTTTATTTGGAATATCCTAAGCACATTGAACGGCACACCCACTGTGGTTTAATTTAGCAGGACTACCTTTACCAGAATCCTCATCAAACTCATGATGCCAACTGGGGGCGTGGCATTTGAATATTGATTAAAAACAGGTGAACTGCTATAGTGTCGTGTGTGCTTTCCTGGCTTGTGAACAAGGGCGGCAGAGCCCGAAACGCGTAAGGCCACTTCGAAGGAATTTAATGTCCGTTGCAGGCCTTGCACAGATCCCACCATTTGATTATACAAAACATTTGAGAGGCAGCTTCACAAGGGCAACCTTTTTTTTGTGGATTTATGAGCGGCCTGTCCGGTCGTGAAGCTTGCCTGCCGCATGAAAAGCGGATCCAGGAGGGCTTGGAACACAAGCCACCCAAGGAGCTAATGGAACTGTGGTGAGATGTATGATGCTGAGCACGTCCGGTGCGGACATTTTAATCATGCCACTTGGTATTTTTATTTGGAATATCCAAAGCACATTGAACGGCACGCCCACTGTGGTTTAATTTAGCAGGACAACCTTTACCAGAATCCTCAGCAAACTCATGACGCCCACTGGGGGCGTGGCATTTGAATATTGATTAAAAACAGGTGAACTGCTATAGTGTTGTGTGTGCTTTACTGGCTTGTGAACAAGGGCGGCAGAGCCCGAAACGCGTAAGGCCACTTCGAAGGGATTTGATGTACGTTGCAGGCCTTGCACAGATCCCACCATTTGATTATACAAACCATTTGAGAGGCAGCTTCACAATGGCAACCTTTGTTTTTGTGGATTTATGAGCGGCCTAACCGGTCGCGAAGCTTGCCGGCCGCATGGAAAGCGGATCCAGGAGGGCTTGGAACACAAGCCACCCAAGGAGCTAATGGAACTGTGGTGAGATGTATGATGCTGAGCACGTCCGGTGCGGACATTTTAATCATGCCACTTGGTATTTTTAATTGGAATATCCTAAGCACATTGAACGGCACGCCCACTGTGGTTTAATTTAGCAGGACAACCTTTACCAGAATCCTCAGCAAACTCATGACGCTCACTGGGGGCGTGGCATTTGAATATTGATTAAAAACAGGTGAACTGCTATAGTGTTGTGTGTGCTTTACTGGCTTGTGAACAAGGGTGGCAGAGCCCGAAACGCGTAAGGCCACTTCGAAGGGATTTGATGTCCATTGCAGGCCTTGCACAGATCCCACCATTTGATTATACAAACCATTTGAGAGGCAGCTTCACAATGGCAACCTTTGTTTTTGTGGATTTATGAGCGGCCTAACCGGTCGCGAAGCTTGCCGGCCGCATGGAAAGCGGATCCAGGAGGGCTTGGAACACAAGCCACCCAAGGAGCTAATGGAACTGTGGTGAGATGTATGAAGCTGAGCACGTCCGGTGCGGCCATTTTACTCATGCCACTTGGTATTTTTATTTGGAATATCCTAAGCACATTGAACGGCACGCCCACTGTGGTTTAATTTAGCAGGACTACCTTTACCAGAATCCTCAGCAAACTCATGATGCCCACTGGGGGCGTGGCATTTGAATATTGATTAAAAACAGGTGAACTGCTATAGTGTCGTGTGTGCTTTCCTGGCTTGTGAACAAGGGCGGCAGAGCCCGAAACGCGTAAGGCCACTTCGAAGGGATTTGATGTCCGTTGCAGGCCTTGCACAGATCCCACCATTTGATTATACAAACCATTTGAGAGGCAGCTTCACAAGGGCAACCTTTGTTTTTTGTGGATTTATGAGCGGCCTAACCGGTCGTGAAGCTTGCCCGCCGCATGGAGAGCGGATCCAGGAGTGCTTGGAACACAAGCCACCCAAGGAGCTAATGGAACTGTGGTGAGATGTATGATGCTGAGTACGTCCGGTGCGGAAATTTTAATCATGCCACTTGGTATTTTTATTTGGAATATCCTAAGCACATTGAACGGCACGCCCACTATGGTTTAATTTAGCAGGACTACCTTTACCAGAATCACCAGCAAACTCATGACGGCCACTGGGGGGGTGGCATTTGAATATTGATTAAAAACAGGTGAACTGCTATAGTGTTGTGTGTGCTTTCCTGGCTTGTGAACAAGGGCGGCAGAGCCCGAAACGCGTAAGGCCACTTCGAAGGGATTTGATGTCCGTTGCAGGCCTTGCACAGATCCCACCATTTGATTATACAAACCATTTGAGAGGCAGCTTCACAAGGGCAACCTTTTTTTTTGTGGATTCATGAGCGGCCTGTCCGGTTGCGAAGCTTGCCTGCCGCATGGAAAGCGGATCCAGGAAGGCTTGGAACACAAGCCACCCAAGGAGCTAATGGAACTGTGGTGAGATGTATGACGCTGAGCACGTCCGGTGCGGACATTTTAATCATGCCACTTGTTTTTTTTATTTGGAATATCCTAAGCACATTGAACGGCACGCCCACTGTGGTTTAATTTAGCAGGACTACCTTTACCAGAATCCTCAGCAAACTCATGACGCCCACTGGGGGTGTGGCATTTGAATATTGATTAAAAACAGGTGATCTGCTATAGTGTCGTGTGTGCTTTCCTGGCTTGTCAACAAGGCCGGCAGAGCCCGAAACGTGTAAGGCCACTTCGAAGGGATTTGATGTGCGTTGCAGGCCTTGCACAGATCCCACCATTTGATTATACAAACCATTTGAGAGGCAGCTTCACAAGGGCAACCTTTTTTTTGTGGATTTATGAGCGGCCTGTCCGGTCGCCGAAGCTTGCCTGCCACATGGAAAGCGGATCCAAGAGGGCTTGGAACACAAGCCACCCAAGGAGCTAATGGAACTGTGGTGAGATGTATGATGCTGAGCACGTCCGGTGCGGACATTTTAATCATGCCACTTGTTTTTTTTATTTGGAATATCCTAAGCACATTGAACGGCACGCCCACTGTGGTTTAATTTATCAGGACTATCTTTACCAGAATCCTCAGCAAACTCATGACGCCCACTGGGGGCGTGGCATTTGAATATTGATTAAAAACAGGTGAACTGCTATACTGTTGTGTGTGCTTTCCTGGCTTGTGAACAAGGGCGGCAGAGCCCGAAACTCATAAGGCCACTTCGAAGGGATTTGATGTGCGTTGCAGGCCTTGCACAGATCCCACCATTTGATTATACAAACCATTTGAGAGGCAGCTTCACAAGGGCAACCTTTTTTTTTGTGGATTTATGAGCGGCCTGTCCTGTTGCGAAGCTTGCCCGCCGCATGGAAAGCGAATCCAGGAGGGCTTGGGACACAAGCCACCCAAGGAGCTAATGGAACTGTTGTGACATGTATGACACTGAGAACGTCCGGTGCGGACATTTTAATCATGCCACTTGGTATTTTTATTTGGAATATCCTAAGCACATTGAACGGCACGCCCACTGTGGTTCAATTTAGCAGGACTACCTTTACCAGAATCCTCAGCAAACTCATGATGCCCACTGGGGGCGTGGCATTTGAATATTGATTAAAAACAGGTGAACTGCTATAGTGTCGTGTGTGCTTTCCTGGCTTGTGAACAAGGGCGGCAGAGCCCGAAACGCGTAAGGCCACTTCGAAGGGATTTGATGCCCGTTGCAGGCCTTGCACAGATCCCACCATTTGATTATACAAACCATTTGAGAGGCAGCTTCACAAGGGCAACTTTTTTTTCGTGGATTTATGAGCCGCATGTCCGGTCGCGAAGCTTGCCCACCGCATGGAAAGCGGATCCAGGAGGGCTTGGAACACAAGTCACCCAAGAAGCTAATGGAACTGTGGTGAGATGTATGACGCTGAGCACATCCGGTGCGGACATTTTAATCATGCCACTTGGTATTTTTATTTGGAATATCCTAAGCACATTGAACGGCACGCCCACTGTGGTTTAATTTAGCAGGACTACCTTTACCAGAATCCTCAGCAAACTCATGACGCCCACTGGGGGCGTGGCATTTGAATATTGATTAAAAACAGGTGAACTGCTATAGTGTCGTGTGTGCTTTCCTGGCTTGTGAACAAGGGCGGCAGAGCCCGAAAGGCGTAAGGCCACTTCGAAGGGATTTGATGTCTGTTGCAGGCCTTGCACAGATCCCACCATTTGATTATACAAACCATTTGAGAGGCAGCTTCACAAGGGCAACCTTTTTTTTTGTAGATTTATGAGCTGCCTGTCCGGTCGCGAAGCTTGCCCGCCGCATGGAATGCGGATCCAGGAGGGATTGGAACACAAGCCACCCAAGGAGCTAATGGAACTGTGGTGAGATGTTTGAAGCTGAGTACGTCCGGTGCGGACATTTTAATCATGCCACTTGGTATTTTTATTTGGAATATCCTAAGCACATTGAACGGCACGCCCACTGTGGTTTACTTTAGCAGGACTACCTTTACCAGAATCCTCAGCAAACTCATGATGCCCACTGGGGGCGTGGCATTTGAATATTGATTAAAAACAGGTGAACTGCTATAGTGTCGTGTGTGCTTTCCTGGCTTGTGAACAAGGGCGGCAGAGCCCGAAACGCGTAAGGCCACTTCGAAGGGATTTGATGTCCGTTGCAGGCCTTGCACAGATCCCACCATTTGATTATACAAAACATTTGAGAGGCAGCTTCACAAGGGCAACCTTTTTTTTGTGGATTTATGAGCGGCCTGTCCGGTCGTGAAGCTTGCCTGCCGCATGGAAAGCGGATCCAGGAGGGCTTGGAACACAAGCCACCCAAGGAGCTAATGGAACTGTGGTGAGATGTATGATGCTGAGCACGTCCGGTGCGGACATTTTAATCATGCCACTTGGTATTTTTATTTGGAATATCCAAAGCACATTGAACGGCACGCCCACTATGGTTTAATTTAGCAGGACAACCTTTACCAGAATCCTCAGCAAACTCATGACGCCCACTGGGGGCGTTGCATTTGAATATTGATTAAAAACAGGTGAACTGCTATAGTGTTGTGTGTGCTTTCCTGGCTTGTGAACAACGGCGGCAGAGCCCGAAACGTGTAAGGCCACTTCGAAGGGATTTGATGTCCGTTGCAGGCCTTGCACAGATCCCACCATTTGATTATACAAAACATTTGAGAGGCAGCTTCACAAGGGCAACCTTTTTTTTGTGGATTTATGAGCGGCCTGTCCGGTCGTGAAGCTTGCCCGCCGCATGGAAAGCGGATCCAGGAGGGCTTGGAACACAAGCCACCCAAGGAGCTAATGGAACTGTGGTGAGATGTATGATGCTGAGCACGTCCGGTGCGGACATTTTAATCATGCCACTTGGTATTTTTATTTGGAATATCCTAAGCACATTGAACGGCACGCCCACTGTGGTTTAATTTAGCAGGACTACCTTTACCAGAATCCTCAGCAAACTCATGACGCCCACTGGGGGCGTGGCATTTGAATATTGATTAAAAACAGGTGAACTGCTATAGTGTCGTGTGTGCTTTCCTGGCTTGTGAACAAGGGCGGCAGAGCCCGAAACGCGTAAGGCCACTTCGAAGGGATTTGATGTCCGTTGCAGGCCTTGCACAGATCCCACCATTTGATTATACAAACCATTTGAGAGGCAGCTTCACAAGGGCAACCTTTGTTTTTGTGGATTTATGAGCGGCCTGTCCGGTCGCGAAGCTTGCCCGCCGCATGGAAAGCGGATCCAGGAGGGCTTGGAACACAAGCCACCCAAGGAGCTAATGGAACTGTGGTGAGATGTATGACGCTGAGCACGTCCGGTGCGGACATTTTAATCATGCCACTTGGTATTTTTATTTGGAATATCCTAAGCACATTGAACGGCACGCCCACTGTGGTTTAATTTAGCAGGACTACCTTTACCAGAATCCTCAGCAAACTCATGATGCCCACTGGGGGCGTGGCATTTGAATATTGATTAAAAACAGGTGAACTGCTATAGTGTCGTGTGTGCTTTCCTGGCTTGTGAACAAGGGCGGCAGAGCCCGAAACGCGTAAGGCCACTTCGAAGGGATTTGATGTCCGTTGCAGGCCTTGCACAGATCCCACCATTTGATTATACAAACCATTTGAGAGGCAGCTTCACAAGGGCAACCTTTTTTTTTGTGGATTTATGAGCGGCCTGTCCGGTCGCGAAGCTTGCCCGCCGCATGGAAAGCGGATCCAGGAGGGCTTGGAACACAAGCCACCCAAGGAGCTAATGGAACTGTGGTGAGATGTATGATGCTGAGCACGTCCGGTGCGGACATTTTAATCATGCCACTTGGTATTTTTATTTGGAATATCCTAAGCACATTGAACGGCACGCCCACTGTGGTTTAATTTAGCAGGACTACCTTTACCAGAATCCTCAGCAAACTCATGATGCCCACTGGGGGCGTGGCATTTGAATATTGATTAAAAACAGGTGAACTGCTATAGTGTCGTGTGTGCTTTCCTGGCTTGTGAACAAGGGCGGCAGAGCCCGAAACGCGTAAGGCCACTTCGAAGGGATTTGATGTCCGTTGCAGGCCTTGCACAGATCCCACCATTTGATTATACAAACCATTTGAGAGGCAGCTTCACAAGGGCAACCTTTTTTTTGTGGATTTATGAGCGGCCTGTCCGGTCGCGAAGCTTGCCCGCCGCATGGAAAGCGGATCCAGGAGGGCTTGGAACACAAGCCACCCAAGGAGCTAATGGAACTGTGGTGAGATGTATGACGCTGAGCACGTCCGGTGCGGACATTTTAATCATGCCACTTGGTATTTTTATTTGGAATATCCTAAGCACATTGAACGGCACGCCCACTGTGGTTTAATTTAGCAGGACTACCTTTACCAGAATCCTCAGCAAACTCATGATGCCCACTGGGGGCGTGGCATTTGAATATTGATTAAAAACAGGTGAACTGCTATAGTGTCGTGTGTGCTTTCCTGGCTTGTGAACAAGGGCGGCAGAGCCCGAAACGCGTAAGGCCACTTCGAAGGGATTTGATGTCCGTTGCAGGCCTTGCACAGATCCCACCATTTGATTATACAAACCATTTGAGAGGCAGCTTCACAAGGGCAACCTTTTTTTTGTGGATTTATGAGCGGCCTGTCCGGTCGCGAAGCTTGCCCGCCGCATGGAATGCGGATCCAGGAGGGCTTGGAACACAAGCCACCCAAGGAGCTAATGGAACTGTGGTGAGATGTATGAAGCTGAGTACGTCCGGTGCGGACATTTTAATCATGCCACTTGGTATTTTTATTTGGAATATCCTAAGCACATTGAACGGCACGCCCACTGTGGTTTAATTTAGCAGGACTACCTTTACCAGAATCCTCAGCAAACTCATGATGCCCACTGGGGGCGTGGCATTTGAATATTGATTAAAAACAGGTGAACTGCTATAGTGTCGTGTGTGCTTTCCTGGCTTGTGAACAAGGGCGGCAGAGCCCGAAACGCGTAAGGCCACTTCGAAGGGATTTGATGCCCGTTGCAGGCCTTGCACAGATCCCACCATTTGATTATACAAACCATTTGAGAGGCAGCTTCACAAGGGCAACCTTTTTTTTGTGGATTTATGAGCGGCCTGTCCGGTCGCGAAGCTTGCCCACCGCATGGAAAGCGGATCCAGGAGGGCTTGGAACACAAGCCACCCAAGGAGCTAATGGAACTGTGGTGACATGTATGACGCTGAGCACGTCCGGTGCGGACATTTTAATCATGCCACTTGGTATTTTTATTTGGAATATCCTAAGCACATTGAACGGCACGCCCACTGTGGTTTAATTTAGCAGGACTACCTTTACCAGAATCCTCAGCAAACTCATGATGCCCACTGGGGGCGTGGCATTTGAATATTGATTAAAAACAGGTGAACTGCTATAGTGTCGTGTGTGCTTTCCTGGCTTGTGAACAAGGGCGGCAGAGCCCGAAACGCGTAAGGCCACTTCGAAGGGATTTGATGTCCGTTGCAGGCCTTGCACAGATCCCACCATTTGATTATACAAACCATTTGAGAGGCAGCTTCACAAGGGCAACCTTTTTTTTGTGGATTTATGAGCGGCCTGTCCGGTCGCGAAGCTTGCCCGCCGCATGGAAAGCGGATCCAGGAGGGCTTGGAACACAAGCCACCCAAGGAGCTAATGGAACTGTGGTGAGATGTATGAAGCTGAGCACGTCCGGTGCGGACATTTTAATCATGCCACTTGGTATTTTTATTTGGAATATCCTAAGCACATTGAACGGCACGCCCACTGTGGTTTAATTTAGCAGGACTACCTTTACCAGAATCCTCAGCAAACTCATGATGCCCACTGGGGGCGTGGCATTTGAATATTGATTAAAAACAGGTGAACTGCTATAGTGTCGTGTGTGCTTTCCTGGCTTGTGAACAAGGGCGGCAGAGCCCGAAACGCGTAAGGCCACTTCGAAGGGATTTGATGTCCGTTGCAGGCCTTGCACAGATCCCACCATTTGATTATACAAACCATTTGAGAGGCAGCTTCACAAGGGCAACCTTTTTTTTTGTGGATTTATGAGCGGCCTGTCCGGTCGCGAAGCTTGCCCGCCGCATGGAAAGCGGATCCAGGAGGGCTTGGAACACAAGCCACCCAAGGAGCTAATGGAACTGTGGTGAGATGTATGACGCTGAGCACGTCCGGTGCGGACATTTTAATCATGCCACTTGGTATTTTTATTTGGAATATCCTAAGCACATTGAACGGCACGCCCACTGTGGTTTAATTTAGCAGGACTACCTTTACCAGAATCCTCAGCAAACTCATGATGCCCACTGGGGGCGTGGCATTTGAATATTGATTAAAAACAGGTGAACTGCTATAGTGTCGTGTGTGCTTTCCTGGCTTGTGAACAAGGGCGGCAGAGCCCGAAACGCGTAAGGCCACTTCGAAGGGATTTGATGTCCGTTGCAGGCCTTGCACAGATCCCACCATTTGATTATACAAACCATTTGAGAGGCAGCTTCACAAGGGCAACCTTTTTTTTGTGGATTTATGAGCAGCCTGTCCGGTCGCGAAGCTTGCCCGCCGCATGGAAAGCGGATCCAGGAGGGCTTGGAACACAAGCCACCCAAGGAGCTAATGGAACTGTGGTGAGATGTATGACGCTGAGCACGTCCGGTGCGGACATTTTAATCATGCCACTTGGTATTTTTATTTGGAATATCCTAAGCACATTGAACGGCACGCCCACTGTGGTTTAATTTAGCAGGACTACCTTTACCAGAATCCTCAGTAAACTCATGATGCCCACTGGGGGCGTGGCATTTGAATATTGATTAAAAACAGGTGAACTGCTATAGTGTCGTGTGTGCTTTCCTGGCTTGTGAACAAGGGCGGCAGAGCCCGAAACGCGTAAGGCCACTTCGAAGGGATTTGATGTCCGTTGCAGGCCTTGCACAGATCCCACCATTTGATTATACAAACCATTTGAGAGGCAGCTTCACAAGGGCAACCTTTTTTTTTGTGGATTTATGAGCGGCCTGTCCGGTCGCGTAGCTTGCCCGCCGCATGGAATGCGGATCCAGGAGGGCTTGGAACACAAGCCACCCAAGGAGCTAATGGAACTGTGGTGAGATGTATGAAGCTGAGCACGTCCGGTGCGGACATTTTAATCATGCCACTTGGTATTTTTATTTGGAATATCCTAAGCACATTGAACGGCACGCCCACTGTGGTTTAATTTAGCAGGACTACCTTTACCAGAATCCTCAGCAAACTCATGATGCCCACTGGGGGCGTGGCATTTGAATATTGATTAAAAACAGGTGAACTGCTATAGTGTCGTGTGTGCTTTCCTGGCTTGTGAACAAGGGCGGCAGAGCCCGAAACGCGTAAGGCCACTTCGAAGGGATTTGATGTCCGTTGCAGGCCTTGCACAGATCCCACCATTTGATTATACAAACCATTTGAGAGGCAGCTTCACAAGGGCAACCTTTTTTTTGTGGATTTATGAGCGGCCTGTCCGGTCGCGAAGCTTGCCCGCCGCATGGAAAGCGGATCCAGGAGGGCTTGGAACACAAGCCACCCAAGGAGCTAATGGAACTGTGGTGAGATGTATGAAGCTGAGCACGTCCGGTGCGGACATTTTAATCATGCCACTTGGTATTTTTATTTGGAATATCCTAAGCACATTGAACGGCACGCCCACTGTGGTTTAATTTAGCAGGACTACCTTTACCAGAATCCTCAGCAAACTCATGATGCCCACTGGGGGCGTGGCATTTGAATATTGATTAAAAACAGGTGAACTGCTATAGTGTCGTGTGTGCTTTCCTGGCTTGTGAACAAGGGCGGCAGAGCCCGAAACGCGTAAGGCCACTTCGAAGGGATTTGATGTCCGTTGCAGGCCTTGCACAGATCCCACCATTTGATTATACAAACCATTTGAGAGGCAGCTTCACAAGGGCAACCTTTTTTTTTGTGGATTTATGAGCGGCCTGTCCGGTCGCGAAGCTTGCCCGCCGCATGGAAAGCGGATCCAGGAGGGCTTGGAACACAAGCCACCCAAGGAGCTAATGGAACTGTGGTGAGATGTATGACGCTGAGCACGTCCGGTGCGGACATTTTAATCATGCCACTTGGTATTTTTATTTGGAATATCCTAAGCACATTGAACGGCACGCCCACTGTGGTTTAATTTAGCAGGACTACCTTTACCAGAATCCTCAGCAAACTCATGATGCCCACTGGGGGCGTGGCATTTGAATATTGATTAAAAACAGGTGAACTGCTATAGTGTCGTGTGTGCTTTCCTGGCTTGTGAACAAGGGCGGCAGAGCCCGAAACGCGTAAGGCCACTTCGAAGGGATTTGATGTCCGTTGCAGGCCTTGCACAGATCCCACCATTTGATTATACAAACCATTTGAGAGGCAGCTTCACAAGGGCAACCTTTTTTTTGTGGATTTATGAGCGGCCTGTCCGGTCGCGAAGCTTGCCCGCCGCATGGAAAGCGGATCCAGGAGGGCTTGGAACACAAGCCACCCAAGGAGCTAATGGAACTGTGGTGAGATGTATGAAGCTGAGCACGTCCGGTGCGGACATTTTAATCATGCCACTTGGTATTTTTATTTGGAATATCCTAAGCACATTGAACGGCACGCCCACTGTGGTTTAATTTAGCAGGACTACCTTTACCAGAATCCTCAGCAAACTCATGATGCCCACTGGGGGCGTGGCATTTGAATATTGATTAAAAACAGGTGAACTGCTATAGTGTCGTGTGTGCTTTCCTGGCTTGTGAACAAGGGCGGCAGAGCCCGAAACGCGTAAGGCCACTTCGAAGGGATTTGATGTCCGTTGCAGGCCTTGCACAGATCCCACCATTTGATTATACAAACCATTTGAGAGGCAGCTTCACAAGGGCAACCTTTTTTTTGTGGATTTATGAGCGGCCTGTCCGGTCGCGAAGCTTGCCCGCCGCATGGAAAGCGGATCCAGGAGGGCTTGGAACACAAGCCACCCAAGGAGCTAATGGAACTGTGGTGAGATGTATGACGCTGAGCACGTCCGGTGCGGACATTTTAATCATGCCACTTGGTATTTTTATTTGGAATATCCTAAGCACATTGAACGGCACGCCCACTGTGGTTTAATTTAGCAGGACTACCTTTACCAGAATCCTCAGCAAACTCATGATGCCCACTGGGGGCGTGGCATTTGAATATTGATTAAAAACAGGTGAACTGCTATAGTGTCGTGTGTGCTTTCCTGGCTTGTGAACAAGGGCGGCAGAGCCCGAAACGCGTAAGGCCACTTCGAAGGGATTTGATGTCCGTTGCAGGCCTTGCACAGATCCCACCATTTGATTATACAAACCATTTGAGAGGCAGCTTCACAAGGGCAACCTTTTTTTTGTGGATTTATGAGCGGCCTGTCCGGTCGCGAAGCTTGCCCGCCGCATGGAAAGCGGATCCAGGAGGGCTTGGAACACAAGCCACCCAAGGAGCTAATGGAACTGTGGTGAGATGTATGACGCTGAGCACGTCCGGTGCGGACATTTTAATCATGCCACTTGGTATTTTTATTTGGAATATCCTAAGCACATTGAACGGCACGCCCACTGTGGTTTAATTTAGCAGGACTACCTTTACCAGAATCCTCAGCAAACTCATGATGCCCACTGGGGGCGTGGCATTTGAATATTGATTAAAAACAGGTGAACTGCTATAGTGTCGTGTGTGCTTTCCTGGCTTGTGAACAAGGGCGGCAGAGCCCGAAACGCGTAAGGCCACTTCGAAGGGATTTGATGTCCGTTGCAGGCCTTGCACAGATCCCACCATTTGATTATACAAACCATTTGAGAGGCAGCTTCACAAGGGCAACCTTTTTTTTGTGGATTTATGAGCGGCCTGTCCGGTCGCGAAGCTTGCCCGCCGCATGGAAAGCGGATCCAGGAGGGCTTGGAACACAAGCCACCCAAGGAGCTAATGGAACTGTGGTGAGATGTATGATGCTGAGCACGTCCGGTGCGGACATTTTAATCATGCCACTTGGTATTTTTATTTGGAATATCCTAAGCACATTGAACGGCACGCCCACTGTGGTTTAATTTAGCAGGACTACCTTTACCAGAATCCTCAGCAAACTCATGATGCCCACTGGGGGCGTGGCATTTGAATATTGATTAAAAACAGGTGAACTGCTATAGTGTCGTGTGTGCTTTCCTGGCTTGTGAACAAGGGCGGCAGAGCCCGAAACGCGTAAGGCCACTTCGAAGGGATTTGATGTCCGTTGCAGGCCTTGCACAGATCCCACCATTTGATTATACAAACCATTTGAGAGGCAGCTTCACAAGGGCAACCTTTTTTTTTGTGGATTTATGAGCGGCCTGTCCGGTCGCGAAGCTTGCCCGCCGCATGGAAAGCGGATCCAGGAGGGCTTGGAACACAAGCCACCCAAGGAGCTAATGGAACTGTGGTGAGATGTATGACGCTGAGCACGTCCGGTGCGGACATTTTAATCATGCCACTTGGTATTTTTATTTGGAATATCCTAAGCACATTGAACGGCACGCCCACTGTGGTTTAATTTAGCAGGACTACCTTTACCAGAATCCTCAGCAAACTCATGATGCCCACTGGGGGCGTGGCATTTGAATATTGATTAAAAACAGGTGAACTGCTATAGTGTCGTGTGTGCTTTCCTGGCTTGTGAACAAGGGCGGCAGAGCCCGAAACGCGTAAGGCCACTTCGAAGGGATTTGATGTCCGTTGCAGGCCTTGCACAGATCCCACCATTTGATTATACAAACCATTTGAGAGGCAGCTTCACAAGGGCAACCTTTTTTTTGTGGATTTATGAGCGGCCTGTCCGGTCGCGAAGCTTGCCCGCCGCATGGAAAGCGGATCCAGGAGGGCTTGGAACACAAGCCACCCAAGGAGCTAATGGAACTGTGGTGAGATGTATGAAGCTGAGCACGTCCGGTGCGGACATTTTAATCATGCCACTTGGTATTTTTATTTGGAATATCCTAAGCACATTGAACGGCACGCCCACTGTGGTTTAATTTAGCAGGACTACCTTTACCAGAATCCTCAGCAAACTCATGATGCCCACTGGGGGCGTGGCATTTGAATATTGATTAAAAACAGGTGAACTGCTATAGTGTCGTGTGTGCTTTCCTGGCTTGTGAACAAGGGCGGCAGAGCCCGAAACGCGTAAGGCCACTTCGAAGGGATTTGATGTCCGTTGCAGGCCTTGCACAGATCCCACCATTTGATTATACAAACCATTTGAGAGGCAGCTTCACAAGGGCAACCTTTTTTTTTGTGGATTTATGAGCGGCCTGTCCGGTCGCGAACCTTGCCCACCGCATGGAAAGCGGATCCAGGAGGGCTTGGAACACAAGCCACCCAAGGAGCTAATGGAACTGTGGTGAGATGTATGACGCTGAGCACGTCCGGTGCGGACATTTTAATCATGCCACTTGGTATTTTTATTTGGAATATCCTAAGCACATTGAACGGCACGCCCACTGTGGTTTAATTTAGCAGGACTACCTTTACCAGAATCCTCAGCAAACTCATGATGCCCACTGGGGGCGTGGCATTTGAATATTGATTAAAAACAGGTGAACTGCTATAGTGTCGTGTGTGCTTTCCTGGCTTGTGAACAAGGGCGGCAGAGCCCGAAACGCGTAAGGCCACTTCGAAGGGATTTGATGTCCGTTGCAGGCCTTGCACAGATCCCACCATTTGATTATACAAACCATTTGAGAGGCAGCTTCACAAGGGCAACCTTTTTTTTGTGGATTTATGAGCGGCCTGTCCGGTCGCGAAGCTTGCCCACCGCATGGAAAGCGAATCCAGGAGGGCTTGGAACACAAGCCACCCAAGGAGCTAATGGAACTGTGGTGAGATGTATGAAGCTGAGCACGTCCGGTGCGGACATTTTAATCATGCCACTTGGTATTTTTATTTGGAATATCCTAAGCACATTGAACGGCACGCCCACTGTGGTTTAATTTAGCAGGACTACCTTTACCAGAATCCTCAGCAAACTCATGATGCCCACTGGGGGCGTGGCATTTGAATATTGATTAAAAACAGGTGAACTGCTATAGTGTCGTGTGTGCTTTCCTGGCTTGTGAACAAGGGCGGCAGAGCCCGAAACGCGTAAGGCCACTTCGAAGGGATTTGATGTCCGTTGCAGGCCTTGCACAGATCCCACCATTTGATTATACAAACCATTTGAGAGGCAGCTTCACAAGGGCAACCTTTTTTTTGTGGATTTATGAGCGGCCTGTCCGGTCGCGAAGCTTGCCCGCCGCATGGAAAGCGGATCCAGGAGGGCTTGGAACACAAGCCACCCAAGGAGCTAATGGAACTGTGGTGAGATGTATGACGCTGAGCACGTCCGGTGCGGACATTTTAATCATGCCACTTGGTATTTTTATTTGGAATATCCTAAGCACATTGAACGGCACGCCCACTGTGGTTTAATTTAGCAGGACTACCTTTACCAGAATCCTCAGCAAACTCATGATGCCCACTGGGGGCGTGGCATTTGAATATTGATTAAAAACAGGTGAACTGCTATAGTGTCGTGTGTGCTTTCCTGGCTTGTGAACAAGGGCGGCAGAGCCCGAAACGCGTAAGGCCACTTCGAAGGGATTTGATGCCCGTTGCAGGCCTTGCACAGATCCCACCATTTGATTATACAAACCATTTGAGAGGCAGCTTCACAAGGGCAACCTTTTTTTCGTGGATTTATGAGCCGCCTGTCCGGTCGCGAAGCTTGCCCACCGCATGGAAAGCGGATCCAGGAGGGCTTGGAACACATGCCACCCAAGGAGCTAATGGAACTGTGGTGAGATGTATGACGCTGAGCACATCCGGTGCGGACATTTTAATCATGCCACTTGGTATTTTTATTTGGAATATCCTAAGCACATTGAACGGCACGCCCACTGTGGTTTAATTTAGCAGGACTACCTTTACCAGAATCCTCAGCAAACTCATGATGCCCACTGGGGGCGTGGCATTTGAATATTGATTAAAAACAGGTGAACTGCTATAGTGTCGTGTGTGCTTTCCTGGCTTGTGAACAAGGGCGGCAGAGCCCGAAACGCGTAAGGCCACTTCGAAGGGATTTGATGTCCGTTGCAGGCCTTGCACAGATCCCACCATTTGATTATACAAACCATTTGAGAGGCAGCTTCACAAGGGCAACCTTTTTTTTGTGGATTTATGAGCGGCCTGTCCGGTCGCGAAGCTTGCCCGCCGCATGGAATGCGGATCCAGGAGGGCTTGGAACACAAGCCACCCAAGGAGCTAATGGAACTGTGGTGAGATGTATGAAGCTGAGCACGTCCGGTGCGGACATTTTAATCATGCCACTTGGTATTTTTATTTGGAATATCCTAAGCACATTGAACGGCACGCCCACTGTGGTTTACTTTAGCAGGACTACCTTTACCAGAATCCTCAGCAAACTCATGATGCCCACTGGGGGCGTGGCATTTGAATATTGATTAAAAACAGGTGAACTGCTATAGTGTCGTGTGTGCTTTCCTGGCTTGTGAACAAGGGCGGCAGAGCCCGAAACGCGTAAGGCCACTTCGAAGGGATTTGATGTCCGTTGCAGGCCTTGCACAGATCCCACCATTTGATTATACAAACCATTTGAGAGGCAGCTTCACAAGGGCAACCTTTTTTTTGTGGATTTATGAGCGGCCTGTCCGGTCGCGAAGCTTGCCCGCCGCATGGAAAGCGGATCCAGGAGGGCTTGGAACACAAGCCACCCAAGGAGCTAATGGAACTGTGGTGAGATGTATGATGCTGAGCACGTCCGGTGCGGACATTTTAATCATGCCACTTGGTATTTTTATTTGGAATATCCTAAGCACATTGAACGGCACGCCCACTGTGGTTTAATTTAGCAGGACTACCTTTACCAGAATCCTCAGCAAACTCATGATGCCCACTGGGGGCGTGGCATTTGAATATTGATTAAAAACAGGTGAACTGCTATAGTGTCGTGTGTGCTTTCCTGGCTTGTGAACAAGGGCGGCAGAGCCCGAAACGCGTAAGGCCACTTCGAAGGGATTTGATGTCCGTTGCAGGCCTTGCACAGATCCCACCATTTGATTATACAAACCATTTGAGAGGCAGCTTCACAAGGGCAACCTTTTTTTTGTGGATTTATGAGCGGCCTGTCCGGTCGCGAAGCTTGCCCGCCGCATGGAATGCGGATCCAGGAGGGCTTGGAACACAAGCCACCCAAGGAGCTAATGGAACTGTGGTGAGATGTATGAAGCTGAGCACGTCCGGTGCGGACATTTTAATCATGCCACTTGGTATTTTTATTTGGAATATCCTAAGCACATTGAACGGCACGCCCACTGTGGTTTAATTTAGCAGGACTACCTTTACCAGAATCCTCAGCAAACTCATGATGCCCACTGGGGGCGTGGCATTTGAATATTGATTAAAAACAGGTGAACTGCTATAGTGTCGTGTGTGCTTTCCTGGCTTGTGAACAAGGGCGGCAGAGCCCGAAACGCGTAAGGCCACTTCGAAGGGATTTGATGTCCGTTGCAGGCCTTGCACAGATCCCACCATTTGATTATACAAACCATTTGAGAGGCAGCTTCACAAGGGCAACCTTTTTTTTGTGGATTTATGAGCGGCCTGTCCGGTCGCGAAGCTTGCCCGCCGCATGGAATGCGGATCCAGGAGGGCTTGGAACACAAGCCACCCAAGGAGCTAATGGAACTGTGGTGAGATGTATGAAGCTGAGCACGTCCGGTGCGGACATTTTAATCATGCCACTTGGTATTTTTATTTGGAATATCCTAAGCACATTGAACGGCACGCCCACTGTGGTTTAATTTAGCAGGACTACCTTTACCAGAATCCTCAGCAAACTCATGATGCCCACTGGGGGCGTGGCATTTGAATATTGATTAAAAACAGGTGAACTGCTATAGTGTCGTGTGTGCTTTCCTGGCTTGTGAACAAGGGCGGCAGAGCCCGAAACGCGTAAGGCCACTTCGAAGGGATTTGATGTCCGTTGCAGGCCTTGCACAGATCCCACCATTTGATTATACAAACCATTTGAGAGGCAGCTTCACAAGGGCAACCTTATTTTTTGTGGATTTATGAGCGGCCTGTCCGGTCGCGAAGCTTGCCCGCCGCATGGAAAGCGGATCCAGGAGGGCTTGGAACACAAGCCACCCAAGGAGCTAATGGAACTGTGGTGAGATGTATGATGCTGAGCACGTCCGGTGCGGACATTTTAATCATGCCACTTGGTATTTTTATTTGGAATATCCTAAGCACATTGAACGGCACGCCCACTGTGGTTTAATTTAGCAGGACTACCTTTACCAGAATCCTCAGCAAACTCATGATGCCCACTGGGGGCGTGGCATTTGAATATTGATTAAAAACAGGTGAACTGCTATAGTGTCGTGTGTGCTTTCCTGGCTTGTGAACAAGGGCGGCAGAGCCCGAAACGCGTAAGGCCACTTCGAAGGGATTTGATGTCCGTTGCAGGCCTTGCACAGATCCCACCATTTGATTATACAAACCATTTGAGAGGCAGCTTCACAAGGGCAACCTTTTTTTTGTGGATTTATGAGCGGCCTGTCCGGTCGCGAAGCTTGCCCGCCGCATGGAAAGCGGATCCAGGAGGGCTTGGAACACAAGCCACCCAAGGAGCTAATGGAACTGTGGTGAGATGTATGACGCTGAGCACGTCCGGTGCGGACATTTTAATCATGCCACTTGGTATTTTTATTTGGAATATCCTAAGCACATTGAACGGCACGCCCACTGTGGTTTAATTTAGCAGGACTACCTTTACCAGAATCCTCAGCAAACTCATGATGCCCACTGGGGGCGTGGCATTTGAATATTGATTAAAAACAGGTGAACTGCTATAGTGTCGTGTGTGCTTTCCTGGCTTGTGAACAAGGGCGGCAGAGCCCGAAACGCGTAAGGCCACTTCGAAGGGATTTGATGTCCGTTGCAGGCCTTGCACAGATCCCACCATTTGATTATACAAACCATTTGAGAGGCAGCTTCACAAGGGCAACCTTATTTTTTGTGGATTTATGAGCGGCCTGTCCGGTCGCGAAGCTTGCCCGCCGCATGGAAAGCGGATCCAGGAGGGCTTGGAACACAAGCCACCCAAGGAGCTAATGGAACTGTGGTGAGATGTATGATGCTGAGCACGTCCGGTGCGGACATTTTAATCATGCCACTTGGTATTTTTATTTGGAATATCCTAAGCACATTGAACGGCACGCCCACTGTGGTTTAATTTAGCAGGACTACCTTTACCAGAATCCTCAGCAAACTCATGATGCCCACTGGGGGCGTGGCATTTGAATATTGATTAAAAACAGGTGAACTGCTATAGTGTCGTGTGTGCTTTCCTGGCTTGTGAACAAGGGCGGCAGAGCCCGAAACGCGTAAGGCCACTTCGAAGGGATTTGATGCCCGTTGCAGGCCTTGCACAGATCCCACCATTTGATTATACAAACCATTTGAGAGGCAGCTTCACAAGGGCAACCTTTTTTTTTGTGGATTTATGAGCCGCCTGTCCGGTCGCGAAGCTTGCCCACCGCATGGAAAGCGGATCCAGGAGGGCTTGGAACACAAGCCACCCAAGGAGCTAATGGAACTGTGGTGAGATGTATGACGCTGAGCACGTCCGGTGCGGACATTTTAATCATGCCACTTGGTATTTTTATTTGGAATATCCTAAGCACATTGAACGGCACGCCCACTGTGGTTTAATTTAGCAGGACTACCTTTACCAGAATCCTCAGCAAACTCATGATGCCCACTGGGGGCGTGGCATTTGAATATTGATTAAAAACAGGTGAACTGCTATAGTGTCGTGTGTGCTTTCCTGGCTTGTGAACAAGGGCGGCAGAGCCCGAAACGCGTAAGGCCACTTCGAAGGGATTTGATGCCCGTTGCAGGCCTTTCACAGATCCCACCATTTGATTATTCAAACCATTTGAGAGGCAGCTTCACAAGGGCAACCTTTTTTTTTGTGGATTTATGAGCCGCCTGTCCGGTCGCGAACCTTGCCCACCGCATGGAAAGCGAATCCAGGAGGACTTGGAACACAAGCCACCCAAGGAGCTAATGGAACTGTGGTGAGATGTTTGAAGCTGAGTACGTCGGGTGCGGACATTTTAATCATGCCACTTGGTATTTTTATTTGGAATATCCTAAGCACATTGAACGGCACGCCCACTGTGGTTTACTTTAGCAGGACTACCTTTACCAGAATCCTCAGCAAACTCATGATGCCCACTGGGGGCGTGGCATTTGAATATTGATTAAAAACAGGTGAACTGCTATAGTGTCGTGTGTGCTTTCCTGGCTTGTGAACAAGGGCGGCAGAGCCCGAAACGCGTAAGGCCACTTCGAAGGGATTTGATGTCCGTTGCAGGCCTTGCACAGATCCCACCATTTGATTATACAAAACATTTGAGAGGCAGCTTCACAAGGGCAACCTTTTTTTTGTGGATTTATGAGCGGCCTGTCCGGTCGTGAAGCTTGCCTGCCGCATGGAAAGCGGATCCAGGAGGGCTTGGAACACAAGCCACCCAAGGAGCTAATGGAACTGTGGTGAGATGTATGATGCTGAGCACGTCCGGTGCGGACATTTTAATCATGCCACTTGGTATTTTTATTTGGAATATCCTAAGCACATTGAACGGCACGCCCACTGTGGTTTAATTTAGCAGGACTACCTTTACCAGAATCCTCAGCAAACTCATGACGCCCACTGGGGGCGTGGCATTTGAATATTGATTAAAAACAGGTGAACTGCTATAGTGTCGTGTGTGCTTTACTGGCTTGTGAACAAGGGCGGCAGAGCCCGAAACGCGTAAGGCCACTTCGAAGGGATTTGATGTCCGTTGCAGGCCTTGCACAGATCCCACCATTTGATTATACAAACCATTTGAGAGGCAGCTTCACAAGGGCAACCTTTTTTTTTGTGGATTTATGAGCAGCCTGTCCGGTCGCGAAGCTTGCCCGCCGCATGGAATGCGGATCCAGGAGGGCTTGGAACACAAGCCACCCAAGGAGCTAATGGAACTGTGGTGAGATGTATGAAGCTGAGCACGTCCGGTGCGGACATTTTAATCATGCCACTTGGTATTTTTATTTGGAATATCCTAAGCACATTGAACGGCACGCCCACTGTGGTTTAATTTAGCAGGACTACCTTTACCAGAATCCTCAGCAAACTCATGATGCCCACTGGGGGCGTGGCATTTGAATATTGATTAAAAACAGGTGAACTGCTATAGTGTCGTGTGTGCTTTCCTGGCTTGTGAACAAGGGCGGCAGAGCCCGAAACGCGTAAGGCCACTTCGAAGGGATTTGATGTCCGTTGCAGGCCTTGCACAGATCCCACCATTTGATTATACAAACCATTTGAGAGGCAGCTTCACAAGGGCAACCTTTTTTTTGTGGATTTATGAGCGGCCTGTCCGGTCGCGAAGCTTGCCCGCCGCATGGAAAGCGGATCCAGGAGGGCTTGGAACACAAGCCACCCAAGGAGCTAATGGAACTGTGGTGAGATGTATGATGCTGAGCACGTCCGGTGCGGACATTTTAATCATGCCACTTGGTATTTTTATTTGGAATATCCTAAGCACATTGAACGGCACGCCCACTGTGGTTTAATTTAGCAGGACTACCTTTACCAGAATCCTCAGCAAACTCATGACGCCCACTGGGGGCGTGGCATTTGAATATTGATTAAAAACAGGTGAACTGCTATAGTGTCGTGTGTGCTTTCCTGGCTTGTGAACAAGGGCGGCAGAGCCCGAAACGCGTAAGGCCACTTCGAAGGGATTTGATGTCCGTTGCAGGCCTTGCACAGATCCCACCATTTGATTATACAAACCATTTGAGAGGCAGCTTCACAAGGGCAACCTTTTTTTTGTGGATTTATGAGCGGCCTGTCCGGTCGCGAAGCTTGCCCGCCGCATGGAAAGCGGATCCAGGAGGGCTTGGAACACAAGCCACCCAAGGAGCTAATGGAACTGTGGTGAGATGTATGACGCTGAGCACGTCCGGTGCGGACATTTTAATCATGCCACTTGGTATTTTTATTTGGAATATCCTAAGCACATTGAACGGCACGCCCACTGTGGTTTAATTTAGCAGGACTACCTTTACCAGAATCCTCAGCAAACTCATGACGCCCACTGGAGGCGTGGCATTTGAATATTGATTAAAAACAGGTGAACTGCTATAGTGTCGTGTGTGCTTTCCTGGCTTGTGAACAAGGGCGGCAGAGCCCGAAACGCGTAAGGCCACTTCGAAGGGATTTGATGTCCGTTGCAGGCCTTGCACAGATCCCACCATTTGATTATACAAACCATTTGAGAGGCAGCTTCACAAGGGCAACCTTTTTTTTGTGGATTTATGAGCGGCCTGTCCGGTCGCGAAGCTTGCCCGCCGCATGGAATGCGGAACCAGGAGGGCTTGGAACACAAGCCAGCCAAGGAGCTAATGGAACTGTGGTGAGATGTATGAAGCTGAGCACGTCCGGTGCGGACATTTTAATCATGCCACTTGGTATTTTTATTTGGAATATCCTAAGCACATTGAACGGCACGCCCACTGTGGTTTAATTTAGCAGGACTACCTTTACCAGAATCCTCAGCAAACTCATGATGCCCACTGGGGGCGTGGCATTTGAATATTGATTAAAAACAGGTGAACTGCTATAGTGTCGTGTGTGCTTTCCTGGCTTGTGAACAAGGGCGGCAGAGCCCGAAACGCGTAAGGCCACTTCGAAGGGATTTGATGTCCGTTGCAGGCCTTGCACAGATCCCACCATTTGATTATACAAACCATTTGAGAGGCAGCTTCACAAGGGCAACCTTTTTTTTGTGGATTTATGAGCGGCCTGTCCGGTCGCGAAGCTTGCCCGCCGCATGGAAAGCGGATCCAGGAGGGCTTGGAACACAAGCCACCCAAGGAGCTAATGGAACTGTGGTGAGATGTATGATGCTGAGCACGTCCGGTGCAGACATTTTAATCATGCCACTTGGTATTTTTATTTGGAATATCCTAAGCACATTGAACGGCACGCCCACTGTGGTTTAATTTAGCAGGACTACCTTTACCAGAATCCTCAGCAAACTCATGATGCCCACTGGGTGCGTGGCATTTGAATATTGATTAAAAACAGGTGAACTGCTATAGTGTCGTGTGTGCTTTCCTGGCTTGTGAACAAGGGCGGCAGAGCCCGAAACGCGTAAGGCCACTTCGAAGGGATTTGATGCCCGTTGCAGGCCTTTCACAGATCCCACCATTTGATTATACAAACCATTTGAGAGGCAGCTTCACAAGGGCAACCTTTTTTTTTGTGGATTTATGAGCCGCCTGTCCGGTCGCGAACCTTGCCCACCGCATGGAAAGCGAATCCAGGAGGGCTTGGAACACAAGCCACCCAAGGAGCTAATGGAACTGTTGTGACATGTATGACGCTGAGCACGTCCGGTGCGGACATTTTAATCATGCCACTTGGTATTTTTATTTGGAATATCCTAAGCACATTGAACGGCACGCCCACTGTGGTTTAATTTAGCAGGACTACCTTTACCAGAATCCTCAGCAAACTCATGATGCCCACTGGGGGCTTGGCATTTGAATATTGATTAAAAACAGGTGAACTGCTATAGTGTCGTGTGTGCTTTCCTGGCTTGTGAACAAGGGCGGCAGAGCCCGAAACGCGTAAGGCCACTTCGAAGGGATTTGATGTCCGTTGCAGGCCTTGCACAGATCCCACCATTTGATTATACAAACCATTTGAGAGGCAGCTTCACAAGGGCAACCTTTTTTTTTGTGGATTTATGAGCGGCCTGTCCGGTCGCGAAGCTTGCCCGCCGCATGGAATGCGGATCCAGGAGGGCTTGGAACACAAGCCACCCAAGGAGCTAATGGAACTGTGGTGAGATGTATGAAGCTGAGCACGTCCGGTGCGGACATTTTAATCATGCCACTTGGTATTTTTATTTGGAATATCCTAAGCACATTGAACGGCACGCCCACTGTGGTTTAATTTAGCAGGACTACCTTTACCAGAATCCTCAGCAAACTCATGATGCCCACTGGGGGCGTGGCATTTGAATATTGATTAAAAACAGGTGAACTGCTATAGTGTCGTGTGTGCTTTCCTGGCTTGTGAACAAGGGCGGCAGAGCCCGAAACGCGTAAGGCCACTTCGAAGGGATTTGATGTCCGTTGCAGGCCTTGCACAGATCCCACCATTTGATTATACAAACCATTTGAGAGGCAGCTTCACAAGGGCAACCTTTTTTTTGTGGATTTATGAGCGGCCTGTCCGGTCGCGAAGCTTGCCCGCCGCATGGAAAGCGGATCCAGGAGGGCTTGGAACACAAGCCACCCAAGGAGCTAATGGAACTGTGGTGAGATGTATGACGCTGAGCACGTCCGGTGCGGACATTTTAATCATGCCACTTGGTATTTTTATTTGGAATATCCTAAGCACATTGAACGGCACGCCCACTGTGGTTTAATTTAGCAGGACTACCTTTACCAGAATCCTCAGCAAACTCATGACGCCCACTGGGGGCGTGGCATTTGAATATTGATTAAAAACAGGTGAACTGCTATAGTGTCGTGTGTGCTTTCCTGGCTTGTGAACAAGGGCGGCAGAGCCCGAAACGCGTAAGGCCACTTCGAAGGGATTTGATGTCCGTTGCAGGCCTTGCACAGATCCCACCATTTGATTATACAAACCATTTGAGAGGCAGCTTCACAAGGGCAACCTTTTTTTTGTGGATTTATGAGCGGCCTGTCCGGTCGCGAAGCTTGCCCGCCGCATGGAATGCGGATCCAGGAGGGCTTGGAACACAAGCCACCCAAGGAGCTAATGGAACTGTGGTGAGATGTATGAAGCTGAGCACATCCGGTGCGGACATTTTAATCATGCCACTTGGTATTTTTATTTGGAATATCCTAAGCACATTGAACGGCACGCCCACTGTGGTTTAATTTAGCAGGACTACCTTTACCAGAATCCTCAGCAAACTCATGATGCCCACTGGGGGCGTGGCATTTGAATATTGATTAAAAACAGGTGAACTGCTATAGTGTCGTGTGTGCTTTCCTGGCTTGTGAACAAGGGCGGCAGAGCCCGAAACGCGTAAGGCCACTTCGAAGGGATTTGATGTCCGTTGCAGGCCTTGCACAGATCCCACCATTTGATTATACAAACCATTTGAGAGGCAGCTTCACAAGGGCAACCTTTTTTTTGTGGATTTATGAGCGGCCTAACCGGTCGTGAAGCTTGCCCGCCGCATGGAGAGCGGATCCAGGAGGGCTTGGAACACAAGTCACCCAAGGAGCTAATGGAACTGTGGTGAGATGTATGATGCTGAGTACGTCCGGTGCAGACATTTTAATCATGCCACTTGGTATTTTTATTTGGAATATCCTAAGCACATTGAACGGCACGCCCACTGTGGTTTAATTTAGCAGGACTACCTTTACCAGAATCCTCAGCAAACTCATGATGCCCACTGGGGGCGTGGCATTTGAATATTGATTAAAAACAGGTGAACTGCTATAGTGTCGTGTGTGCTTTCCTGGCTTGTGAACAAGGGCGGCAGAGCCCGAAACGCGTAAGGCCACTTCGAAGGGATTTGATGCCTGTTGCAGTCCTTTCACAGATCCCACCATTTGATTATACAAACCATTTGAGAGGCAGCTTCACAAGGGCAACCTTTTTTTTTGTGGATTTATGAGCCGCCTGTCCGGTTGCGAACCTTGCCCACCGCATGGAAAGCGAATCCAGGAGGGCTTGGAACACAAGCCACCCAAGGAGCTAATGGAACTGTTGTGACATGTATGACGCTGAGCACGTCCGGTGCGGACATTTTAATCATGCCACTTGGTATTTTTATTTGGAATATCCTAAGCACATTGAACGGCACGCCCACTGTGGTTTAATTTAGCAGGACTACCTTTACCAGAATCCTCAGCAAACTCATGATGCCCACTGGGGGCTTGGCATTTGAATATTGATTAAAAACAGGTGAACTGCTATAGTGTCGTGTGTGCTTTCCTGGCTTGTGAACAAGGGCGGCAGAGCCCGAAACGCGTAAGGCCACTTCGAAGGGATTTGATGCCCGTTGCAGGCCTTGCACAGATCCCACCATTTGATTATACAAACCATTTGAGAGGCAGCTTCACAAGGGCAACCTTTTTCTTTGTGGATTCATGAGCAGCCTGTCCGGTCGCGAAGCTTGCCCGCCGCATGGAATGCGGATCCAGGAGGGCTTGGAACACAAGCCACCCGAGGAGCTAATGGAACTGTGGTGAGATGTATGAAGCTGAGCACGTCCGGTGCAGACATTTTAATCATGCCACTTGGTATTTTTATTTGGAATATCCTAAGCACATTGAACGGCACGCCCACTGTGGTTTAATTTAGCAGGACTAACTTTACCAGAATCCTCAGCAAACTCATGACGCCCACTGGGGTCGTGGCATTTGAATATTGATTAAAAACAGGTGAACTGCTATAGTGTCGTGTGTGCTTTCCTGGCTTGTGAACAAGGGCGGCAGAGCCCGAAACGCGTAAGGCCACTTCGAAGGGATTTGATGTCCGTTGCATGCCTTGCACAGATCCCACCATTTGATTATACAAACCATTTGAGAGGCATCTTCACAAGGGCAACCTTTTTTTTGTGGATTTATGAGCGGCCTGTCCGGTCGCGTAGCTTGCCCGCCGCATGGAAAGCGGATCCAGGAGGGCTTGGAACACAAGCCACCCAAGAAGCTAATGGAACTGTGGTGAGATGTATGACGCTGAGCACGTCCGGTGCGGACATTTTAATCATGCCACTTGGTATTTTTAATTGGAATATCCTAAGCACATTGAACGGCACGCCCACTGTGGTTTAATTTAGCAGGACTACCTTTACCAGAATCCTCAGCAAACTCATGACGCCCACTGGAGGCGTGGCATTTGAATATTGATTAAAAACAGGTGAACTGCTATAGTGTCGTGTGTGCTTTCCAGGCTTGTGAACAAGGGCGGCAGAGCCCGAAACGCGTAAGGCCACTTCGAAGGGATTTGATGTCCATTGCAGGCCTTGCACAGATCCCACCATTTGATTATACAAACCATTTGAGAGGCAGCTTCACAAGGGCAACCTTTTTTTTGTGGTTTTATGAGCGGCCTGTCCGGTCGCGAAGCTTGCCCGCCGCATGGAATGCGGATCCAGGAGGGCTTGGAACACAAGCCACCCAAGGAGCTAATGGAACTGTGGTGAGATGTATGAAGCTGAGCACGTCCGGTGCGGACATTTTACTCATGCCACTTGGTATTTTTATTTGGAATATCCTAAGCACATTGAACGGCACGCCCACTGTGGTTTAATTTAGCAGGACTACCTTTACCAGAATCCTCAGCAAACTCATGATGCCCACTGGGGGCGTGGCATTTGAATATTGATTAAAAACAGGTGAACTGCTATAGTGTCGTGTGTGCTTTCCTGGCTTGTGAACAAGGGCGGCAGAGCCCGAAACGCGTAAGGCCACTTCGAAGGGATTTGATGTCCGTTGCAGGCCTTGCACAGATCCCACCATTTGATTATACAAACCATTTGAGAGGCAGCTTCACAAGGGCAACCTTATTTTTTGTGGATTTATGAGCGGCCTAACCGGTCGTGAAGCTTGCCCGCTGCATGGAGAGCGGATCCAGGAGGGCTTGGAACACAAGCCACCCAAGGAGCTAATGGAACTGTGGTGAGATGTATGATGCTGAGTACGTCCGGTGCAGACATTTTAATCATGCCACTTGGTATTTTTATTTGGAATATCCTAAGCACATTGAACGGCATGCCCACTGTGGTTTAATTTAGCAGGACTACCTTTACCAGAATCCTCAGCAAACTCATGATGCCCACTGGGGACTTGGCATTTGAATATTGATTAAAAACAGGTGAACTGCTATAGTTTCGTGTGTGCTTTCCTGGCTTGTGAACAAGGGTGGCAGAGCCCGAAACGCGTAAGGCCACTTCGAAGGGATTTGATGCCCGTTGCAGGCCTTGCACAGATCCCACCATTTGATTATACAAACCATTTGAGAGGCAGCTTCACAAGGGCAACCTTTTTCTTTGTGGATTCATGAGCAGCCTGTCCGGTCGCGAAGCTTGCCCGCCGCATGGAATGCGGATCCAGGAGGGCTTGGAACACAAGCCACCCGAGGAGCTAATGGAACTGTGGTGAGATGTATGAAGCTGAGCACGTCCGGTGCAGACATTTTAATCATGCCACTTGGTATTTTTATTTGGAATATCCTAAGCACATTGAACGGCACGCCCACTGTGGTTTAATTTAGCAGGACTACCTTTACCAGAATCCTCAGCAAACTCATGATGCCCACTGGGGGCGTGGCATTTGAATATTGATTAAAAAAAGGTGAACTGCTATAGTGTCGTGTGTGCTTTCCTGGCTTGTGAACAAGGGCGGCAGAGCCCGAAACGCGTAAGGCCACTTCGAAGGGATTTGATGTCCGTTGCAGGCCTTGCACAGATCCCACCATTTGATTATTCAAACCATTTGAGAGGCAGCTTCACAATGGCAACCTTTGTTTTTGTGGATTTATGAGCGGCCTAACCGGTCGCGAAGCTTGCCGGCCGCATGGAAAGCGGATCCAGGAGGGCTTGGAACACAAGCCACCCAAGGAGCTAATGGAACTGTGGTGAGATGTATGATGCTGAGCACGTCCGGTGCGGACATTTTAATCATGCCACTTGGTATTTTTATTTGGAATATCCTAAGCACATTGAACGGCACGCCCACTGTGGTTTAATTTAGCATGACTACCTTTACCAGAATCCTCAGCAAACTCATGACGCCCACTGGGGTTGTGGCATTTGAATATTGATTAAAAACAGGTGAACTGCTATAGTGTCGTGTGTGCTTTCCTGGCTTGTGAACAAGGGCGGCAGAGCCCGAAACGCGTAAGGCCACTTCGAAGGGATTTGATGTCCGTTGCATGCCTTGCACAGATCCCACCATTTGATTATACAAACCATTTGAGAGGCATCTTCACAAGGGCAACCTTTTTTTTGTGGATTTATGAGCGGCCTGTCCGGTTGCGTAGCTTGCCCGCCGCATGGAAAGCGGATCCAGGAGGGCTTGGAACACAAGCCACCCAAGAAGCTAATGGAACTGTGGTGAGATGTATGACGCTGAGCACGTCCGGTGCGGACATTTTAATCATGCCACTTGGTATTTTTAATTGGAATATCCTAAGCACATTGAACGGCACGCCCACTGTGGTTTAATTTAGCAGGACTACCTTTACCAGAATCCTCTGAAAACTCATGACGCCCACTGGAGGCGTGGCATTTGAATATTGATTAAAAACAGGTGAACTGCTATAGTGTCGTGTGTGCTTTCCAGGCTTGTGAAAAAGGGCGGCAGAGCCCGAAACGCGTAAGGCCACTTCGAAGGGATTTGATGTCCATTGCAGGCCTTGCACAGATCCCACCATTTGATTATACAAACCATTTGAGAGGCAGCTTCACAAGGGCAACCTTTTTTTTGTGGTTTTATGAGCGGCCTGTCCGGTCGCGAAGCTTGCCCGCCGCATGGAATGCGGATCCAGGAGGGCTTGGAACACAAGCCACCCAAGGAGCTAATGGAACTGTGGTGAGATGTATGAAGCTGAGCACATCCGGTGCGGACATTTTACTCATGCCACTTGGTATTTTTATTCTGAATATCCTAAGCACATTGAACGGCACGCCCACTGTGGTTTAATTTAGCAGGACTACCTTTACCAGAATCCTCAGCAAACTCATGATGCCCACTGGGGGCGTGGCATTTGAATATTGATTAAAAACAGGTGAACTGCTATAGTGTCGTGTGTGCTTTCCTGGCTTGTGAACAAGGGCGGCAGAGCCCGAAACGCGTAAGGCCACTTCGAAGGGATTTGATGTCCGTTGCAGGCCTTGCACAGATCCCACCATTTGATTATACAAACCATTTGAGAGGCAGCTTCACAAGGGCAACCTTATTTTTTGTGGATTTATGAGCGGCCTAACCGGTCGTGAAGCTTGCCCGCTGCATGGAGAGCGGATCCAGGAGGGCTTGGAACACAAGCCACCCAAGGAGCTAATGGAACTGTGGTGAGATGTATGATGCTGAGTACGTCCGGTGCAGACATTTTAATCATGCCACTTGGTATTTTTATTTGGAATATCCTAAGCACATTGAACGGCATGCCCACTGTGGTTTAATTTAGCAGGACTACCTTTACCAGAATCCTCAGCAAACTCATGATGCCCACTGGGTGCGTGGCATTTGAATATTGATTAAAAACAGGTGAACTGCTATAGTGTCGTGTGTGCTTTCCTGGCTTGTGAACAAGGGCGGCAGAGCCCGAAACGCGTAAGGCCACTTCGAAGGGATTTGATGCCCGTTGCAGGCCTTTCACAGATCCCACCATTTGATTATACAAACCATTTGAGAGGCAGCTTCACAAGGGCAACCTTTTTTTTTGTGGATTTATGAGCCGCATGTCCGGTCGCGAACCTTGCCCACCGCATGGAAAGCGAATCCAGGAGGGCTTGGAACACAAGCCACCCAAGGAGCTAATGGAACTGTTGTGACATGTATGACGCTGAGCACGTCCGGTGCGGACAGTTTAATCATGCCACTTGGTATTTTTATTTGGAATATCCTAAGCACATTGAACGGCAAGCCCACTGTGGTTTAATTTAGCAGGACTACCTTTACCAGAATCCTCAGCAAACTCATGATGCCCACTGGGGCCTTGGCATTTGAATATTGATTAAAAACAGGTGAACTGCTATAGTGTCGTGTGTGCTTTCCTGGCTTGTGAACAAGGGCGGCAGAGCCCGAAACGCGTAAGGCCACTTCGAAGGGATTTGATGCCCGTTGCAGGCCTTGCACAGATCCCACCATTTGATTATACAAACCATTTGAGAGGCAGCTTCACAAGGGCAACTTTTTTTCGTGGATTTATGAGCCGCATGTCCGGTCGCGAAGCTTGCCCATCGCATGGAAAGCGGATCCAGGAGGGCTTGGAACACAAGTCACCCAAGGAGCTAATGGAACTGTGGTGAGATGTATGAAGCTGAGCACGTCCGGTGCGGACATTTTAATCATGCCACTTGGTATTTTTATTTGGAATCTCCAAAGCACATTGAACGGCACGCCCACTGTGGTTTAATTTAGCAGGACAACCTTTACCAGAATCCTCAGCAAACTCATGACGCCCACTGGGGGCATGGCATTTGAATATTGATTAAAAACAGGTGAACTGCTATAGTGTTGTGTGTGCTTTTCTGGCTTGTGAACAAGGGCGGCAGAGCCCGAAACGCGTAAGGCCACTTCGAAGGGATTTGATGTCCTTTGCAGGCCTTGCACAGATCCCACCATTTGATTATACAAACCATTTCAGAGGCAGCTTCACAAGGGCAACCTTTTTTTTTGTGGATTTATGAGCAGCCTGTCCGGTCGCGAAGCTTGCCCGCCGCATGGAATGCGGATCCAGGAGGGCTTGGAACACAAGCCACCCAAGGAGCTAATGGAACTGTGGTGAGATGTATGAAGCTGAGCACGTCCGGTGCAGACATTTTAATCATGCCACTTGGTATTTTTATTTGGAATATCCTAAGCACATTGAACGGCACGCCCACTGTGGTTTAATTTAGCAGGACTACCTTTACCAGAATCCTCAGCAAACTCATGATGCCCACTGGGGGCGTGGCATTTGAATATTGATTAAAAACAGGTGAACTGCTATAGTGTCGTGTGTGCTTTCCTGGCTTGTGAACAAGGGCGGCAGAGCCCGAAACGCGTAAGGCCACTTTCGAAGGGATTTGATGTCCGTTGCAGGCCTTGCACAGATCCCACCATTTGATTATACAAACCATTTGAGAGGCAGCTTCACAATGGCAACCTTTGTTTTTGTGGATTTATGAGCAGCCTAACCGGTCGCGAAGCTTGCCGGCCGCATGGAAAGCGGATCCAGGAGGGCTTGGAACACAAGCCACCCAAGGAGCTAATGGAACTGTGGTGAGATGTATGATGCTGAGCACATCCGGTGCGGACATTTTAATCATGCCACTTGGTATTTTTATTTGGAATATCCTAAGCACATTGAACGGCACGCCCACTGTGGTTTAATTTAGCAGGACTACCTTTACCAGAATCCTCAGCAAACTCATGATGCCCACTGGGGTTGTGGCATTTGAATATTGATTAAAAACAGGTGAACTGCTATAGTGTCGTGTGTGCTTTCCTGGCTTGTGAACAAGGGCGGCAGAGCCCGAAACGAGTAAGGCCACTTCGAAGGGATTTGATGTCCGTTGCAGGCCTTGCACAGATCCCACCATTTGATTATACAAACCATTTGAGAGGCATCTTCACAAGGGCAACCTTTTTTTTGTGGATTTATGAGCGGCCTGTCCGGTTGCGAAGCTTGCCCGCCGCATGGAAAGCGGATCCAGGAGGGCTTGGAACACAAGCCACCCAAGAAGCTAATGGAACTGTGGTGAGATGTATGACGCTGAGCACGTCCGGTGCGGACATTTTAATCATGCCACTTGGAATTTTTAATTGGAATATCCTAAGCACATTGAACGGCACGCCCACTGTGGTTTAATTTAGCAGGACTACCTTTACTAGAATCACCAGCAAACTCATGACGGCCACTGGGGGCGTGGCATTTGAATATTGATTAAAAACAGGTGAACTGCTATAGTGTCGTGTGTGCTTTCCTGGCTTGTGAACAAGGGCGGCAGAGCCCGAAACGCGTAAGGCCACTTCGAAGGGATTTGATGTGCGTTGCAGGCCTTGCACAGATCCCACCATTTGATTATACAAACCATTTGAGAGGCAGCTTCACAAGGGCAACCTTTTTTTTGTGGATTTATGAGCGGCCTGTCCGGTCGCGAAGCTTGCCTGCCACATGGAAAGTGGATCCAGGAGGGCTTGGAACACAAGCCACCCAAGGAGCTAATGGAACTGTGGTGAGATGTATGACGCTGAGCACGTCCGGTGCGGACATTTTAATCATTCCACTTGGTTTTTTTATTTGGAATATCCTAAGCACATTGAACGGCACGCCCACTGTGGTTTAATTTAGCAGGACTACCTTTATCAGAATCCTCAGCAAACTCATGACGCCCACCGGGGGCGTGGCATTTGAATATTGATTAAAAACAGGTGAACTGCTATAGTGTCGTGTGTGCTTTCCTGGCTTGTGAACAAGGGCGGCAGAGCCCGAAACGCGTAAGGCCACTTCGAAGGGATTTGATGTGCGTTGCAGGCCTTGCACATATCCCACCATTTGATTATACAAACCATTTGAGAGGCAGCTTCACAAGGGCAACCTTTTTTTTGTGGATTTATGAGCGGCCTGTCCGGTCGCGAAGCTTGCCTGCCACATGGAAAGCGGATCCAGGAGGGCTTGGAACACAAGCCACCCAAGGAGCTAATGGAACTGTGGTGAGATGTATGACGCTGAGCACGTCCGGTGCGGACATTTTAATCATGCCACTTGGTTTTTTTATTTGGAATATCCTAAGCACATTGAACGGCACGCCCACTGTGGTTTAATTTAGTAGGACTACCTTTACCAGAATCCTCAGCAAACTCATGACGCCCACTGGGGGCGTGGCATTTGAATATTGATTAAAAACAGGTGAACTGCTATACTGTCGTGTGCGCTTTCCTGGCTTGTGAACAAGGGCGGGAGAGCCCGAAACGCCTAAGGCCACTTCGAAGGGATTTGATGTGCGTTGCAGGCCTTGCACAGATCCCACCATTTGATTATACAAACCATTTGAGAGGCAGCTTCACAAGGGCAACCTTTTTTTGTGGATTTATGAGCGGCCTGTCCTGTCGCGAATCTTGCCCGCCGCATGGAAAGCGAATCCAGGAGGGCTTGGAACACAAGCCACCCAAGGAGCTAATGGAACTGTTGTGACATGTATGACGCTGAGCACGTCCGGTGCGGACATTTTAATCATACCACTTGGTATTTTTATTTGGAATATCCTAAGCACATTGAACGGCACGCCCACTGTGGTTTAATTTAGCAGGACTACCTTTACCAGAATCCTCAGCAAACTCATGATGCCCACTGGGGGCGTGGCATTTGAATAGTGATTAAAAACAGGTGAACTGCTATAGTGTCGTGTGTGCTTTCCTGGCTTGTGAACAAGGGCGGCAGAGCCCGAAACGCGTAAGGCCACTTCGAAGGGATTTGATGTCCGTTTCAGGCCTTGCACAGATGCCACCATTTGATTATACAAACCATTTGAGAGGCAGCTTCACAAGGGCAACCTTTTTTTTTGTGGATTTATGAGCGGCCTGTCTGGTCGCAAAGCTTGCCCGTCGCATGGAAAGCGGATCCAGGAGGGCTTGGAACACAAGCCACCCAAGGAGCTAATGGAACTGTGGTGAGATGTATGACGCTGAGCACGTCCGGTGCGGACATTTTAATCATGCCACTTGGTATTTTTATTTGGAATATCCTAAGCACATTCAACTGCACGCCCACTGTGGTTTAATTTAGCAAGACTACCTTTACCAGAATCCTCAGCAAACTCATGACGCCCACTGGGGGCGTGGCATTTGAATATTGATTAAAAACAGGTGAACTGCAATAGTGTCGTGTGTGCTTACCTGGCTTGTGAACAAGGGCGGCAGAGCCCGAAGCGCGTAAGGCCACTTCGAAGGGATTTGATGTCCGTTGCAGGCCTTGCACAGATCCCACCATTTGATTATACAAACCATTTGAAAGGCAGCTTCACTAAGGCAACCTTTTGTTTTTTGGGGTGGATTTATGAGCAGCCTGTCCGGTCGCGAAGCTTCCCCGCCGCATGGAAAACGGATCCCAGAGGGCTTGGAACACAAGCCACCCAAGGAGCTAATGGAACTGTGGTGAGATGTATGACACTGAGCACGTCCGGTGCGGACATTTTAATCATGCCACTTGGTAATTTTATTTGGAATATCCTAAGCACATTGAACGGCACGCCCACTGTGGTTTAATTTAGCAGGACTACCTTTACCAGAATCCTCAGCAAACTCATGATGCCCACTGGGGGCGTGGCATTTGAATATTGATTAAAAACAGGTGAACTGCTATAGTGTCGTGTGTGCTTTCCTGGCTTGTGAACAAGGGCGGCAGAGCCCGAAACGCGTAAGGCCACTTCGAAGGGATTTGATGTCCGTTGCAGGCCTTGCAGAGATCCCACCATTTGATTATACAAACCATTTGAGAGGCAGCTTCACCAGGGCAACCTTTTTTTTGTGGATTTATGAGCAGCCTGTCCGGTCGCGAAGCTTGCCCGCCGCATGGAAAGTGGATCCAGGAGGGCTTGGAACACAAGCCACCCAAGGAGCTAATGGAACTGTGGTGAGATGTATGATGCTGAGCACGTCCGGTGCGGACATTTTAATCATGCCACTTGGTATTTTTATTTGGAATATCCTAAGCACATTGAACGGCACGCCCACTGTGGTTTAATTTAGCAGGACTACCTTTACCAGAATCCTCAGCAAACTCATGACGCCCACTGGGGGCGTGGCATTTGAACATTGATTAAAAACAGGTGAACTGCTATAATGTCGTGTGTGCTTTCCTGGCTTGTGAACAAGGGCGGCAGAGCCCGAAACGCGTAAGACCACTTCGAAGGGATTTGATGTCCGTTGCAGGCCTTGCACAGATCCCACCATTTGGTTATACAAACCATTTTAGAGGCAGCTTCACAAGGGCAACCTTTTTTTTTGTGGATTTATGAGCGGCCTGTCCCGTCGCGAAGCTTGCCCGCCGCATGGAAAGCGGATCCAGGAGGGCTTGGAACACAAGCCACCCAAGGAGCTAATGGAACTGTGGTGAGATGTATGACGCTGAGCACATCCGGTGCGGACATTTTAATCATGCCACTTGGTATTTTTATTTGGAATATCCTAAGCACATTGAACTGCACGCCCACTGTGGTTTAATTTCCATAGGAATTTTGAAACAGGCTACAGCTTGAACTGCTGAACTGAATTACACCAAATTTGGCAAAAAGGTAGGTCTTGGTCTAGAAAGCGTACTTTTTTTTAAATGGTGTAAATCCGTTCAGTAGTTGTTGAGAAATTCAAAAAATAATAATGTATATATCTGAGCACCGAGGAGGAGTCGCCACTCGACCACGAGCTGACTTCTGATTGGCTGCCAACACTCCAAACCAGGAAGTGTTGGCAGCCATCTTGTGACTCGGTAACCGAGTCACAAGAAAAAGGGTGAAAAAAAGATGAAAAACAAGAAAAGGGGGCAGGGTAGAAACACCCTGACCACCTAGGCCTGCTCTGGCGGTCCCACAAGGACTCCCAGGCCCAAATATAAATATAAAAATAATTTCGGTCAAATGCGCGCTGGGTGCGTGAATCCGGCTGAAATTATTTTTAAAAATGAAGCGCGGTCTCCCACGCTTCGTTTGTTAAAAACCCCCGGGTGGGCCAGGCCCCAGGGACAATTCTAAATTAAGGTGTGGGGGCCCGTGAGGGGCCCCCACAGCCCCGGGGACCGCCACCTTCCCGGGGCTTCATAATTTATGCATGGGGGCATGCGCCCCCCGCAGCCCCGGGGACCGCCACCTCCCCGGGGCTTTAATTAAATAGAGGTGGGGGCCTCGTGGGCCCCCCCAAGCCCTGGGGACCGCCACCTCCCTGGGGCTTTGTTAAATTTGGGTGGGGGGCCTCACGGGCCCCCCCAAGCCCTGGGGACCGACACCTCTCTGGGGCTATAACTAATAATTAGTGTGGGCTCGAGCCCCCACACTGCCCCCAGGACCACCACCTCCCCGGGGCACTAAATATTAAAATGCAGGGGTCCGTTACGGACCTCCAGCCCCGGAGACCACCACCTCCCTGGGGCTTTACAAATGATGGGAGGGGGCTGCGTGGCCCACCTCCAGGAGCCCTTGATGGCCCTGGGGACCGCCACCCCCAGGGGCCGGCTTCTGCAATGTCCCGGGGTGCCCACCCCCAGGACATTGCTGTTTGCTATGGCAGGGCGGAAGCACGGCTCCCACCCTCTCATAGCAAACTCTGCTGTGGTTTTTGGACACGAGAATAGGAAACCTGCTCTCGCTTCCAAAACCAAAGCAGATTGCTTTTGCACAAGGGGAGCTGCATGTCAGCAGCTCCACTTGTGCAAAGCAATGCCGGCTCCTGCAGGAGGCGGGAAGCCAGCAGGGACCGTGGGGGCATTGGGGCTCCCCCCACTGTCCCCAATGGTGAGGCCAGGCCCTGGGGGATGGGGTCTCCGGGGCCAGAAGTGGCCTGGGAGGGGGACCACATGGCCCCCCTCCCCTGTAATTAAAAATATTACAAAAAAATTAAAACGGAAAGGCTGGCCCCGGGGGATGGGGTCCCCGGGGCCATAATTGGCCTAAGGCGGGGTGCCACGTGGCCCCCCCAAAAATACCATAAAAAAGGAAGGCTGGCCTGGCCCCGGGGGATGGGGTCCCAAGGGCCATAATTGGCCCCTGGAGGAGGGCCACGCGGCCCCCCTCTTCAAAAATGAAAAAAAAAAAGGAGGCCCCGGGAGATGGGGTCTCCGTGCCAAAAGTGGCCCAGGTAAGGGGGCCACGTGGCCACCCTCCCATAAAATAAAAAAGAAACCGGCAACTCGACGGAGGCCCCGCCCCTCCCTGCATGACTCTGCAAATGCGCTCCCTGGCACGTTCTAAGTTGGGTAATTAAGTCCCTTGAATACTGAGGGTCCCTGGGGGCCAACTAGCCCACCAGGTACCACCAGTAAGCACCACACAGCTGGATTGCAGAGAGGTGGTCCGAGGCCACGCCTCTTTTTACACCACTCTGCAAATGTGCCTCTTGGCGCACTGCTGTTGGGGCGATGAGGTCTTCTTGTGTCCTGAGGACCTCAGGACACTAGTGGACTTCATCCTCTGAGCAGCAGTGTGCCAGGAGCCGCGTTTGCAGAGTGGTGTAAAAGGGGAGTGGCCTAGGACCACCTCTCTGCAATCCAGCTATGTGGTACTTACTGGAGGTACCTGGTGGGCTAGTTGGCCCCCAGGGACCCTCAGTATTCAAGGGGAATTAATTCCCCAACTTAAAACACACCAGGGGGCGCGTTTGCAGAGTGGTGCAGGGAGGGGGCGGGGCCTGCTATGAGAAGTTAGGAATCCTGCTGTGTGGGACTTACTGGAGGTAATAGGAGTAGTAGTTGGCCCCCAAGGTTGACGTTGGGGGCTAACTACCCCTCCTGTTACTTCCAGTAAATCCCACACAGTGGGATTGCAAAGAGGTGTTCAAAGGCCACACTCACCTTTCTCCACCACTCTGCAAACGCGAATGCTATGCTATAGTTAGAAATTAACACTTAAAAAGCCTTAGAAATTCACTGAAAAAACCATAGGTTTCAGGGACGTTATAGTTAGAAATTAGCATTTAAAAAACCTTAGAAATTCACTGAAAAACCATAGGTTTCAGGGACGTTATAGTTAGTTGGACATTTCATCGTACAAAACCAGAGAAATTTGGCCGTTATCGTTAGTAGAGCTAACTATAACTCGCGCCCCCGCAATGCACTGCTGATGACGTCACAAATTACATCACTCATGACATGCTCAGTGACATCACTGATGACATCACTGATGACATCTCAAATGACATCACTGATGACATCATCCACGTGATCATCTGATGCACCTCCTCACACCCTAATAAAACCTTTCATACACCCACTATAAAATACAGACTACCAATATCAAAACTATAGACAGACCAATAGCAGTTAGTACATACCCGCTCAGTGATTCATACGTCTACACACACATCCACCCACTAACCCATACAGTCACTTATACACGCAGTCATTCATCAATACAGCCACTGATATATCTACTCATACACCCATATAGACACTTATACACTGCCACTCACCCAAAGAGTTACTCAAAAACCTAGTCAGTCACCCAAAGAATTAATTACACTGCCTTTTACTCACCTATACAGTTATACACACACCACGTCACTTATTCATACAGATACGTACTGTCTTCACATATTACTGACATAAGCACACACTTATCCATGCAGCCACTGTCACAATCACTCACTGTAACACATACTCACTTATATACTCCAACACTCACAAATACTGCCTTTTACATATGTAGTTACTTACACATATACCACTAAGACATCCATTTACTCACCAACACAGCTATACATACACTCACTCACCCATACACTCCCTAACTCATGCACTCATAAACGCATACACCCAGTGAATCACCCACTCACACATCCATGCAGGGAGTCACCCACCCACACAGACACTCAGGCACCCATACAGGTACTCAGACAACCAATCATTAACCCATATAGACACTTATGTAGCTACTCACCAACCTATGCAGCCACTTACACACCAACTGACAGACTGATACAGACATTCACACAGATTGGTCACTCACCCATGCATTCACTAAGACACGTTTAATCACTCACTTATACAGTCAGTCACTCACCCACAAAGTCATCTATACAGACACTCATACACCCACTCATTCTTCAATACACCTTGGCGTATATATATATAGCATCCTTAAACTTTTCAGAAACACTCAGTCACTGGATGATGTCATCAGTGATGTCATCAGTGATGTCATTTGAGAAGTCATGAGTGATGTCACTGAGCATGTCATGAGTGATGTAATATGGGATGTCATCAGCAGTGCATTGCGGGGGCGCGAGTTATAGTTAGCTCTACTAACTATAACGGCGGAATTTCTCTGGTTTTGTACGAGTGAAATGTCCAACTAACTCTAACGTCCCTGAAACCTATGGTTTTTTCAGTGAATTTCTAAGGTTTTTTAAATGCTAATTTCTAACTATAACGTCCCTGAAACCTATGTTTTTTTCAGTGAAAATATATATATATATATATATATATATATATATATATATATATATATATATATATATATATATATACTCCGAACACTCTGCATAACACAGTGTGGCGCACACTCGAGAAAGATATATTAAATTTACTTTATTGTAGTCCCGTAGCTAGACAAACGCGTTTCAGCCATGGCGGCCTTCGTCAATGTCAGCACGACAATGGATTCATAAAGTTTAAATACATGGCAATCAGTAATCTTACGAACAATATGGAAAACGGACTTGCTTAAAAACATGTGATTTCATGGTAACAGCGGCGGCCATCTTAAAAGCGATAACAGAGTGAGCCTATTCCACAACAATCATAAGTATTCTACTCTGTAAAGCATACATATTATATCATGACTGTATGGGTATCATTCACTGTCAATAAATAGCCATAAATATAGTTGATCTTCAATGCATATCAAAAGTATCAAAGTTATCAATAAATATTAATAAATATCAATAAATATTGATAAATACTCAATTACTATCTGAAATACCTGGAATATAATATCATATCATAGATATAAATTAAGCCCTGAATGGGCATAAGCAATCCATCCATTGATAAGATCTCAACAAAAAATAATAATGACAGGCCAACAGTGAGCCGCAATTACACCCTTAATGGGTTGAGTTTAGTCTACTTCTAACTCCTGTTAAGCATAATCTTTAAATATCCCATTCCCATATTAGGACATTTCTGTCATGTCAAACCATAAAATCATATAAAAAAAAACATTTCAAATTTAAGAAAAAGAGAGCTAATAAAAGCTAATAGCAAAGGAGAAGAAAGAAAAGTTTTAGCAAAATATTTTTAGGTGTTTTTTTTAGAATTTTGTTGGAATTTTTCACGACATTTTTTATATAATTTTTGCATTTTTATAAATTTAATATTTTCTTCTTCTTGGATCACTTGTCTAGAGGAAATATTGGGAATGTTGGGAAATAGAAGAAAGAGGTAGGGAGGAAGCGAAAGAAAGAGAACTCTTAGGAGCGAGGAGTAAAAATTCAAAGCAGCTGAAGTTACATGATAAAATGATAGAATATAGGGCTGTTCCAATGTATTATTATTGAATGTGCCTCCTATCATTGCATGTATCTAGTTCAGACTATTACTTCTTCCCTATTGCCTTCCTATACTAATGACATTAGTAGCAAGTTCATATAGCATTCTCCAAATAAATTCACAGTATGGATTCACAGTATAGATTCAGATCGTATTACCCTACATGTACCCATAGTTCTTCTTCGCAGTTCAGGCCATAGGGGGTAAGGGTACGCAGATCCACTATGAATTTTGACCCCGGCTGTCGCAAAATTCTTACTCTGTCCCCTCCTCTTTTGTACGGGGGAACCTGATCTATACAGAAGAATTTCAACTGTTGGCTGTTGCTATTGTGGTGTTCTGCAAAATGTCTTGCAACGGGATAACTGTTGTCTTTTTTAGTTATGGTACGCATGTGCTCCAAAATCCTCTTTTTAGTCTGGTGTATCGTGCTTCCCACATAACGCAGGTTGCACGGACACGCCAGACAATACACAGTAAATTCTGAATTGCAATTTAGGAGTTTTACTATACATCTGGACTGGTCTCTACCTGGCACCTGAAAATCTTTCACTACTTTACTGTTTTTGCAAGCCTTACATTTGAGGCATGGGTAAAAACCCTTAACGTTGCATAGGCTACCCTCTTTTTTAATGAAGTGACTATGCACCAACATGTCTTTTAAAGAAACATTCTTCCTATATGTTATACTCGGATGGTGTGTGATGATTTTTCCAATCACCCCATCCGATTGGAGAATGTTCCAATGCTTCCCTAGAATCTGGCGGATTTCTCCAGAGTCTGTGGAATAGGTCAATATCATTCTGATGGTCTCATCTTCCCCAATACGGGATGTTTTGTTGAGGAGCTCTTCTCTATCTCGTTGGTTAACCTTTGTTAATGCCGGTTGTAGCACCTTCTGAGGGTAGCCCCCTTGTACAAAGCGACTCACTGCTTGTTCAGTGACTACATTGTAGTCCTCTCTTGTCGTACTATTCCTTTTCAGGCGTAACAGCTCCCCGTAGGGGATGCTGTTTACAAGACAACGTGGATGTTGGCTAGTATAATGTAGTGTAGCATTACCCGCTGTAGGTTTGCGGAATAACTTGGTTTTCAGTTGGCAGTTATCGACAAATACCATCAAATCAAGATATGCTACCTCCTGTCTGCTAATGGTTCTGGTAAATTGTAGGTTGACATCATTAATGTTGAGACTATCTATATACAGGTCTAGTTCGTTTCTTGTACCCATCCAGACGAAAAATATATCGTCGATGTAGCGGGTCCAAATTGCTATCCTCTGTGCCAGGGCCTCGTTGGTACCCGCCCAGGCCACGTGCTTCTCCCACCAGCCAACGAACAAGTTCACGTAGCTGGGGGCGAAGCACGTGCCCATCGCGTTACCCTGTTTCTGCTTGTACAGTTGGTCATCAAACGCAAAAATATTATTATGTAAGCAGAATGTCATAAAGTCTACAATCATCTGACTATGCTCCATAAATTTTAAAGGTCTGGTTTTCAAAAATGTTTTCACAGCTTCTACTCCCTGCTTGTGATTAATGCAGGTGTATAAGCTGGAGATGTCTAGTGTCACAAGAAAAAAGGAAAAAGGGAAACATCCCAGTTAATGTTGTCAATCATCTTAATAAAATCAGTACTATCCTTGACAAAAGAAACTAGATTGTATACAAAAGGGCAGAGAATAAAATTCACTAAGATAGAGGTATTTTCCAAAAGGCTTCCCTTTGAAGACACTATTGGTCTGCCTGGCGGCCTTTTCTCGTTTTTATGTATCTTAGGAATGTGATAGAAGTTTGGAGTAACAGGATGGTCAACTTTGATATATTTGTACTCATCCTGACTTAAGATGCCCTTATCCCTCCAAAAATCAATCATAGAATAAAACTCTAATACACTTTGGTTATATTCTTTTTGGAGATCTTAACATAACAATTAGAATCACTTAATTGTCTTAGGGCTTCTTCTTCATAGGTCGTAGCATCTTGCACAACAATATTTCCGCCCTTATCTGACGGTTTTATCACTATCGTCAGATCTCCTTTTAAGTTCTTTATTGCTTGTCATTCCGCTAAAGTGATATTCTGTTGGTGTTTCTTTTCTTCTTTAGGTTGATCGCTTAATTTGTCTAGGTCTTTTATGACCACTTTGTGGAAGGTGTCGAACATGTCAAAAGCTGTCCTCGGGATGAATCTAGACTTTTGTTTGAGATTGCTGCTCATCCCCGTTTGCGCTATATCGATTTGTTCCAGAAACTCTCTATCATCAACAGCTAGAGAACTGCCTGTATCCGAGGATTCGCCCCTAGATCATGGAGTGCTCTTAGCGCTGGAATATCACTTCCCTGTAATATGTCTATTGGATCTGGTGTTCGTTCTCCTGTGGCTGTATGTCCAGTCACTCGGCCTTGGAATAGTTTCTTTAATTTTAATTTTCTGATGAAGAGGTAGAGATCAATACGTGTCTGCACATAATCCCACCTGTTGGTAGGACAGAACGACAATCCTTTACGTAACACTTGTATTTCTGTATTATTCAGTTCTCTTTTGGATAGGTTCACTATAGTCAAGTCTGTACAATTTATTTCTTGTTGGTTCCTCTCTTGCTCCTGGTTACTCTGGGAGTATACTGTTGCATTTCTTTTCTTGCTCCTTCTAGTTTTCCTTTTTCTGGTTCTGGTGGTCGGGTTCTTTGTGGCAATTGTTGCCATGATTGTTGAATTATTTGGTATTCTTGTGGAAAATGTATCCTTCCTCCAACATTCTCCGTTGTGCTGGTACTGGCATTTCCTCCCTCTGATTCCAACTGTTCTGTGTCCAATTCTGATTCTGAAGGAAGTGTCTCTTGCTACGGCTGTATTGGTTTTCTTTGCCTCTTGGATCGATTTTCTTGGCAGGTCAAATTTGTTGGCAAATGTTAGGACCCTGCCAGACTCATAATCGTTCTGATCTCTAACGAATTTCTCATGCTTGCGCTTTCTAATCGTTTCCTCGTATTTTACCAGTCTTTGTTTCATTTGCTGTCTTAGGTTCTCCGCCGTCTCTTTTGCGGAGTCTTCCGCGATGAGGTCTTGTAATCTTTTGATCTCTTCCAACAGCTTAGCTCTATCGCTTACAGCATATTTTATTAGGATCTCCACCATCCCCTTAGCTGAGTTGGTTGTATGGGCTGACCATTCAAATAATAAATTGGGGTCGGGGTTTTCATACGATGGTACAGTATAAATGCGGAGACCGCGAGGAATACGATCAACCTCCAGATACCTACGCAATGATGTCGACTCCCACCATTTGTGTACTTCTTTTTCGTAGGTTTTTTCTAGTAGTTGGAACAGCCCCTTCAAAGAATTCGGAGCCACACCACCTCCTCCTTGTCTACTTCTCACCCCTGCAGTTTCTTGGGGTCCCACTGTAAATATCGAGGCAGCCGCCTCCATCCTCTCTTCTTCGCTAAACATTGTCGTAAATTGCCGCGGGACACTTTTTACTTGATATCAGGATTCCGCTTTGCCTTCGTTGGGCTTTGCGTGTCACTCTTGATATTGCTCGTAGCACTCAACCAAGCAATTTGGGGGTACAGTATAATGGCAATGTCGACTTACCGGAATGGGTTTCCAATAGGCTTTCGCGTCCTCCGACCCAGCCGCCTCCGATTCCGTTCCGGTTCAGTCTTGTTCTCGCCCTGTGCAATCCCTCTCGCAGTTCCAATACTTCGCGTGCTGTGGTGGAGCCGGCGGTATTTTCCAATGAAGCTCGTCCAAAGTCGTCACCCGGACCGCCGCTCTCTTCTGGGAGGGTGCTGCCACGTAGCAGCAGTGCACTGCTAAATTATACTCCAAACACTCTGCATAACACAGTGTGGCGCACACTCGAGAAAGCTATATTAAATTTACTTTATTTTAGTCCCGTAGCTAGACAAACGCGTTTCGGCCATGGCGGCCTTCGTCAATGTCAGCACGACAATGGATTCATAAAGTTTAAATACATGTCAATCAGTAAACTTACGAACAATATGGAATATATTTATATATCCATAATGCACAGGAATGATGATATACAATACACACACACACACTTAAACAGCCAAGAGTTAAAGTTAAGTTATAGTTACTTGAACATTTCAGTTCCAATGTAATGTTTGAAACTAAAAAAGCACTAAAATTCACCAGTTATAGTTGTCTCTAGTAACAATAACTCTGGCCCTAGGATAACTATAGCTCAGATCCCCGCCATGCACATTCTTGTCAATAAAGATGTCATTTCAGTCGCTGCAGTGATGTTATCAATGATACCCTAGAACATGTCATCAGTAATGTAATATTGGAGTTATAGTTACTAGAGGTAAATATAGTTGGTGAAATTCTGTGTTTTTTTTTTCCTAAATTGTTAGATTGGCATTGAAATTTTTACCTAACTATAATGTCACTATAACCTTTGTTTTTTTTCAGTGAATTTGAAGTGTTTTTTTTCCCAATGTAAAAAAATATTTTATTGCCTCAAGCCATGTGCGGCGGGGGTTGTCCACAGGGCCTGGCCTGCATCCAGTTGCTGCAGCCATCCTCTCACAGGCAAGAAACCCCATGCTGCGCACAAACCTGTGTCGAGCCCCCCACAGGCAGACTTCGCCTGCCGCGCACAGCCTTCAGCTGTGCACAGCATGAGGTTGGGAGGCCAGGCCCTTCATCCAACCCGCCGCTGGCATCCAATTGCCCACCGGGGTGCACTCCTGAAGCCTTTAGGGCCCTGTAAACCCCAACCCCCAGGCATCCCCGGGGCTAAAATTCTTAATGTTAGTGGAGGAGGGCACACAACCCCTCTCCCCGAGCCTCTTTAGGCCCCGGTGCCTTCTTTTTTAATAAAGGGGAGAGTGCACATGCCTCCCCTCCCCAGGTCCATTGTTGGCCCGGGGGACCCAATAATCCGGAGCCATTTTTTTTTAAAAAGGGGAGGGGACACGGGACCCACCTCTCCAAATCACTATAGGTCCCAGGGACCTGATCCCATGGGTTCATTCATTTTTAAAAAGGGGAGGGTGAGCACATGGATCTCTCCCTCGAGGCTCTTTAGGCCATAGGGACTCCATCCCCTGGGGGCCAACACATATACACTGAGGGGGACGCAGCCCACCTCCCCGACACCATTCCCCTGAGGCAAAAACATTTATATTAGAGGAGGGAGGCACGCGGCCCCCTCATCGAGGCCAGATGGGCCCTGGGCCCATAGATTAACTAAAGGTGAGGGGGTCATGTGGCCCCCCTCCCAAAGCCTTAAGAGGCCCTGGGCACTGGCAGGATTGCACATTTTTCAAGAATTTTTTTATTTTGGCCCCAGAGACCTGTAACTCGCCACTCAGTGCACAGTGTTCTGACAAATTATGTAATCTGAGATCTCATTAGTGTTGTTAAGAATGTTATGATTTCACATGGTATAAGTGATGTAATATGAAAGGCTATAAGTAGTGCATCGTAAAGCTCAAGTTATAGTTAATGTAGTGTGGTTAGCAATTGGCAACACTTTGTACGGAGGTGTGTAGTTTAAGTTTGGTTTGTATAGAACGAATAAATAAAGTTATAGTAATTATAAGGTGGTGCAAAAATGATAAATGTACGGTATAACTATTACTGTAGAATTTCTAATGTTTGTATAGTTTAGGTTTGGTTAATATAGAAAGAATAAATAAATTTTCCTAACTATAACTCAGCTTTAACCTTTGTTTTTTTCATTGAATTTGTATGTTTTTTTTTAAATTTAAAAACAATTTGTAGCAGACCAAAAAGTAAATCCAATATTGTTTTTCTTTTTATGCAGTGGCCTGGAGTTGCGTAGAGTAGCGTGGCATACAATAAAGTGTCTTACAGTAGAGTGGTGTAGAGTGGCACAGAGTAGAGTACTATAGGGTGTAGTGGGGTAGAGTGAAGTGGGGTAGAGTGTATTGGGGTACAATAGATAGAGTAGCGTATAGTAGAATAGCTTAGAGTGGAGTAGTGCAGGGTGGACTGGCATACAGTGGAGTACCGTAGAGTGGAGTGGCATAGAGTGGAATTGCGTACAGTGGAATGGCATAGAGGGGAGTGGCTTAGAGTGGAGTGGTGTAGAGTGAAGTAGCGTAGAGGGAGTGGCATAGAGTTGACTGCCGTAGAGTGGGCTGGCGTAGAATGGAGTGACGTACAGAGGAATAGCATAGAGTGGAGTGGCGTAGTGTGGAGTGGAGTGGTGCAGAGTGGTGTGGCATAGAGTGGAATAGCATAGAATCGAGTGGCGTATAGTGAAGTGGCATACAGTGTCATGGCATATAGCGTTGTGGCATAGCGTCTCGTGGCGTAGAGTGGTGTGGTGTAGAGTAGAGTGGCATAGAGTGGAGTATAGTGGAGTGGCGTAGAATGAAATATTGTAGAGTGGAGTTGCGTGGTGTGGAGTGGTGTAGAGTGGAGTGGCATAGAATGGAATGGCGACAAGGGGAGTGGTGTAGAGTGGAGTGGAGTAGAGTCGAGTGGTGTGGAGTGGAGTGTCATAGAGTGGAATAGCGTAGAGTGGAGTTGCTTCGAGTGGCGTGCCGTACAGTAGAGTGGAGTGGAGTGGTGTGTCATACAGTGTCTTAGAGGGGAGGAGATTAGAGTGGCATGGAGTGGAGTGCTATAGAGTGGAGTGGACCGCTGCAGAGTGAATGGCATGTTGTAGAGTAGGGTGGCATGCCGTACTGTGGAGTGGCATGTCATACAGTGGAGTGACGTGTGTGTCGTAGAGTGTTGTTTAAACAGACGTAGCGGGGAAATGGCTGAACTCATTTAGGTGAGATTTTGCAGGAGTATATATTATGGGGTGTAAAGGGTCCTTTTTGGTAGTATTTCTAAATTGGTTCAGTAGTTTTAAAGTTATAGGGCCAGAATCACAAAGATAAACTTACAGTTTTGTGTAAGTTAACTATTGTTTATTAATCACAAATGGTTTTTACGAGTAGTAGTTTTATGACTTCAGAGCCTCAGTACATAAAAAGATAGGACAGTCCTATCTTTTTATGTGCGGGGACTCTTCAGTCGTAAAGATACTACTAGTAAAATACCTTTGTGAATAGCAAACAATGGTAAAGTTACACAAAAGTGTAAGTTTAGCATTGTGAATCAGGCCAATCATGCAAATAAAGTTAATAATATATTGTGCTGCTGTATACCGCTGTAATTTTGAGGCATACCGTGGTACATCCCAATGATGAAACAGTATATGATTGGGTAATGCAAGACCTAAGCCAAATTGTTTAGACCACAATGAGGGCCTGATTACGAGTTTGGCGGACAGGGCTACTCCATCACAAATGTGACGTGTACCCCGTCCGCCAAACTACCATTTCATTATATCCTATGGAACTTATAATTTGGCGGATGGGATATTCGTCACATTTGTGACAGAGTATACCATCCACTAAACTCGTAATCAGGCCCCTTATCTGCGTTTTGGGTTTTAAGTGTAAACACAGTGTACTACTGTTTTATAAGTGTTTAGGAAGGGATGGGTCGGTTTATATAAGTGTGTAAAGGTAGGTAAAAGTAGTTCTATTACTTTTTTTAAAAAGTTTGCAGAGTACAGCGATACTACCCAGAAAGTACCATAGTACTTACAGAAATGTAAAAAAATCTAAAGATGTACCATATAAAAATAATGTCACAATCAAGAGAGAGTTAACCTCAAGTTATCTAGGGAGAGCCCACTGAATATAGGGAAAGATCTTTTTCTTAAAGGAACTCTCACTCACTGAATGGTATCCAGTGACATGCTTCATCATTAAATTCTTCTTGACCCTCTGAGGGTCAGGGCTTGCTGCAACCTCTTTCCTTACAAGGGAGCACTTTATAAAGAAAAAGGGTGTGGGATCTATATGAGGTTATCTTTAAAATTGGCTAGGCGGTGCCAAAATCAGTATTTATTCACGGATATGTCTGATAAGGTTACAAACTGGGGAAAATGAGTTAGTTGGAGTTACTATCGCTCCTTGGCCCTTATGCGTGATCAACTAGTTCCTGCCACATACCCCAATCCAGTGGCTTTCGTCAGGATCAGTATATCCCCATTAATACCCTTTTGGGAAAGGGTGGCTGGTTATTTATTTAATCATTTATATCATGCCGCACACATACACCGCACTTTACCATAATAACCTTTCTTAGAAGAGGGTCCACCTGAGGATCTGAAACACACTTCGTCACATCAGGGAACCATGAATATGGTCTAAAACATGGTTCTGGTACGATCTGTATAAGTGGGGAAAAAAGAAAGGTACTGTGTGTACCATGAGGCTATAACATTAAAACTGAAACTGGTGTGTGTATCAGTGTCTTCTATGCAGATACAAACAAGGTGAAAACACTGCAAACACAAGCAATAAATGAGAGGTTCAATGTATACTACAGACATGCACACATATGGATCGTTAAATTAAATGGCTACTTATTTAGTGGACCTCTGGTGCCTCATAGGGATCTCAGAAGGGTAGTGTGACCAGTAGTCACACACTGTAGGGAAAATTGGTACTGTAAATAGTTTGCCATGGTTGATATTGCCAGACCTATACCGCCGCTGCCTTGGGTAAATGGACATGTACTCAGAGGGTCTGGAAGCACTCAATGATGAAACATGCCACTTGATAACCTTCAGTGAGTGAGAGTTCCTTTAAGAAAAAGATCTTTCCCCTATATTCAGTGGGTCCACCCTAGATCACTCGAGGTTGACTCTCTCTTGATTGTGACACTGTATATGAGGAGGGTGAGTTACTACCTTCGTTTCCCTCTTCCTTCCTTCTCTTGATTTTTTATAAAATAAAAAATACACTGCACTACACTATTTTTCCCTTTAAAAGCCAGAAAACAGAGTAAGTGTGGTCTAAACAATATTTCACCCTTACAAAATTAAAAGGCAGGCATATTCTTTAGACTGCAGTTAGTCTGCATTCTGGGCTTTAAGGCAAAATAGTAGTACAGTGTTTTTTTAAGTTTGTAACATCTTTTTTTTTTAAATTAACTTAAGCACCGCAGTTTTTTCTAGGTAATACCGCTAACTTTTAAAAAAAATATATAAAACTACTTTTACAAAGCTTTACACACTTACATAAAGTGCCTCCTCCCTACCTAGCCACTTATAAAACAATAGTACACTATATTTAGAGTTAAAACCCAGAACACAGCCAAAGTGTGGTAAAAACAACATGGCTCCCTTTTACTTTTGTAAAGGCAGTCATTACCCAATCATATACTAAATAGTTATGGGCATGTACCATGCTATACCGCAAAATTACCGCGGTATACCACGGCCCAAAATATCACTAGGTTTTTGTGCCTTTTAACTGTAAAACTGCATTACCAAATTACATCTACTACCAAAAGGATCCTTTCTACACTATCTATATTACTGCCAGTTTTTGGGGAATTTTGAATGGCCGTTTCGCTGCTATGTCTTTGTAAAAAGTCTATGGAAAATGCATTGGAGAAAAAATGCATTTTGGGACCCCCTTTTTTTCTTTGCACACCCTTAACGAATCACCGCTACACTTTATATCATCTGTCAATGTAGGAAAAGAAATAGGTCTGCAAAGTTTTATGGAGATTCGTGAAACGGTGGCAAAGTTATTAGCAAGCACAAATCCAAGGAATTCATATCTCTGGGAATCCTAACTATAACTACAGAGTGACTACCGCCACTGTGTAACTACCTAGTGAGGGTAACTGGGTAGTCATAGTTAGGCCTGCTTTTCCATAGATAGAGCGCTTTTTGGTGTGCTAATAAATTTGGCGCAGTTTGAGAAATCCTCACAAAACCTTGCCAAAAAAAGGTTCATCCACCTCAGCTGCTTCCTGGAAAGTTTTGGGGTGATCCGTCAAGAGGGGGAAGAGAAAAACGGGGTGGTCCCAAAACATAAATACCCATGCATTTTCCATAGACTTTTTTAGGCAATACTATCGCAAACTGTGCTGAACGGATTTACACCAAATTTGGCAGGATGCTGGATCTTGGTCCAGAAAGTGTGCTTTAGTGATTTAGTATAAATCCATTCAGTAGTTTTGGAGCTATTAGGATCCATAAATATTTGTAGATATGGGTGGTTGGGTTTGAGGGATTCTCTTTAGAGAGTACCTCAAACCCACTTTTAAAAATAGAACATTCTGATTGGCTTAGGAAGCTTTTTTTCAATTGGGTCAATTTGCTACCACGGGTGACACACTCTGATTGGCTACCAGCAACATGAAGTAAAATGTTGCTGGCAGCCATTACAGAATTTGGGGAATTAGTCCTCTGTCCTGTGTTTTGTTATTTTTAAAAAAGTATACCCTGCCCCTAGGCCCTGTGGGGGTTCCTAGAGGGACCCCTTTGGGCCAAAATTTAAAAAAAACAGCCGTTGTTTATGCATCCCATGGGATTTCCACAGGATCGCAAAATAAAAAAAGGAAAATGGTGGTCCACAATTTTTTTTAACTATTTGGGGAGGGGGTGTGACTAGGGACCCCTCCCTGAGCCTTTAAAGTCCCTGGTGACCCCACTCAGGGCCGGGTGGTTAACTTCAGGGTAGAGGGGCACACAGCCTCCGTCCTCTGGCTGATCACAGGCCCAGGGACCCCACCCCCCATGGCTGAATTGTAATGAATAGAAGGGAACCACATAGCCCCTCCACCCAAGCCTCTAAAGGTCAAGGGACCCCCTTCCCCAGGGCCAAATTTCATATAAAAATTGGGAAGAGGCTGCAATGAGCATCCCTGAGCCTTAAACGTTCCCACCCACCGGGCCAAACTTTATTTTGGGCTTGGGGAGGGTGGCCAAGTGCCCACTTCCCCTTAAAGAAGTGTTTTTGGCCCCAGAGGATGGGGTCCCTCGGGTCCATTTGAGCTCAGGGGGGCCATGTTCTTCCCTCCCTAATATAAATATGTTTGGCTCCTGGGAATGAGGTCCCCGGGGCCTCTTAAGTCTTGGGGAGGTGGACCACATTCCCCGTTCTCGATAATTACTGTATGGCTCAGGGGGGATGAGGTCCCCCGTGCCCATTTGGGATCACATGGGGGCAGTGTGCTCCCCTCCACTAATATAAATGTTTTTGGCTCCAGGAGATGAGGTTCCCAGCGCTAATAGTGGCTTCGGGAGGCTGGCTGCCTGTGGGAGAAGGACACAGGGCCTGGCTGCAGGCCAAGCCAGGCCATGCGGCCAACCCCACGCTGCAAGGCCAAAGGCCATGCATGGCTGGGGTTGGCTGCCCATGGGGGTCATTAGCTTACCTGCGAGGGGCTGACTACTGGGCCTGGCTGCAGGCCAGGCCCTGTGATCAACCCTCTGACATGCATGGACAAAGGCTGTGCGTGGCAGGGGGTTGGTTTTACAAATGGTAATATAATATTATTTTAAGTTAAAAAAACTAGAAATTCACTGAAAAATCTATGATTAAAGTGATGTTATTGCTAGATATTGTAATTATTTCTTAATTACATTAAAATAAACCTTAGAAATTAACTCGAAAAAAAAAAGAATAAAGTGCCGTTAAAGTTAGATGAAACTTCACTGCCAACGTAACCTTTTGAACTAAAAAAAACACATAAACTAACCAGTTATAGTTAGGCCTCCTGTTGCCTCAGGGCCATTAGGTGCATGCAGGGGGGCACATGTTTTGCCCCTTGTGTGCATGCACCCCAGTACCTGCACAACATGAACTGCAGCAGTCCATGCCGTGCAGACACTAATTTTGGTGTTCCCATTGCGGTGTCTATTTTAAAGGCACCACCGTGGAAACGCCAAAGAACCACCCGTCAGGCAGGAGAAAACTCCTAATCTTGTGGGCAGTTCAACTACGGGTTTGGTGGTGCGGGAGTGGGGCGGTCCCACTCCCCTACCGTCAAACTCATAATAAGTATCATAACAAAACAATAAGGGCCTTATTACGACTACGGTGGTCCATTGGACTGCTGTAGTCGTGGTGGTGGTCTGTGGACCGCCAGACTGGTGGTCCATCCAACATATTTCAACTATGGTGGTTTGACCCCCACAGAACCACCGCTGCAGCCAGGGATCCACGATCCCTGGTGGTATTGCAGCAGTGTGAGGCTGGTAATATGCTGGCGGTTCCAGTGCAGCACGCCAAGCATATTACTAGTTTCCTCATGCCACAGATTTCATGGCGGTGCAACCGCCATGAAAGGTGTGGTAGTGAGGAAACAAAGGGGGCACTACAGGGCCCCAAGTTTCCTCTGCACCAGGGGATGCATGCAGGGGGGCACATAGTATAACCCCTGTCTGCATGCACCCCCAGTTCCTGCAGGGCATGGACTTGATAGTCCATACCCTGCAGAAACGTGCAATGGCATTCCCATTGTAGTGCCTTGCTAAGGCTCACGTATGAGCCTTAGCACTGTACTGCCGTGGGCCAGCTGTTGCCGGACCACCTGGATTCCAGTCAGAATCCGGTGGGCAGTCTCTTTATGGCTTTGGTGGTGTGGCAGCGGGGCGCCAGCGTGGCGACCCACTGCCACACCGCCAAAGGCATAATAATTTTGGTTTTCATACAAAATGTTACACAGATTAATGCTCAATACTATTGTTATAATTTCGATAGTTAAAAGGTGTATCACACGCAGCAAATATTTCATGCAGTAGTGAAGATCAAAGTATGAACCATGTCTCAACGTTTTGAACTGCATCAAGTTTTAAAAAAATACTCACTGAGGGTTCTTAAAAAGATAGATATTATTTGTAAGAAAGTGAATAATTAATTGGGGTGGGTGGATGGTAGTCAAGACAAGTAACAAACTTGACCTGTTAGCTCCAAGCAAAGGTTTCAATCATTTGAACCTGAGTTCAACCCCTGGAAGTTATGGTACAGGGCACATATGCTTAACTTAGAGAAAATGTGTAAAGTGTTTAGGTGTACCAAAACTGTTAAAGAATCCCACTCTAATTTATAGAAATAGAGAAGAACTAAATGAACAAAATGATACAGAACAACAAAAATCAAATAACAGGAAAAAGAGATCTGAATTTTTAAAGTTGTAAGAGACAAAGCACCAAGAAAAAGTAAGGCTCCAATCGAAAGGTATTGTTAGTGACTGGGGCCTGCTATTGATTTCAGGCCGACGGATGCAGTGTGGGTCACATACACCAAGCAGGTTCACCATGGTCATAGATTTTACGTTCAAACCTAGGGCCTAAGTTAGATCTTGGTGGATGGGTTACTCCGTCACAACAGTGATGGATATCCCATCCGAAGAAATATAAATCCTATTATATCCTATGGAATTTATATTTCGGCAAACGGGATATCCGTCACCGTTGTGATGGAGTAACCCATCTGTCAAAATCTAAATCAGGCCCTGAGTCTCTGAAATGAAAGTCAAAATTTTCCACAGTGCAAATTTGCATAATGTGTCTGCTGAAGTCCTCTCGAAGCCAGATAGCCAGTGAATGAGGTGCAGCTGAAGCTCGGAGACGGAGAAATTCAAATATCATGGCCGATGAAGTCCTCTCGTCTGGCAGATACTTTCCGCACCTTCGCCCAATCACAATTGCTACCTACGGACTTAGGGCAAGATTTATCAAGGTTTTGAGTCAATCTTGCGCCACACACGGGGGCACAAGGGCAATGCAAAACCTAAGTGAGATTATTCAAGCCACACAAGGCCACTTTGCATGGTCCTGCATGGCTTGATAAATCCAGAGTCACACAAGGCTGCCCAAATCACTGCCTTGTGTTACTCTGCGGCAGGGAGGTGTTCCATGGGTGGAGTGTGGGTGTTTCCACACATACAACCATGGATTTTGGTGCATTCCCAGATTTACCATTAGTGATAGATGTGGGAATGTGTCAAAATGGTACGCCTTCCCAGGTGAGTCGTACCGCAGAGAAATATCTTTATTTCTCCTCGTTTTTTCCTCTTTCTACGTGTGCTGCATTTTGTAGGACACATAGAAAGAGGAAAATGCTCTCAGGATTGTTTTTGTGCCAGAAGGTGTCCCTTTCTGCACAAAAACAATCCTGCCTACAATGCAGTCACCCTTGCACCATGACACAAGGGTGCCTGCATTGGCACTAAGCAGTCAAAGTGCACCAACGCTAGGAAAGGACAGGAATGTGCCACATAAATGCATGCGTTCCTGTCCTTTCCCTTTCATGCAGCATGTTGCACTCCATGAAAGAATGATAAATCTTCCCCTTATTTTTTTTTTTTTTTATGAAGCTCAAAATCCTCCAGTGGGGCAAGCCTTAAGCTGTATCCCAAGAAGTCACATCAAATTTGGACACCTATGCTGAGTGGTGCCACTGATGCTCTGGAGGTCTTGGAAGTCCAAAACATTTTTAAGTCCCAAAATTTCAGAGTTTATGGCTCAGCTCTTTTTGGGCTCTTCTAAGGCTCCCAGGACTTCACCGACAGCATTTAGGGGCCAGGACTCACTACTGAAGAGGCCACCAGCAGGCTCCAGTACAGTTCCAGTCACAACTGGTCGGCTGGGTACTCCAGAAAAAAGGCCTCTTGCTGCTTATTTTGCAGTCACAGAGGAAGTCAGCCATCTGACCCTTGTAGTCCACTTCTTGGTGCAAGTAGAATCAGGTCTAGCCCTTCAGGTTTCCTCACAGGGTTCAGACAGACGGTTCAGTGCTCTTTTGTATTTCCACAGGTCCAGGATGTGCTCTGAGGAGGTGAGGGTGAGGTCCATTTTTCTGCAGTGCAGTAGCCACTCCCTAACACATGGTGAGGTTAGGGAAATGAGCAGTCCCCTGCTCCTGGGCTACAGAAAACTGGGTCGGGAACCATCTCGCCCTCCCACTAGGATGGAGCCAGGCTGACTATCATATCTCGAAGGATCAAAGAGTTTCCCCCTCTCAATGTCTTCGTATAGGAAACTATGAAGGGACAACCCTCACCTCTGCCCCTCTCATACTAATGAAGTACCTGGAACCTCTTCAGCTCATAGGGATATTATGCCCCACACACAGCCCATCCTGTCACCAGGCCTGAGCCATTGTTCTGCTCTGGGAGCAGATGTCACATCTCATTAAGACCAAGCACAGAGAGAGCAGCTGCTGGAAGGCTTATGCAAATTAGCATTTAGGAGCACCAGTCAGGCAAAAAAAGTAACTTTTCAAAAGTTACTTTTCCGAAATGTTTAATAGAAATCTTACTTCACCATTGAATTGGATTTTAATAACTATTATAAACAGTTGTTGAACCATTTCCATAGTTTGTTTGAAACTCGAAATAACAGAATTAATGTTTTAATCTGTACACTAGTTTTCTTCATAGAACAGCGAAGGCCTTTCAAAGTGAAAATAGCTTTTGTGGGTTTGTCACTGCAGAGTCATGCTAACATTAAGTTTGTACATGTCCCATTTTCTGGGTGACAAGCCATGTAGGGGTGACATTAATATTTAAAAGGGAGATGGCAGGTTTGAAAAGCAGCAGTCAGGCTACATTGGCAGGCCTGAAGTCATATTTTCCATGCTACAATTGTGCATCGCACAGTAAGTGCTGAAATCCACAGCTAACATTTAACTTTCTATGACATGGGTGTACTTTTTACACCATATACTATGACAGCATAATAGAGGTAGATATGCCAATCAGCGATTAGCCAATTTTTACATGTTTTAGGGGTTAGAACTCATACAATGGGCACTGGACGACATTGCCCCAGCATGCAGAGTCTAAACTCCAGCAATAAACGTTGGGATGCACATGCAAAAAGGGACATTTTCTCACACAAATACCATACTTCCTGCCTCTAACCTTAACGCAAGACAAATAATAAAGTGATTAATTTGACCTCCAGCAACGTAAAATACCAACCGTCTAAGCATTTGGCATAGTTAGGAAAAAGAGAGAAAGAGCAAAAGCGAAAGAGTGGGAGAGACAATATGTGTATGTGGGGATATCTTTTCTTCCATGACATTCCAATAGGGCCAACAGTTATGGTCATCTGTAATTGCTAACCAGCTTATCTAAATGGAGCCAATCCAAGACTCTCTGATTATCCATTAAAATACCTGCTAAGACGAATGAACACAGGCACTTGCATTCAGCTCGAAGGGAAACTCTTGCCACACCTTGCATACCTTTGCATTGACTGACAGTGCCTTTGCTAATATAGTGTTAGGCACTCATATTAACCTAGCTGGCCTACTATAAACATGGCTGAAGGTTTCTGACTGAGAAACTGCTCACTAATAGAGACTAGGAGAGTCAGAACAGAGCCCTCACAAGCTTAAATGTATTTAGCTAAATACAAATGAGTGGGTGTTCCTCCTCTGTTCAGGCTTCAAGTGCACTTAATGCCAAGCCACTAGCTCTTTGCTCTATTAGCAATATACATATTTTCATTTTTCTCAGGGGAAATGGCCTTTACTATTCGGCCTTAAGTACGCATGCCATTTCCCTGCTAGCTGAACAAAAGCTTGCCTTAATCACGCATATGCCTTAACCACGCATATGCATGATTAAGGCAGTTGGCTTTCCAACTGTTTGAGCGGCGGGGAGAAGAACCAGAAAGATCGCTACAGGAAGGACCGGTACGCAGCATGGTAAGTTGGGTTGGGGCCGGGGGGTAGGTTTTAGGGGTGGGGGTGGTTTTAGGGTGCAGGGCAGAGGGCTGGGGTTGGGGTAGTTTTTAGGGCAGGTGGCTGAGTTTTAGGGCTCAGGGGAGGGGCAGTTTTCAGGGCAGGAGGCAGTTTTTAGGGCTCAGGGTGGGGGGCTGGGGTTGGGGTAGTTTGTATGGCAGGGGGCTGAGTTTTAGGGCTCAGGGGGAAGGGTCAGTTTTCAGGACGGGAAGTTTTTAGGGATCAGGGTGAGGGTGCTGGGGTCGGGGTATTTCTTTAGGGCTAGGTGGCTGAGTTTTAGGGGTCAGGGTGGGGGGCTGGGGTGGGATCTTTACCACACACATACCTTTACTAAACATGATTTAACAACTAAATTAATTTTAAAGGCATGTGTGGTAAAGGCATGCGTGGTAAAGATACGGTCGTTGTAAAGACTGTGTGGTTAAGGCATGAGTGTTTTAGGCATGCGTAGTTGTGTCATACAACCTTTTCTCATTTGTGTCCTCTATTCCTCCTGTGTTCGTTTTAATAGCCCAATAGCATTCCTGTGCCAGAAAGCATGATGCTTGCCAGCTTCATTCAGAAGTCACAGCATCAGCAGGCAATTCAAACGTCATCAGAGTACACTAGAGAAAAACGAGCGCATTCACACATGCATCTTTATTTTTTTTCTTCATTTATTTAGGTACTGGTTATCATTTTATCCAATCATGTTAAACAAATATATATAATAGCTATAAAGATGAGATCATTAGAGTCCAATCAGGATTGATAGGCATTAAAACTGACAATCTTCGGTGACATATCTTACTGTAGCATCACCGGCAGAGCTTCTCTTAAAGAGCTTGGTTTGGAGAAGTTTTATGGATTTAAGTTAGTAAGGTTCAACTCAGAGCTCGAAACACAAGGCATTGCAGACTTTTGGACAAAGCACTCCAAAAGTACTTCCTCTATGATTCTGTCAGTTGAAGGAATGGCAAAGATTCAAGTATGGAGCTGTCAATCGCAGGGTCTTCGATGATATTTAATGTGGGGTTTGCTTTTGTAAGCCTTTAATCCAGTATGCATTATGGACTATCCAAAATTTCTTGAATTGGATCCTTGCATCCACTTGGTGCCAGTGGCACACATTCAGGGCCGGCTTGGCATTGTCACATTTCACATTTTAGGCATATCTTGGCAGCTTGACTATGTAGTCTCGATCGCTGGTGTCTATCGTACATCCATGCGTAAATCTATTTGCCAGGTGTCTGGAATTAGCATGGAATAGGGGGTGCAAGATCTGTAATCAGAAGATCATGGAGGTTTTCTCCTTTAAAACTGTGACAGGCTGACATTTGGAGGCTGCGGTCAGCGTCGGATTGGAAGGGCGGGCAATCGGGGATTGCCCAAGAGGCCTGAGGCCAAGGCCAGCTGGTGGGTGGGCTTTTCACATTGAGATAACATCACATTTGCCTGCTCATGGGCTGCTGCAGCCTTAGAGGGAAGATCAGAGCCCATTACAACTAAGTGCCGATAAAGTCTGGCTCATTGTCTTGTGCAGCAGGACAATGAGCCAAACTGAGCCGCCACAGTAGGTGGTGGGTGCGGTCAGCGTCGGATTGGCAGGGCGGGCAATCGGGCATTGCCCGAGGGGCCTGAGGCCAAGGCCAGCTGGTGGGCGGGTTTTTCACATGGCGATAACATCACATTTGCCTGCTCATGGGCTGCTGCAGCCTTAGAGGGAAGATCAGAGCCCATTACAACTAATTGCAGATAAAGTCTGGCTCATTGTCTTCTGCAGCAGGACGATGAGCCAAACTGAGCCGCTACCGCATGTGGTGGGTCTCCTCCCTCCCCAGTCTCTCAGCGTGACAGTGAGTGAGGCCACTGGGAGTGGATGTGCTCTTTTTGAGCAACACAGCTAGCAGTAATGTTACCTGGGGGTGGGGTGAAAGGGGCTGTACAGGGAGACAGATTACGTAACTATGAGGGGACTCCTGTTTACCACTGAACAAAAAAAAATAACACAATCAACCAAAATAAGCAAAAAGACGAATGTTTTTGACAATATAAAACTTTTTTTTTAAAACATTACTGTGAAAAACGTTAATTCTGGGCAAAAATTGACAAAGGGAAGGGAAAATAGACATGAGAGGACAGTAACAAAATGGATTGAGCAGGGAGAGCAATGTGGAGAGAGACAAAAGGAGAAGTGAGACAGTGGAGTGGAGAAGAATGGCAAAAATATGTGAAGAGGAAAAGGAAAAGGAAATCAAGTGCGGAAGAAAGGAAAGGTAGAGGAGGGAGGATAAGAGTGTCAGAGAGGCAGACAGAGGGATGGGAAGGGATTAGGGAGAAGAAGTGATGGAAGACATTGGAGAGAAGGGCAGAAATGTTTAAAGATAGAGAGAAAGCTGGAAAGAGAAAGTGGAGAAGAGGGAGACAGGAAAGTAGTAGAGGATGTGGTATAACAGCCAGAGCTGATGACTTGAGAACCAGGGTTGAGTCTCAGCATTGGCTCAACATCCTGCGATTCTAGTGTCCATGTAAAGCACTCCAATACCATTTGGTAGAGCTTGCTTTTTATAAAACTCCAAAAATAAAAGTGAATGACAGAGGAAATGATGGAGAGGAGCAGAAGGCAGTAGAGGGTGTCAAACATTTTCTGGTCTATGAAAACAAGAAGGATGGTTACTACCTCCCATGCACTATCCTAAGACTCTCCCTCAGACTAGGGCTTAGTTTAGAGGTTGCTGGCATTCCAGAAGGTAATGCTAAATGTAGATTAAAATCCACCAGTGGAATTTCCTTCATCAAACGGATGGAATGGTAAAGGAAATTCCACCTGTGGATTCTCCTTTGGTTTAAACCCAGGCTCCAGGCCCAGGAGGACTTTCTGTTACTGTCTGCAGCAAGGCAATAAAGGGGACACATAATAATATAACTTTAGGTATAGTACACATAAATTCAAGGGGCAGAGGGTTGTGAAAGAGACTTACAGGGGAAAAAGGGAAGTTTTGCAATACAGAGACATGAAATAAACATTAAAGGAGAGATAAAAAATGACAAGGGAATAAGGGCATAAGAGATATACAAATAACTGAAGAAATAGCCCACAGGGAGACAAGAGTGGGAGAGAGAGGGGGATTTGTAGACAGAGAGAAATATAGGAAAAGAGAGAGGGGAAATGTGAGAGACCGAAGCACATAGGTAGAATGAGAGACACCAAGGAGAGGAAAAGAAGTAGAGTATGAGAGAAAAAGGAAGAACTAGGAGGGGGCAAAAAGTGATAGGGAGAACGAGAGAGCACAACACAGCAAGTGAGAAAGGGGTATAGAGACAGAGAGAATGAAAGGCATTCGAAGTGAATTCCTGCAGCTTTTCCAGATTCAAATCAATTTTCTACTTAACATACAAAAGATATCAAGTACGAAGTTGTATGCAATGCCCAAAGAGATGCTTGTAGAGAGGCTCCTGAGTGACAACCAAAAGAGGAAGACCTCTGGTTCTTGAGGGTGAACAGAAGGCTCCAGACACAAAGGATGCACATGGCTCTCTGACTCATGGCCTGATATAATACAGGATATTCAGGGATCTTTGGGGGCGGGGGGCACAAACTAAGGGACCAATTGGTGACTAACACATTCAGGCACCCAAAGTAGAGAAATGTATAGGCCTGAAGATCAGGTGAGGAGACCTGTGGGTGAGTTGCAGTGAAATAATGGTGTGTCTAGTGGTTCGTCTAGTCTTGGCCAATGCTACTGACCCCACGAGTATAGAACGCTTAATTTATCACAGATAACTACTGATACTAAGCAACGGTCATGAAATGTAATTATCCACAAAAGTGGGCCACTTTTTCATTTGGTGCCCGGGCCTAATTTTGTTCCCAATCCGACCCTGGCTGCGGTACCAAGACAGTAAGGTTGAGGGCAGGATTTCAAGGTTGAGACAGGCAGCTGCACTATTTAAACACAAGTTATCTAAATGGATGCTGCCTGGCAGCTTTCAATGATACATTGGCTTCTCACTTGCCATAGAATATGTTTGCCGTGTCATACCTCTCCTTTATTATTTTCCTCCTGTTCAGTTCCGTCTGTATATGTCACCTTTGTCTTCTTACCTGACCTTGACTCCTGGATTATGGTTTGGCTTTTCTGCATTGCTGTGTTTCTTTGCTCTGCTGCCTTTCCCTTGCTGTGTTTTTCTTGGCCTGCTTACCAACTCTATTATCAGTTTCTTTCAGTTCGGCTTAGGTGCACTGCGGCCCACCTTCTTAAAAACGGTAAGTGATGGTGGCATTCTAGCATTTTAGGAAGTTCCACAAGTAAACTATTGTTATTAAAGTCTTATATGCTCTTTACTTGCATATTGACATAATCCCTTACGAGAGTGTATTGGTCAATAACATTGTTGTGATACAAGACATGAGATGAGAGAGAGAAAATGGTGCCACCGAAGCCCTGGCAGCGTTGTTTGTCTCTCTCACTCTCTTTCTCTCTGCATCCCATTACCCTTTCCCTCTGGTATTTAGTTGAAGTTCTGTCTGGAGTTTTCTCTTTTTTTTTCGGGCAGTCCTACGTTTTGGGAGTGGGTTGGATTGTCATCAGATCCTGTCAGATATCATCTGAATTCTCGACACTAAGCACTGGTAAGAATAAGACATGGTGCCGGAACCTGTTAACTTACTTTGTTTAATATAAAATCTGAACATAGAAAGCAAAAGAAACATCTTATCATTATATGACAGTTATAAAAACAATTTAACTGACAAATTCTTCAATACTATAGTCCTATTTCATGGCTGAGCAGTTCAGACCTTTTACTCACTTATGCGCATGCGCACACACTTTTTCAATACCTGTTGTCTGCTAACTTTTCAAATGCAAGTCCACACTCCCTCTTCATTCTTACCAATCCCACTACCTTCTCCACTGTCCTTCACCCCTACACTTCTGAGTAACTAAAACTGCTGGTTTTCCATCTTCTGTTCAGTCTTATCTGGAAAGGATCTACTGATTTACTGAAACCTTAGACATATATCTGTATCATCAATACACTTCCTAAAATGTATCACCTCTGCCAAAAATATAGTTTTCCAGACAAATACACCATTGAAACATTGTCTTCCCTGTGTTCAAAATAAGAAAACAGCACACCTGAGATGAAGACTACCAATGCATCTATTTCTCACTACAGATATATAGAAACAATCCTGTGTGCTGCTGTAGGCGGAACTTCATCTTCGCAGAGTCATAGTGCCCCATCCTTAAGACCAATGTAACAACCAAATATAATATAAGAGCAATTTTGAGACCTTTGCCTAAGTAGATTAGCCAAATAAAGAGTTTTGAAAAGCACTTGTGACCACACCATGTGCATAGTCACCCAGGGATCCTCACTATCCCCACTTCTTAACATCTATATTTTAACTCTTAGTGTAACTTACATTTGAGCCAGAGGCATAACACAGGCTCTTGCAGCCCCTGTGCCCCAAGATGGACCCCACCTTCTTCCCCTGCGTCCCCACTCAGCCTATGATCTATTTTTGTGAGATATGAGTCCTGGGGGCCACACACCACAATCTGTAAGGGGGGGCATACATTTGTATTAGGCCACTGGTGGGAGCACCACCTCTAGTTGCAGGGATAGACCGATGATACTCAGAAACATCTGAAACTGAAATATGATCATGAGATTCTTGGCATTGTTAATGAGGGCCTAAGGTACATTGGCCTTAGAAAGATGCAGAATATTCTGTCGCTGAAAGAGGCTAGAACAAAATCATTCCCTTTGGTTGGCTAACAATCCTTGGCCAATATATAAAGTTATTTACCTGGCTAATTTTAGTTCCATTGGTGGAGATGAACAGGCTCAACACCAACACTTCACTTCTCTCAAAACGACCATCTTATTTCAATGCTGCCTTTTCTGTCTTAAATTTCAAATTTTACACTAACAATGTTCTTGTTTTTTCTCTGGCTTTACGTAGTACCTCTTACTCATTTCAGTTTTCATACTGTCCCTCCATAGTGACTGCCTTTCTCACTGTGTCTAACTTTATTCTTTATTCTCATCATCACAAACTTTCTTCGACACTGCACTTATGGATTTTTCAGATATTTGTGATATTGCTAATCATTTTCTCTTCCATTTTCTTTACTTTCATTTGTCATTTACAGTTCTGTTCTTCCATTAATTTCTTAATGTTGTCATGTCATTATTTTTCTGTTTTCTGGAAAGGTTCTAGGTCTGCTTCGGTTCCACTCTGGCACAGAGTACCACATGGTTCTGTGCTTAGTCCTTTACTGTTCATGTCTATACTACCCACAGCCGTCTAATATATCCTAAGTCAGATGTCATGGTCATTTTTATGCAGATGACACCCAAGCCTTCTTTGCCATTGCAGTGTTTACAATCTCCAGGCTCATCTCTCTGCTATCTCACTGCCATTGATTAATTGCGTCTCACTTTCTCCGTGTAAATGCTTCAAGACTTAAATCGTATTCTTTTCTGCATTTGATTCTTTGTTTCATACTTCAACTTACAGTACAATATAATGAAGTCTATGCTAATATTTTGTTTTCTTTGCTTAAAATTGTAATTCAATCCCCAATTTATCACAATTGAACTACTGTTGCTCTTTATAAGTATAACTTCCACAATATGCATTGGCTGCATTTGAATCCATTCTTTGTTATTTAATTTGTATACATTTAGGTCTTACGAATACTGTGCTTATCATCCTTACTCATCTTGTTAACATTGGTCGCCTATTCTCATCACTTTCGATTTCATTATTTGTGTATTGCCCCAAAATGTATACTAAAGGTTTTGCTTTAACTATCTGGTTGACTTCCTTTGTCTTTGTCAACCTATATGTAACTTATGTTCAGCAGGACATGGCCTTCTTTCGCGCCCTCAACCAACCTGTGCTCCCTCTAATTTTACATCTTCTATTTTAAACGGCCCACCTGCGTGGGGCAAAATCTACCTCAAAGAATCTGTATTAGGAGAGGGCGCTAGAGAGCACCGGCAAGATGGCCGCACTTTAGTGCAGCTCGGCCCGGCTGATTAACAATCCGCCAAGAATTCGCTGCAAATTGAGGCATCCAAGCACCTACATCGTTGCCCTGCCTTGTGGGATACCCCCTGCGGTTGTGGGGGCCGTCGATACGGCTGGGGGTGCTCCATATAGTGGTACATTTGCGGAGGCTGCGCTGCCCGCCTCGGGGACAAGATGGCGGACGCCGATGCGGCGAGCGAAAATTGAAAGCTGGCAGGGGCACGGCGACGGCTGGCGTTCGACTAGTGGCAGCCTCTACCTTCCTGCTCCTGGCGGGACCAGCGGCTGCGGGCACTTACCTCCCCTGCGGACCCCCGGGGATCGTCTGGCTTGGTGCACATCTCCTGCACGCCGGCGGCCGGTGGGCCGGTGACGGCGAGGTGGGGCATTGCAGGAATCGGATGGTGACTGCGGGACGCACCGGTGGATCTGGCGGACAGCGGTAAAACTCCAGCAACGCCCGCCGCGGGCTGCGGTAGGTGGGGACGGTCCAGGCTTTGGCCCGCAACTGCGGAGGTGGGAGCGGGTCTGGGCCGCGGGTCGCGACTCGCCTGCTGTGGTTTGTGTGCGTGGCGCGTGCAGCATTGGCGGCCCGGTCCACACTGCGGGCGCTGTATGAGTGAGTGGCGAGGCACTGTGGCTGGCTGAGTCCCGGTGGTGCCGCTTGGCCCTCTGCCCCATGGGTCGCTCTACTGCATCGTGACGGAGCTGAGTGGGGCTCGCTCTAAATCACTTCATTTTAAGGCCTCAGGATTGCCCGGAGCTACGGAGGCTCACATTGCTGCGGCTGCCGGAGGAGGGAGTAGTCCAGTATTGGCGGCCCTTAGTGGGGTACGGGACATAAGGCACTGGGGCCTGCTTTGATACCCCAGCGCTCGTGGCCTGAAGATTGGTCTAGGCCTGGCTAAATCTATGGGGTGGAACGGCCAGCATGCTGTTGTGAGCACCTGGGGCGGGGCCCGTCTGTTCTAACTAGCCCCCACGCTACCGGCGATGTGTTTCGCACTTGTTATATCCACGGGTGGCACTAGCTGGGTCCTGTGAGACACGTATCTGGAGGACATTGCTCCCTGCTTTATAAGGAACAATTGCTGTAGTGTTTTACTTGATATTTGCATCACCCACATTACTGGGTGTTAGGTCTGCGGACGCTGTGCTGTGGCTGTGGGGGCTGCTAGGTGCTTGCCACCTCCGTCGCTAATCATGGGGAAACCGGACAAAACACAGCCCCGCCTCACGTTTGAGGCGCGAAAATCTAGCAGGGGTCCCCAAAAGGCGGCTTCCGACTCAGAGGTGGACGGACAGGGGGAAGGCTCGCCTAGCCTGGAGTCGACACTGATGGCGATGCAGAAGAGCCTCCAGGCCATTGAGGGCAGCATGTCAACTATAAATCATAGGCTGGATCACATGTCATCTCAGCTTGAAAAGCAAACTACAAGAATGGGGGAGGTTGAGCAGAGGGTCTCTAATACCGAGGATGGCCTAAACGACGTCTCTAGCAAAACCCTCAATATGGAGAAGGTATTGGCCCTCATACAGGCCAAGAACGAGGATTTGGAGGCCAGGTCCAGAAGGAACAACATCCGCCTTACGGGCCTTCCCGAATCTACGAACACTGGCAAAATGGAGCATTATATTGAATCCCTTATTCAGGACATATTTGGATCTGAGCAGCTGTCCTCGATGTTTGTGGTGGAACGAGCCCACCGCTCCCTGGCGGCGCGGCCGGCCCCGGGTGCTCCTCCTCGACCAATCATAGCCCGGCTGCTGAATTACCGGGACCGGGATGCCATCTTGCGGCTGGCCAGGGAAAAGGGCACCATATGCCATCAGGGAAACACATTGGCCTTCTTCCCCGACTTTACAGTCACAGTCCAGGCTGCGAGGCGTGAGTTTGGGACAGTAAAAAAATTCCTCCAGGCCGAACATATACCTTACGCCATGCTGTACCCCGCGCGCCTCCGCGTGGGAGCGGAGGGGAACTTTAAAATCTGCCCTACCCCTAAGGCGGCGATGGAGCACGCAAAGCACCTAAAGAGGCAACGGCGAGAGAATGAATCTGATCGGGGAGAGGAGAGGAGGACTGACAATGTTCAATGAATTGTGCGGTGGGGGGGGTTTTGCGTGGGCCCTTGAAGGGCTGTGCTCCCTGACTCTTATTAATGAGCACAAGACGGATGATGCTATGTCACGGACATGACAGTTTGGATGTTCTCTGTTAAGTATTTGTCTAGTGATTGTAACACAGGTTAAGTACCTGATCAGCCACCTCCTACTTTGTGGGAGGCTAGTAGCCCTCTGACGCCCTCTACATGGGAATTCCCCACATATTGCTATTTCGTTGTTGTGTTTCTTTGGGCTTGACAAGTTTTGATAGGGATGGCTTTGGCAAGTTGAGGGCGGCCGAAGTGGGTGGGGGGCCTGTGGGGGGGGGGGAAGGGGGGTATGGACCTGAAGGGCACGAGTTTATAAATTGGCACGAAATGTTGAGCGTAGTGGGTTGTGGATTATTGCAGGCAAGTGCTGTGGTTCTTGATTGCAGGAGTTGGTATTCATGTGGCTCCCAATGGCTCCAGCGGATTTGGCACTGTGGACCTCTACTGCACTGTTCGCCTCTGGGTTTCAAATGTATATTAATAATCTCACTGTGAACAGGCCCGATGAGCGGAAGTTTTAGATTTGTAACATGGAATGTGCGGGGTCTCAATAGCCCAAAAAAGATATGTGCAGTGATAGCGTGCCTAGACAGGCTGAATGTACACGTGGCCATGTTGCAAGAGACTCATCTCACTCGCCTCTCTGAAAGCAAAGTGGGGTTAAGGTGGGCGGGAGTGCGGATCACCTCCTCCTACTCCTCCTATTCCCGGGGAGTGATGATTCTGGTCAAAAAAAGGGGTTCCATTTCAGGTGCATGGTACAGTTACAGATGATCAGGGTCGGCTGGCCATAGTGCATGGGACGCTTAGGGGTACGAGTGTGATCTTGGCGAATGTTTATGGTCCCAATGTAGATGATCACCCATTTTTTTCGGATGTATGGTGGCGAATCACTGCTCTCCCAATTGCGGAAATTGTTTGGGGAGGAGATTTTAATACCTGCTTGGACGTTGCCGCAGACAGAGTGGGTGTGGGGGCAACGCGACATAGACGATCCACTACCTCACTCTTGGGTATACTGGAGGCAGGGGGACTGCAAGATGTGTGGCGTATGAGGCACCCTGAGGCGAGGGAGAGCACGTTTGTATCTGCGGTGTATGGTACTTGGTCCCGGCTGGACTATTGGCTGCTATCTGAGGAAGCGTGTACCTGGGTTGTGGATGTGAACCACCTAGCGAAAATACTGTCCGACCACTCCCCTGTGCTCCTGGAACTGAAGGTCCCGGGATACGAACGGCCTCCATTCACATGGAGACTACAGTCGTCAGCCCTGACGGACCAGGTTTTCAGACATACAATCGATGAGGCCATACATAATTTTTTCCGGGAAAATGAGGGGACTGTCGACAAACATGGGGTTTTGTGGGAGGCCTTTAAGGTTACCATTCGGGAGTGTGTATTGGCGCCCAGGCAGGAGTTCTTAAGGACCTACGCCGCCGCATCCAAAGGCTGGCGGGTGAAATTGTAATACTGGAGCGCGCATATGAGTCTGCTCCTGCCCCTGAGAAGCTGGCTGCAATACGAGACCTTGTGTCGGAGCACAATGAAACAGTGGATCAGGAAATGGCGCACAGGTCTCGTAGGTGCATCGCTCGTTATTATGGAGAGGGAGGACGACCGAGTCGCTCTCTGGCACAGAAATTGGCGGCACCACGCAGCCAGCCTCCAATTACCGAAATATTAGACGATGAGGGAGTAAAGCATTTTGGCACAACTGAAATTAGCAACGTGGTGCGGGACTATTATTCGGAGCTTTATGGAGAGCGGGAACAGACGGAGGCAGGGGAAATTAACACCTACCTGGAGGATGTGGCACTGGGCTGGCTTCCCCTAACTATAGAGACTATCTCACGCAACCGTTTGGAGTGGAAGATGTGAAGCAGGCAATAGTGTCCCTTCCGACCTGCAAGGCGGCGGGACTGGACGGGCTTCCTAGCGAATTTTACAAGGCCTATGCGGATGCCTTGGCACCGCGCCTACTAGCAGTCTTTGCTGAGGCGTATGAATCGGGTGACCTTCCCCCTTCTTTGCGGGAGGCCCTACTCGTCATGCTTCTGAAACCTGATAAGGCGGCTGATGTCTACGATTCCTACAGGCCCCTTTCCATTTTGAATATTGACGCCAAGATACTGGCCAAGATGATCGCAACCAGGCTTCAGCCGCTGGTACCCAAGCTGGTCCTGCCGGACCAATCGGGGTTCGTGCCCTCGCGCTCCACAATGCACAATCTCCGCACAATCTTCTCGACCCTCCATTACTTCGAGCAGGACTTTCAAGCCGTAGCCGTGTTGCTCGATGCGGCGAAGGCCTTTGACTCCCTTAAATGGGAGTTTATGTTTACCGTGTTGCTGCGGATGGGCATACCACCGTTCTTTTTAAACTGGATACAACTATTGTACACCGCACCAGTAGCGCGGGTCCGCGTGAATGGTAGGATCTCCGACCCCTTCGCTATCAAGCGCGGCACGAGACAGGGTTGCCCCCTGTCCCCTATGCTATTTGCACTGGCGCTGGAGCCCTTGGCGTGCAAGCTGCGGCAACTTCATGCCCAGGCTGCGTTGCAGTTTCGACAGCGGCCTTTGATAATGTCATTATATGCCGATGACATGATGCTATATGTCCGAGAGCCAGCCACCCACATGCCTGCGCTCCTCCGTGAATATGTCAAATTTGAACGGTACTCGGGATTAGGGATCAATTGGACGAAGTCCACTATATTTCCGCTGACGGCGGGCACCGCAGAAATTGAGTTGGACTATCCCCTGACATGGTCGGTTGACCCAGTAAAATATTTAGGCATATGGCTGCATAGAGACCCTGACGTAGTTATATCGACTAACTATGGCCGGGCCATTGATAAGATCACAGACCAGGCAGCGCGCTGGACCAGACTCCCGCTCTCGCTTGCGGACCGCATTGCTGTCATAAAAATGTCCTTCTTACCTAAGCTACTTTACTTATTCGTCAACATTCCTCTTCGACTGAACAAGGCTCTGTTTGCTGCTTTGCAGTCGACCCTATTAGCGTTCGTCTGGGGGGGCGGGAAGCCCCGCTGCAGCTGGAATGTCCTGACTCAGCCCTTTGACCGTGGAGGCTTCGAGGCCCCTGACCTGCGCCTCTACTATTTATGCGCCCAGGCGCAGTTCGCACACTTCTGGTTCTTTCCGCAGAAATTTCAACCACATGTTGCAATTGAGGCGGACTCTATTCTGCCTATGCCTCTGAGGGCAGCGGCACTGATGGGTGGGAGTGGGGGTCCTCGCTCGGAAATTAGCCCGGTTCACTGTACTGCCTGGGCGTGGAAGTCTCTCGCAAATAGGGCACAGATGGATTATTTATACACACCAAATCTACCGCTTGCTGCACACCCTGATATATCGGCCGCTAGGGATCCGGCAGCCCTAAGAACATTGAGTAAGGTGGGAATCACAAATATCGGCGATTTATATACACAAGGTCGGTTCCGCACCTTGGCTGACCTGCAGGCGGGTCGGACCACTGGACTGATGTTGGGCTTCACATATGTGCGGGTGCGACAGGCAATAAGGGATGTCTATCCAGAGTTCCCCACTGAACCACGAACTCTACTAGCCTTACGTGCAGTGTTAGGGGGAGAAAGCAGACGAGGCCTCATTACCAAATTATACAATGCCTCCCTCCGGGAGAGCGAGATGGGTGATTCCCCCTCCTATTTGAGGTGGAATGGCGTCCTGTCCTCTCCACTGTCGTTGGAGGCTTGGAAGAGTTGCTGTGCCTTAACGGGGCGGCTAACGGCAAATTGTAACCTCCGTATCATTCATTTTAAATATTTGCACCAACTCTACTACACACCGCTTCAGTTGCACAGATTTGGGTTGCGTGAGAGTACATGCTGTGTGCGGTGTGGCCAGACTGACGCGGATTTTATACACGTAGCTTGGTTTTGCGCGAACATTTTACAATTTTGGACACGTGTCACACAGGTCTTATCTGTTATCATTATGGAACAAGTGGGATGTGTACCAGAGGTGTGTCTGCTGGGATGGGTACAGAACCTTAAGCCTTGTAATAGGCGACTAGTGGCCATAGCAACCCTATTTGCAAAGAGGGCCGTGTCAAGATGCTGGGGGGCGCGGGCGGTACCTACGGTCGGGAGGTGGCTTCAGGATTTACTATATTCCAGGGATCAGTTGACACTATACGCAGATGAGTTGCCTGAGGCATCTCGTCCAAAGGACTTCTGGGCTCCTCTTACTGGATATCTCCTTGCCAATCCGGATCTGACATGACCGGCTACACAGGTGACCAGTGCATACCAGCCACATGTTACGGGACTGCCATTTAGCACGTTATAAATCGTAATTATTGCCACCAAAACCATGAATATACATACAAGTGCCGGGGGGAAGGGGGTTGTGGGGGGGGGAATGGTTTGGTTTATTTTATTTGCTCTCTTTTGTTCAGGATGTTGGTTCTGATTGAAAAACAAAAAAAAAGCTTGCTTACGATGTACTGTCACAGAAAGACTTGCTGCCCTTGTTACCAGGGCAATATGATTGTAACATTCACAAGCTGCTCAATAAAAAATAAAAAATAAAGAATCTGTATTAGCATTCGTTGTTTTAAAAAAAAAAGTCTTAAAAGTTATTTGCTGGGGCTCGCTCTAAAATGCCAGTTTCAGTAATTATCTTTATTGTCTATGTATTTCTTGCTTTGGTGCTCATGGTCATGGCAATTGTTTCTGCTATTCCTGCTATTTTGTAGCTTTATTATTGTAACTGTGCTCTAAATAAAAGTGCTTTATAATTCGAATAACTAAATAAATAATATGGGATCATATACTCTGCATAAACAAAACAAGCCATGCCAAAGTCAATAGATATGGCATTTCGACACTAAAGCATGTAAACAGCATTTGTTCAAGCCTGTGTCGGCGTGTGTTGCCATATTAAAGGGACAATTATTTTTCTTTGCCAATACTTGTCATCCAACGCAGATCATTTCTAGTTGTCCTTCTTGAGTGTGGTACAAGCTCATGAAGATTCTTTAAAAAGCTTTTTCTGGATGTCCTTCTTGAGTCATGGACACATGCTTAAAGAATCTTTCACGAAGGTACAGTACTACCAATCACTATTAGAAGTCCTTCTGAGTCAGACACAAGTGCTTAAAGAATACATGACTAGGGTGCAGTACTGCAAATCATTACCTATTGGCTAAGTTGAGTCAGATACAAATCCTGTCTGTAGAAGGCCATTAATAAAGGTCTGAGAAGGGTCCACCAATTCTCCTTAATTAAGGAATACCAGAGTATTATTAACAGAGCTGACACTTTTGAATGTCTCTTTTTTTGGGAAGTGAAACAGATCAATGGTAAGATAATGTAACTATGCTTTTGTTCTGAGCATAGAAGATCATACAGAGGGTGTAACTTCAACATATAAATGTGCATATTCACTTTACCAAGTCTAATGTATTATACTTGTTTTCTACGATAATAGTCATCATGGTTCTGAGTGCATCTCCTGTATGTAATGGAAGGAGTGAGTGGAGACACCCTAATATTATAAGTCTTATCAGTCACTGGTACTTAGAAAATACCTTTGTTCTTGTTAGACCTGGAATCTTTTGGCGTGGTTTCCACTGTCGTTTTGCTTCTGACCTCTTGTTTGTTTTTTTTTGTGTTCAAGATGTTTTATTGAAGAAATTTTCATAAATATGAAACACAATACAAAAAATAATACCGAACCATATAGTATAAAAACATACTACATTATATAAGAAAAAATTGAATACCTATACCAACATTACATAATAGTACAAACATGATATAAATAATAAAATAAACATAAAAGGGCTACAGTAAGCAAAGATTAATTAATACAAATTGAAATAAGTTTCCTAAATTGTAGAACATGTACTGATGTAGGCATCTAAACTAGACCACATACTAGACTTAGAGGAAGAGGATTCCTTATGAGAGTGTGGATAAAAACATTGCCCACGTCTAAGAAAAATAATCCATTCCCACCATGCATTAACCGAAAGTGAAGTAGCGTCTTTCCAATTTCAGGTAATAGATTTGATTGCAGTAGAAATAAGGAAATCCAACAATTTACAATCCATAGGGGATAAAATGGATTTAAAGAGTGAGGATTTGAGAATTAGAACATGAAATGATAAAGTAGTTTGGATCTTAAGGATCTGGGTAATAAGATGCCATATTTCTGATAAAAACTGATGTATGATAGAACAATTGAAAAATAAGTGTTGTAGGTCACCAGTTACAGATTGACAGTGCCAACAGTTTGGAGTATCTAGAAGTTTAGCTTTAAATAATTTGTCAGGAGTCCAAAAGCATTGATAAAGGAGGTAAATATTAGTTTGTATAAGGGTGGCCGGAAGATAATTAGCCATGTTGGAATTCCAAATGTCCTTCCAGGATATGTTAAGTGAATGAAGAGTTAGGTGTTGTGACCATTTTTGATTCAAATATGAAAAAGAGGAATTGGAAGTGGTAAGTTTTTTATAAACTTTAGATGCTGTATGTCCTGAACAGCTGAACACAGAAATACAAAATTCAATACCAGAGGACTGAGACATAGAAAGTAGTTGGGGATAAGCATTAAGAATCGTATTACATAACAATGTATACTTAGGCAGCTCAGACAATGGCAGCTTATAAGTGGCTTGAATAACATCAAATGTGTAAAACATATCATATTGACAAATATCTGCAACAAAGAAAATACCAGCAGTAATCCATATTTTCCAAAAAGAAATATGTTTATGATATTGGAGTTTAGGATTGAACCAAAGAGAAACTTTTTAGTGGAAGACAAAGTAATAGAAAAACTACTATCAAATGATAAAAGGGCAATTTTAGAGTTGGCAAGAATAGGGGAACACTTACCAAAAGAGCCATTGGACATGGTGAGAAAAGCAATTAAAGGGTATGGAGCCAAAATATTTTTTTCCAGGATAAGCCATTTAGGTGGATTAGAGAGGGGGACAGTGTGGAACCATAAAGAACATTGTGCCAAAAGGAATGCAAAATTATATTTTTTTTAATCTGGAAGACCAATCCCACCTTCACATTTGGGCAATTGTAAAGTCTTAAGACTAATGTGTGCGGGCTTATTATTCCAAAGGAATTTAGTAAATAATTTATATATTTTAGTATAAAAAGTGGACGGGAAGGAGAAGGGTAACATAGACAATAGATATAGAATTTGTGGAGTTATAGACATTTTAATTGCTGCAATGCGTCCCCACCAGTTGAGATGTAAATTAGACCATCGATCAAGTTTCTCTTTGGTATTTGTTAAAATAACAGAGCAATTGGAATCAACTGTATCTTTAACCGAACCAGTAAAAACTATCCCTAAATATTTGAGTTTTTTGGAGACCAAATTATATCAGTATTCTCTAACATTGTAGAATTACAAAAGGCATTTAATGGAAAAAATTCTGTCTTATTAGTATTCAGGGAGTAACCAGAAACCTCAGCATATTTATGAATAATATCAAGGATATTAGCTATAGAGGTGGAAGGGTCAGTTACATATAATAACACATCATCAGCGTAGGCAGAAAGTTTAATGGTAGTATCTTTCAAAACAACACCTGTATATGTATCACTATTACGAAGGGAGCAGAGGAGGGGTTCTATTGCAATAAGAAAAAGTAAAGGAGAGAGAGGACATCCCTGCCGAGTGCCTCTATATAACCGAAATGAAGTGGAGCACAAACCATTGACTAAAATAGAGGCTTAGTGGGCTGAATACAAAGCCTTAGTCATATTGATAAAAATAGGACCAAAATGGAAAGCTTCTAAAGTTTTAAATAAAAATTGCCAATTAACCTTATCAAATGCCTTTTATGCATCTAAGGCCATTACACCAATAGGTCTACTTGCTTCCTTGGCAAGAGATAGGGTATGACAGAGCAACCGGATATTATGAGCGGATAATCTACCTTTCATAAAGCCAATCTGATTGTATAATATTGGATAGTAGGGGTGATTGCTAAAACTTTTGCATATATTTTACAGTCCTGATTGATTAAAGATATGGGCCGAAAATTTGAGACTAAAGTATGATCTTTATTAGGCTTGGGATGAACAATTATAGTGGCTTCAAAAAAAAGATCCCCCCATCAAGGAAGTATGCTGAAACTCCGTAAAGAGGGAAGGTAAAAAAGGGGATAATTGGTCCTGATAGCATTTATAGAATTCGGCAGGAATTCCATCCGGCCCAGGAGTTTTTGGGGAATTTAAAGCATTAATTGCTGCAAAACTTTCTTTAATGTCAATAGGGTTCTCTAAGGTAGCTCTATCATTATCAGAAATCTGAGGCAAATGACAGGAATTAATAAAATCACTGATAACACTGTTATTAGGTGTAAGAGGTTTGTGATATAAGGAAGAGTAGAATGAAAGAAACTCTTTCAGTATGTCCTCAACCTCCGTCACCAATGTACCTTTATTCGACTTGATGGCTGGAATTTGAACTCTTTCACGTTTGAGACGCAGATAATTAGCTAGCAAGCGACCCGATTTATTAGAATTAAAATAAAAATTTGACTTTTCTTTTGAGATAAGTAAACCTGCTCGTTTACTAAGCATACTATTATATTCGTAGCGGTATTTCTGAAGTTGGGATTTATATTGTGGATCTCTAGATGTAATAAAAAGTCGTTCTACTGCTGCAATCTGTGTCTCCAATTCATTGAGGTGGGAATAAAAAGATTTGTTTTCGTGTGCCATAATAGAAATTGAAACTGCACGGATATAAGCTTTAAAAGCATCCCAATGTATGATTTTGGAGGTGTCACAAGACTTATTATTCAAAAAATAATCAGTAATAGCTGAGGCCATTTTTTTAGAATTGGTGGGGTTAAGAACTATTTCCGAGTTCATTATCCATCTTTTATTATTAATTTGGGGATCGGAAAAAGCCAAAGAAAAAGAGATTAAAGCATGGTCTGAAACCATAATAGGGTGAATAACTGATTCACTAATCATGTGACATAAATTACGTGAGGATAATAAATAATCAATTATAGAAAAAGAAGAATGAGCATTAGAATAAAAAGTCAAATCTTTGTCTGTAGGGTGTTCCAATCTCCAAAAATCTATCAATTTGGTAACGGAAAGAAAAGATTTCAAAGCAAAGAATGCCTTGCTAGGCCGGAACTTAAAAACAGAAGATTGGTCCAACAAAGGATCCCTGATAAGATTAAAATCACCACCCATTATGAGGGACGCATTGCCGATTTTGAGTGTTTCAGCAGAGACATAGGACCAAAAGGCAGGGTCATCAGAGGTAGGTGCATAAATATTAAACAAATTTAAAGTAAGTTTGTCAATAAGAACTTGAGCAGCAACAAATCTACCATCTGCGTCATGGTGATGTGACAAAATTTGTGCACGAGCTTTGTGTGAGAAAAATATAGCTACTCCATTTTTACGTTTTGCAGCAGGAGATGAAACTATAAGCCCTACCCAACCTTTAGACATAGTATGCAATATTTTGTCATTAACATGAGTTTCTTGAACAAAACAGATATCAACCTTAGACTTGTGTAAATATTCTAAAATTTTACGTCGCTTAACTGGGTGTCTGAGACCCTTCACATTTAATGAAGCAACAATTAACTTTTGCGGCCTGGACATATTTTCCTATAAGGAAGAAAAATAACAGGAAAGAAAAAAGAGAGAACGACAGTAGCCCATATAAAAAAGACAAAACAAGACAAACAACATGAAATTAGGTCAGTCACCAAGACCTCATACCAATAGAACATTGGAGACGGAGGTACGAAGCAAGAAAACGACCATTAATATGCACCTGCAAAGAAAGTGAATGACAACCTACAGTGAGGGGGTAGAAAAAATATAATTATTATCCGCCCGCAGAACCAGAAGGTTGAGAGTCCATGAGAACAGGATGATGTTGATCCAAAAATCTTATTAAATCTGCAGGAGCTGAGAAAGACTTAGAAATGTCATTTTTCCAGATGCGCATGACCGCAGGATCAAAAAGACCATATTTGTAGCCAGCTTCTCGCAAACGAGGACGTAAATCTGAAAATTGGCATCGAATTTGAACAGTCTCTTTTGCGAAGTCCTGGTGAATGAAGACTTTGTTTCCTTCAATTAGGAGAGAAGGGATCTCTCGGACAGCCTTGCGTATGAGAAGAAGATGATGATGCCTCAGAACTTTAAAAATGATTTGTCGTGGTTTGACTTGATGGGGTTTACGAATTGAAGGTATTCTGTGGGCTTTATCAATCTCAAAGCGCTCTGGAAAGTTAATATTTAATAGTTTAGGGAGAAGATTTTCCAGGAAAAGACGACAACTCTGGCCTTCAATTCCTTCAGGAACATTAAATATGCGTAAATTGTACTGTCTATTTCTGTTTTCCAAGTCAAGTAGGGAACGGTGGAGAGAAGCAACCTGAGTAGGAATTGGAGCCATAGCTGTAATGGCAGCAGTATTATCACGAATCCTAATCTCATTGTCAGCAACTCTCATCGATAAGGAAGCCATATCTCTGTGAATATTTTTGATCTCTGAGGAAATTATGTCTGTGTTGGTATGAATAGCTTGAATTTCCTCCAAACCTTTTGCTAATGAATCCTCTTGGGAGTCAATAGCTTTGGCTTTAGCAGGAGGAGGTGAGACAGCTTGTTTTCGTTTATTTGGACCCATTTTAGACTCCATACTGGTAAACAGGGAGCAAACAATAGGAAAAGAAAAATTTATTACATCACAAATAACAAAAGCCTGCAGTGTAATAAGGAGCCTTGGCAGGATATTAAAAACCAAAACAGTAATCAGAAAAATCAGCTCCAAAATGACTTAATATACAGTAACAATAGGCTGCAGTGCAGAGAAAAAGGATTAAAAAAATCCCTTTAATCCTTTCCAAACTGCAAAGTTGTGGCCAACAAGAGGCAGGACGAAAAACCCCTTTAAGAAGGGCTGAGGCTTCTAAAAAGAGGAGGTGTCCAATGGGTTAAGTCCGCCTCCTCTGTGTGGAAGGCTGTTGAAGAATGCTGAGGAGAGCAGGGGCCCTCTGTGTGGAGAAACGAAAAACGCCTACCGCACTTCCCACGGAGGCACCAGACCTCTGAAAATGGACCAGACGCTGCAGGAACCACAACGGAGCAGCTGGGGGCAAAAAACGAAGCTTAATTATGCCCCTATCGTCGGTAGAGACTCGTCGGCGATGCAGGTAATGACGGAGCTCAAGGCGCGGCGGCCATCTTGGATCGCACGCGCTGCCGACTCCCTGACCTCCTGTTTTTGACTGTGTGCTGAACTTCTTTTTTACTGACTTTAGGACTCTGGGCACTTTACCACTGCTGACCAGCGCTAAAGTGCATGTGCTCTGTGTCTAAAATGTAATGGCATTTGGTTTCTCAATGATTGGCATATTTGCTTTACTAATAAGTCCCTAGGACAGTGTACTGTGTGTGCCCAGGGGGTGTAAATCAAATGCAGCTAGTGGGCCTGCAGCACTGATTGAGCCACCCACACGAGTAGCCCTTCAAACCTGTCTCAGGCCTGCCACTGCAGAGACTATGTGTGCAGTTTTAAAGTGCCATTTTGACCTGGCAAGTTCACCTACTTGCAAGGCCCAAAGCTCTCCTTTTATTACATATAAGTCACACCTAAGGTAGGTCCTAGGTAGCCCCATGCACAGGGTACAGTGTATTTAAAAGGTAGGGCATGTGCTTTTAAGTTTAACAGGTGCTGGTAGTGAAAAACATCTAAATGTGTTTTCACTACAACACGACATATCTCTCCCATAGGTTAGCATCGGAGCTGCCTTGTAACATCTTATAAGTGTATCTTCCAATGGAGAGCAGATAGATAATTGGAGTTTGGTGACTCTCGACTCACAATTTAAAAACACATCTTTTAATAAAGTTGGTTTTCAAATTGCAGGTCTGAAAATGCCTCTTTTAGAAAATGCAAAAAGAACAGATGATGGATGGAATGCTGAACAAATCACGCATTCACCCCAGTCACAGATCTGGGTTAAAACCATTGTTTTTTTGCTCACCACGCCAATCCAGCTTTGACCCAGCCATATGCAAATCAGTGGTGACCCTGCTCCCCATAGAAACTGCCAGGCTAGGTGTTCCCTGTACTGGAAAACAAGCATCCTGGGACCAGTTTTGGCGTTTCACCCCTCATCAGCCAAGCTAGCTTGAATCTGCTGGCATGGTGAGCATGGGACCCCCGTCTGGGCATACCCTTCCCATTTAGGGCAATAAATGCAAAAAGAACAACTGATGGACGGAATGCTGAACAAATCACACATTCACCCCCAGACACAGTTCTGGGTTACATCCATTGTGTTTTTGCTTGCCACGCCATTCCAGCTTGGACCTATCCATATGAAAATCAGTCCTGACCCTGCTCCCCATGGTAACAGTCCAATCTGAACTGCCAGGCAAGGTCCTCCCGGGGCCGCAAAACAAGCATCCTAGGTCTGGTTTTGGGGTATCACCCCTCATCAGCCAGGCTAGCTTGAATCTGGTGCCACTTAGGGTGATAAATGCAAAAAGAACAGATGATGGACAGAATGCTGAACAAATCACACATTCACCCCCAGTCACAGATCTGGGTTAAATCTAATTTTTTTTTTTGCTCGCCGCGCAATTCCAGCTTGGATCTAGCCATATGCAAATCAGTCTTGACCCTGCTCCCCATGGGAACAGTCCAGCCCGAACTGCCAGCCCACGTCCATGAGGAGCAGGGTCAAGACTGATTTGCATATGGCTGGGTCCAAACTAGGGTGGCGTGGTGAGCAAAAAATCTATGGATTAAACCCAGATCTTTGTGACTAGGGGTGAATGTTTGCATTGTTCAGCATTTTGTCCATTATTTGTTCTTTTTGCTTTGTCGCCCTAAATCGGAAGGGTATGCCCAGATATGGGTCCCGTGCTCACTGTGCCACTGGATTCAAGCTAGCCTGGCTGATGAGGGGTGATACCCTGAAACCGGTCCCAGGATGCTTGTTTCCGGTCCAGGGCGGACTTGGCTTGGCAGTTCAAGCTGGACTGTTCCCACAAGGAGCCCGGTCAAGACTCATTTGCATATGGCTGGGTCCAAACTGGGTTGGCATGATGAGTGAAAAAATGATGGACTAAACCCAGAACTTTGGGACTGTTGGTCCATCATTTGTTCTTTTTACATTTAGAAAGTTGCCAATTTTCTTAATTAACCAGTCTGTGCCTCTGTCTGTCCCTAGAATGCATGTCTGGGTTGGATGACAGTTGGGCTTTGTGAATTTACTCTAGACAGTCACACACAAAGGGATCTGAGGTCTGCCCAGCAGATCCTGATGGCTCATCACCCGGCTGATGAGACTTCCAGAGCTAGAGTGGTGGGGGCAATTGACACTTGCACCTGAATAGGGCTGTGCCTATCCCCACACAAAGAGCTGCATACTCCTATGTAGTATGCCTGGAGCCAGGGCCAGGAAGGGCAGGGTCTTGTGCACTACAAAGATCTTTCTTTGAAGTCTCCCTACTTCAAAGGCTAAAATGGGTACAAGTACTGGCCCTCTGACACCATATACTCAGAAAACTTCTGGAAGAAGAGCTGTAGTGCTGCCAAGAGGGACTGCCACTTTGCTGTTTGCTTTTCTGTGTTGGTCAGCTGCCTGCTGCTTCTTTCATGGGAGTGAGAGGGCTGGACTTTACTCTCTACATCCTGCTTTCTACGGTTCTCCAAGGGCTTGACTGGGCTTGTCTCCTGTTGCTGAAGGGTCAGGGACATCAAATACTTCACCTGCATCTTGCTACCAGCACCTGGACTCCTCTGCTGTGAGTCCTGTCCTGCCAAGTGGTGCCAAATCCAGTCCTGAGCCCTTGGAGGTGAATTTTGGTGCTGCAATCAAAAAACCTATGCATCGACTTCAAGAGTCACTTCGGATCTGGCGCATCCCTGCGACAAGTCATGGACACTGCTTGCTGAGTGTGCAACACAACGACTTTCAAAGCATCCTCGACTTTGCCGATGCAGTGTCTCCGAAGAACCGCCACTGTGTGAGTCTCGAGCACTGCTTCACCAAAGTCCATGATGCATCGCTTCGACTCCAGTGCAGCCCTGGCCCTGTGTGACTTTCGCTCAACGCATCGCCTTTAGCCCAGCGGTTCGACATCGACGCAACGTGCTTTCGGCATTGACGCATCTTTGACACCATGTCGCATTCAGGAACCGAGGCTCACAAAAGCAACTGACGCATCACCACCTTTATTCAACACAACGTCCCTGAGCTGGAAAGCTCAACGACCCTGCACCGTCTTAAGGAACCGATGCATCACCTGCCTACGCAATGCCTCACCTCCTCTGCGCCATGCATCGTTTTTGCTTTCCGACGCATCTAAGATACTATAAGGGGATCTGCGAGATTCCTTTATCAAGCCCGCGCTATATCGTGATGGAACTGAACTTTTGGATTTGTTTTGGTCAAGCGCGAACAGATAGCCCCAGTTGGAGCTATAGACTTCTAAATATTGCTTTCTTATTTAATCTTTAAAAATTCATATCTTGACTTGTGTATGTTGGATTTTTGTCATTTTGGTCTTGTTTTACTCAGATAAATAATGGCTATTTTTCTAAACTGGTGTGGAGTACTTTTGTGGCGTTTTCACTGCGTTTCTGTGTGTGTGTGTGTGTGTGTGTGTGTATGTGTGTGTGTGTGTGTGTGTGTGTGCATGCGTGTGTGCACAAATACTTTACACATTGCCTCTTTAGTTTAGCCTCACTGCTCTGTGCCAAGCTACAAGAGGGTAAGCACAGGCAAACTTTTAGTGTGTACTACACTTACCCTGTCTAGGATTGTGGGTCCCTACTTGGACAGGGTGCATACCTCTGCCAACTAAAGACCCCATTTCTAACAGTTCTGTTAATGAAACAGCACTTTAACTTTTTGTCTGGACGGTATGTTTTTAAGGTGACACATCCTACACAGCTGAGCCGCAATGGAGGGAAAGGAACTGAAAGCTAGAGCTATCTACAGGAAACCAGAAGCAACCATAAGCAAGGTTGGTGATATTAAGGGTGATGAAATGTTTGTTATGGTATGGCTATCTGAGGAGTATTTGATGATACTAACATCGAAGAAATGTATTCAACGGTATGGCAGGAGGGTCGCTCAGTGATATCAGCATTAATTAAATATTTAGTGAGAGTACGACTGGAGGAGGTGGGTTTTGTCTCCGATATTGGGTCACCTGGCCTAAATATGGCCGTGTAAAACACATACTAAAGTGGTGTTGTTCGATCAGGCTCTCATTTGTGTCCTAACATTGCATTAAAAAGTGCCTGCAGCAGTGAAAGAAAACTGTGTGATGACTGAGTGTACTTTTCACTCCCTAATGCATTGCAAAGGGATCACTTTCAAGCAGGTGGAATGATACACCAAACATCCAATGGCATGAGTTGAGAAATATATACTTCTATGGACTAATCAAAAATGTGATTGACAGAGCCTCCAAGTAATGGCTAAAGGGGGCTGACAAAAATGAGTCAATGGCTTAAAGAGGCTGACCCAAAGTTCACTCTGTGTTTTGGAAACTATAGATCTTGCAGACGACTGTACCAGAGGTAGAAATGATTTCAAAGGAAGGCCATAAAAACCTTTTATGTAAGTAGTGCAGCCACTAAAATTGCCATTCGCACTCCCCTCAAAGCCCTACATCTGTATACTTATGAAGCCCCAAACGTTCATCAAATATTAATTTTAGCCTCTCACAGAGGCCCTTACAACCCTACAAGTGACTCTCACCACCTCTCACGTAGTCCCTATAATTCCACACACAGCCCTTCTCACAGGTCCTGCATTCAATTCAGCAAATCAGGAGAAAAAGTCGTTACATAGCCCTCAAAGTCCTTCACACAGTCTCTTGTATGGCTTTTCAATTGACCCACAGTCTCTCACATTGATACTACATCTTTGTGCGTGGGGTTTGCTGCCAGGGATCAATAAAATCACATTTGAACATTTTAGACATTTTATGTGTAAACAATTTCAAGAAAGAGGTAGGATGTCAAGATTGTAGCTCCTTTGTTTGCTTCTCCAGCCTTTAAAAACTCAATCAGCTTTTATCTAAATGACTGTCTACTTCTCTTTCTCAAAGCCTCCAGAGGCCTTGTCGGAGCACATTTCAAGCAGTACCTTAGCAAGGGATGGACAACTGGAGCTAATTTGCCCTTACAGGGCACCACACTTTAGTTGAGGACAGCTGGGCATTCAAAGATGAATAGCTCATTAAAAAAAAGATAACAGCCTGTTTCTGACCTTGTTATTTCAGTGTAAGAAGCTGAAGAAGTATTTCATTGAAGCCATCAGATGGCTTTTGAGGGTTCTCCGTGTCACACTTGTCACATTTCCATGTGTACAATTACTTTCAAAGTAACAAAGCAGAAGCATCCCAAGCTGTGAGTACTTATACTGAAGGAGCAATGTGAAGACAACATTTTCCTTTCTTTTTCCTGAGTTTTTGGGTAAGATAAGAGCAGGAAGGCATGAGAGGAGAGAATATGTGTATGACTACTCATAGTGGCAGACCAAAAGAAAAGTATATTTTATTAATTCAAAACTGCAAACTTATTGAATTCAGAGATCCTGACATAAGTAACTATTATAATTCTGAGCTAGACTGATGATCATTTGTATAGCTCTAAGTGTAGATTAGTTCAGGATTATCAGAGAGTACAGCTGGTAAGGTCTGAACTGGGCCAGCCAAGCTGTGTCACATATTGTTAATGGAATAGGACGGGGTGCTGCAGGTCAGGAATAAGGAGCATTGGGCATATTATAGGTCTTAATGCCACGAAGGCACAGCTTTTCCCTATCTTGACATTCCTTTCGCAAATCATTGATTCCATGTGTAGAGGTCCAATGGAATTTGGCAACCTACTGCAATACTGTAGTCCCATAGTGTACTACTGTGGTAAATTCAAGCTTGGTGCTGAAATCAAGATGTGACGGGTGCCATTGGGTCACTGGATAATAACGCAAAGTGATGTGTAGAGCAGGCTGATACAGAGAGCAGACGAGAAGTGAAGGTGCATTGAGAAGGAAGAGGAATATAGAAGAGGGGTCTGCATTGGAAGTAAAAGCGGGGATAGAAATAACACTGTAAAACAATCAGGATTCCTTGTCAGTTTGCTATACCAAATGGTTGAAAGGGACCCTCACATATAATGCCCTGGACCCCACAAAATCATGTGACAACCCCATTCGTAAGGGCTCTACAGTCTAACACATTGGCATCCCAGTCTGTCAAAATGCTGCAGAGCCCCGCACATAGTCGCTCCAGACCCTATATAGACATCACAGCCTCCCATATAGCCACAGCAGCCCATCTCATAGCTCCTGAAACCACTACAGCACCTAACTGAGGCACCACAGCCCTACACGTAGCGCCAAAGTCCTTAACATAGTCCCTCAAGTAGAGCCCATCACCAGACCCATAGTCATTTACTTTGATACCACAGCTCACGACCACTAGATACCCTCTCAAGCTACCACAGTCATTCACATGGTCTTTTCATCCCTTCTCACATATCCTCCAACCATAATAGCCTCTCATAGAGGCCCCGTAACCCTTCACAGCACTGACATAAGCACCAACAGTGCTTTAAATGGGCCGGTACTCACTGGTACTGAGTACCGGCGCTTCATAATTTTCTCCTTTTGAGTACTGGATCTTTTCCTCGGCTGAGCACAGTACCGGTACTCAAACGGGCAAAAGGACAGTTTCAGTGGAATTGGAATGTTCAATAGCACAGCCACTGCTCGATTGCTATTGATGGGGCTGACAGAGTGAAGCATTTAAGTGCGCCACTCAGACTGCTGAACGTCAGGGCAGCTCTACGGACTCCAATGGAGCACGCACCTTATGTCCCTCTCTCCTCTCGCAGATGCCCACGTCCATTTTGCCATTAGTGGTACCAAAAATGGCAAGCAACTTGCATTTCCTGCAGATAGTAAAGAAGCACAGATGCTGAAAGAAAGCAATGCGCACCTATACACTATTGACTCGACAATGGAGGCGCATGTTGAATTTTCTACTGTCAGGCCCAACTAATGTGTCAGTGGCACAGGCTGCAGAGCCTGAATTGTTGGAGCGTCAAGCTTGACTCTGCACGTCTGCCTTGGCCTCTTCAGTAGGCTGAGTAACTCTTACCATCTCATCATGAACCTATGTGTGGTGGTATTCTGGAACTGGTGCCGCAGCTGGCACATTTCTGGCAGTCATCTAAACCATGAAGTCCTTCCCCATTCCTGAGTCCTTTGTGAGTACCACATAACCCTTTTCACTGTAAATGGCGTTCTTTTCCTCAAGTGTGCAACAGCTGGTCAAGGTGGTGATGGATGCTTGTGTAACCTGAAGTGGAAGAAGGGGTGTGGGGATGAACGAGGTGTGGGTAGAGGATGTGGTCTAACAGCTAGAGTGGTCGACCTCGAAGCTGGGGAACCGGGTTCAAGTCTTCGCAGGGATGCTTAACATCCTGTGATTCTGGGCAAATCACTTAATCTCCCCGTGCCTAACAAAATGAATGTGTCTGTCTGTAAAGTAACTGGTGCTAATGTAAAGCGCTCTGATACCTTCCGGTCAGTTCGGGCTATATAAAACGCCAACAAAATACGTCTCTGGTTAAGGGCTCAGGCCACTGCATTGATCTGTTCTTCCATTGTTCTTTTTTTAAGGTTATGAATCCTGGGCATGCCTGACAGTCCTACAGCAGTTTACTCCAATGCACCTATGCACAAGCAATTATTAGAGAGCAGTGTAAGCAGCAGTCAAGTTGTCAGAACAGCCTGTTACCCTGCCAGGATTACAACGCTGTTTATGCTTTTTGGGAGGCCAGGGAAACAGATCCTGCAGATGTACGATTAGATACGGCAGTGCTGTGGATGGATGGGAGAAATAGAGAATGAAAAAACTATCGACAGGAAGAAAAGAAAGGGAAACGAGAACCTGGGGAAAGAGCCTGAGGTGTAAAGAATCGAAACAGGGTGGGAAAGGGGTAGAAGAGAACTAGAGAAAGGTGAAATGGGAAATAGTAACGAGGGTTAAAGAAGATGGGGGAATAGAGACAAGGGAAAAGAGAAGAAACCAGAACAAAGCAATGGAGATATGGGCCGAAGAGAGAAGCAAAGAGGAGAGAGAGGCAAAGAGAAAATGAAAGCAGTAAGTGATAAGAGAGATGAGGGAAAATGAAGAGGTGTTTGAAAAGAGTAAAAAGAAATATGAACAGGGGTAAAATGTCAAAAGGGAAAAGAAAAATATAGACCAGGGAGATAGAGGAGTGACTAGGGGGAAAGGTGTAAGCAGTGTGGACAGAAATAATGTAGCTGATTATAAAACGATTGGCAAGACTGAGAAAGAAGATTATTTAAATGCTTGTCTCATCTCATCAGTGGGGATGAGTACCTGCACTTCTTTTTTTTTTCATTTAAAGCACTGACCACATTTAATCACATACCTCACTAACGATAAGTGTGTTTCATGCAGATGCAACGCTCAGCAGTATTTGTCATTTTTAGATTCCATTTTAGAAAAATACTAACTGTTTCCCACCAGTTAAGTCTTTTCGGTTTAGGCTCAGTTCTTGTTGCTCTGCTGGGGTGAATTTGAATCAGGATCGCCAACTAACTCCATCGCTTCGACCGTTCTCGTGGCTTCACGCTTACATACTTGTTTTATGCATGTTTTGCGCCCGCAGTGGAGCAAAAGTGAGTTTTCAGTGTAATAAATGAATAAAAACGCAAATACAAACGAATGCACATGCATAATTCCTTCCGCACATGAACCGAGAAGAATAAATATGAAAGGCAGCGCTTCAGGAGGTGAATCTAAAGTTGTACCAAGTTAGCTTTGGAAATGGTGGGAAGAATTCCAAGGGACCGCAATGCATGGAAATTGCATGGGTGATTTAAATGTCAAATATTTACATATCTGTAAGCTTCTACCACGTATGGGGTTTTATTCCCATCGCTCGCTGCCCAAGATGAAAAACTGCCCTCTCGTGGGTGTTCGCAGAACTATGATATTATTAGAACAATTACACAATTTAATGTATATGATTAGCCGTCTGATAGTGCCATTAGTTCTCGCGAGACTCCATAATAGGCGCCTTCGCCTTTGTTGTGACTTGACCTTTCCTACTGTTTGCTGACCTTTCTGTCAAAGGGGGTGGGACCGTTCCCAACCCCCCAAACCTTTCAGCTGCTAAAGCCGCGGCCTCCTTCTCAGCTGGAATGTTTAGAAACGTTTGGTGCTAAATACCTCAGTGTGCTGCTTAAAGACCAACAACAGCCTTATGGGGCCTTACGCGATCCCAAACACATCTTTTTTTGTTCGGAATATTGCATTCTGCCACATTTCTGAAGCCTAACCCTGGGCTTGCATTACAGCTCGCAGCCCCATTGAAGTGTACTCAATTGCACTGAGTTGCGCATTGTTGCAGCCTCTCTCCCCGCTTCACCCCCGGCTGGGTCCCGGCAGCCCCCCTTCCACGGGAGCGTGCTTTCAAGTAGCCCGCAGAAGAGAAGGGGCGAAGAAAGAGGCCCAAAAAGTGCGGCTTAGCCTCATAATTGGGCTTGATCCTCGGAGTCTAAAATATTTTAACGCCGGGTTTCTGATTGCAGTGCGGCAAAGTGGATTTGGGAATGCAGAAAAAGTAATTAGGTCTGTTCATTGAAGTGTGGAGAGCATTTAAAAGTGAATGGGTGGTTACTACATTCTTGGCTGCCTGTGTGTTTTTTTTAATCTTTTCATGGTCGGCTGTGGCGGTGGTGATGGGTTTATTGCAGTTTTAGCACTTCGGAGGCAGCTATGTTTGTCTTCGCCATCCCTACCTCCCATTAGAGCACTTGTGCTGCATGTCACCATTCACAGGGGGCTTGGGGGCGGCGGTCTTAATTACACCAAGCACAAAATGCGCTGTATTCAGAGTGGGGACTAAGGAAAGATCACATGCAAAGAAAGCCCAGGTCTAATGAATGACTCGCTGAGCAGAGAATTAGCTTCACGCAATATTCACACCCAGAAAATGTGCAAAAAGCTGGTGTCCGTTCTGTCAGATTGTCAGCTAATCGTCTGCCTCTAAGGCAGTGAAGTAGGTACAGATTATGCTGGCGGCATTTTGTTATTCTCCCACTTATTATTATCATCATTATTATGCAATACCAGAATAAAGGACTATTATTATTATTATTATTATTATCAGTAGTAGTAGTAGTATTAGTATTATTATTATCATCATTATTAGTATTTGTATCCTCGTTATTGTTATTTTTGCTCTTACTGCAGCTATTATTACTGCTACTGCAATCATTACACCTACCCTTACTATTATTATTACTTTTACTGATGTTAGTATCATTACTTTTTAAATAACTAACAACATATAAATGCTATTATCTACTTTAGTTTGATGTGCTGCACACTTCGTCACAAATATAGGAGAATCTGTAAATTAGATAGGTTTCTCTTTTGGCCTTTATTACGCTGGTCATTTGGCTGTTGCTCTGGTCGTTTGGCTGTTGCTCTGGTCGTTTGGCTGTTGCTCTGGTCGTTTGGCTGTTGCTCTGGTTGTTTGGCTGTTGCTCTGGTCGTTTGGCTGTTGCTCTGGTTGTTTGGCTGTTGCTCTGGTTGCTTGGCTGTTGCTCTGGTCGTTTGGCTGTTGCTCTGGTTGTTTGGCTGTTGCTCTGGTTGCTTGGCTGTTGCTCTGGTTGTTTGGCTGTTTGTTAAAGGTAGCAGGTTTCTCACTTAATAAGTTTAGAAGCAGATATGTCCCACCGTCGCACACAGGTTCCACTAGACCGCATGCGCGCCTCTGCAACAAATGCCTATGGGAGGTGCAAGTCCCTGGCGCAGCACCATAGGGTTCTGTCTCTTCTCTGAGAGTTATCTTCGGTCCGTGGAAGCATTGTGTATAAATGACAATGTACAAATAGGTCACCGCAAATAGCGTATAAATAACATGGGTTTGTTTTACCTGGTGCAGAAACCTTTTAGTTGAAGGTCGTTTTCATTAATGTGTGTATGCTGACCATTTCCTAAAAAGAACATTTATTTATGGACACCACAAAAGGCGCACACTTATATAAGCAAGAACAATTACAGTAAAACAAGGACCATCACTCAAGGGATATTTCCACATCCACACCATATACCTGCTGGTGGCGTTTCCCTCAAGAGCCGATTATATCTTGATTTTATGCAAAGCAAATTCTCCAGAGGTATATACCGAAATTCTATTTTAACAACAGTTCATCGGAATTGCTGGCTGTATAGCTTTTTCTACAAGTAGCTTTTAACAGATGAAATAGTTCTGAAAATGATGATCAACCTCCAAGCGCATATAATACAGGCACAGCATTAGTCCTGGAAACATATTCACTATCATGTTATGTTATGTTATCAGTGTTTTTATAGTGCGCTAATCACCCATAAGGGAATTCAGTTTCTCTGTAACAAGTGTGTGAGGTCAGCCCTGGGGCTTACTCGAAAAGCCAGGCTTCAGCATCTTGCGAATGTCAAAAAGAGAGGAGGAGGCTCTGATGTGTTGTGGGAGGTTGTTCCAGGCTTTAGAGGCCAGGTATGAAAAGGCACGCCCCCTACTCTGCTTTTGAATATGCTTTGGGTGTGTGCTGGAGAGAGAGTAGCGGAGTGGAGGTGTCTAGAAGGTGGGTGGAAGCGAATATGGCTGTTCAGGTAGGCAGGGCCAGTGTTGTGGAGAGCTTTGAAGGTGTGAGTGAAGAGTTTAAAGTGTGCACGCTTGTGTATCAGGAGCCAATGGGCTTCCATAAGGTGTGGTGTGACATAGGCTCGGTGAGAGAGGTTGGGGACTACTCATTTTGGATGGTCTGCATTCTTCTTGTGAGCTGGTTGGTAATCCCTGATGCACAGGGTGTTTTCATAGTCTAGTCTGCTGGTGATGAGGTCTTGGGTGATCATTTTCCTGGTGTTGTCTGGTAGCTTCAGTTTGTTGTCTAAGATGATTCCGAGACTTTGCGCTTCCGAGCAGAGCATGGGGGTGAGTCCAAGGTCTGTGGGCCACCAAGTGGAATCCCATGGCGAGACATTCTTCCTGATGACTAACACCACGGTCTTGTCCGAGTTCAATTTGAGGGAATTGGATTTCATCCAGGTGGCTACCTCTGTCATGCATGTGGTGACTTTGTTGCTGGTGTGGTAACATCGTACCATTGTGAGGTCAGTGGGCTGTAATTCTAATGGAAAGCAACAAATGCCAAAATGGATAGCAATGAATGCCAAAACGCTGACAGGTATTTATCATTAATAATATTCCCCTACCAGTCTTTAATGTTTATGGACTGACCCAAGCAGATTACAATTTAAAAAAAAAAAATGCTTACCATATGATGATGATTTTTTTGTTTTGGGGATGACTGTAACCAGATTATGGACCGTTTTCTTGAACGCTAGCCAATGGTTACACTTATTCCACACAAAATGCATAAAGAATTTCACTCTACTATTGCACAGAGAGCTCTCATTCACTCCTCGAGAATTTGTAATCCCTTAGTACAAGAATACTCTTTTTGCTCTCCACCTCATGGTTCTCTTACTAGGCTTGATCACCTTTTCGATAGTAAACAATTATCTCAGAACATCCTCCAATCCTCCATTGGCCCCATGATGTTTTTGAATCATGCCCCAGTGATTATTGATTTGGACTTGATTCCAGCACATCTCACTTCACACAGATGAAGATTTAATAATTCTCTGTTACAAGACCCACCCTGCATTTTCCCTTCTTTTCATTTTGATGAGGAATTTTTTGAAATTCACAAGGATCCTGACATTTCTCAGCAAATATTATGGGGCATGTGTAAGGCATCCGCTCTTGGTTTCATTATTGATTAGGTATCTAAAAAGAAGAAACAGTCTGATAAGCAGCATAAGTCTATATTTTCCACTATAAACATTTGGAGTATCAATATTATTAATCTTAATCTAGACTGATTTAAAGGAATTTATTCAAACCAAAATTTATTTTAATAAAATATCTACAGACAATGGCTCCTCTATTTTACTTCGTAGTAGTGTTCATTTTTAAGGTGGACGCAATAAAGCAGGAAAATCTTTGGCTAACTTTTAAAAGTCAGAAAGCAGCATAACAATATTGAATCTATAGATACACCCCTAGGTCATCATGTATTTAAAGATATTTATATTCTAGTCGAGTTTGTGGATTTTGATCAGATTCTATATACCCCCGAAACTGTTACACAATCTTATGATATTGACTCCTATTTACAAGCTAACCACAGACCTGATCACAAAGATCTTAATTTTTCCCTTCTTGAGAAGGATGTATCTTTATCATAAATATTCAAAGCATTTAACTTCCTTAGGAAGAGTAAAATTCCAGGCCCTGACGGTTTTACAGTGGAACTTTTCCTTCATTTTTGTATAATTGTGGTTCCAAAATTATTACAACTTTTTAGATTTTTTTACCCCCTCTGGTGCTTCTGGGTGTCCTTTTCATGAAACCACAATTTGTCTCATTTATAAAGAAGGAAAATATCTGTCTCGTAAAAATTACAGACCCATCTCTATTGTGAATGTTACACCTGGATCCACTCCTTCCCAAGTAATCGGTAAAGAACAATGAAGTTTTATCAAGGGTCGACTAGCTTTGGATAATACTAGATTTTCCTAAATGTCTTGAATAAATCTTCTCCCCTTCACTACTTTCTGGCGGCCTTCACTATTAACCCCTTGACCGCGATCGGAATTCCGCTCGTATGCTGGACATTCCGATCGCGGGTGGGGTCGTGACGAGCTCAGCTCGTCATGCGCACAGCGCTACCGCGCAGCATGACGAGCTGAGCTCGTCATGAGCACGGAAAGGGTTAATGCAGAAAAAGCATTTGATAGCCTTGATTGGTCCTTCTTGATTTAATCTTTGAAATAGCATGGCTTTGGTTCTAATATTATCTTTCTTATTTATTATACCGATCTCCAAGAGCTTCTGTCTCTGTTTATGAGAAGGTATCCAATTATTTTCAACTTCAACGGGGTGTTTGCCAGGGTTGTCCTTTATCCCCACTTTTATTTGATTGGCTCTTGAGCCTTTCGTTTCCCGAATTTGAGCCAACCCCTTAATATCAGGTATCCATTATGGGATCATCAACTAAAATTATCATTTTATGCTGATGACGTTCTCCTTTTTTTTCTGAACCAGACAGTTCCGTACCAGCTTTGCTTAAAGACATCTCAGACTTCTCTTTTGTCCAGGGTTACACGATTAATACTGATAAAACTGAAATTCTACCTCTCACCAAATTTTGCCTGAAGCACTAGTTTGAATCTACTGGGTTTCAGTGGAACTCATCTAAGATTAAATATTTGGGCATCTGGTTTACTAACTCAATCAAGGAATCCGTAGCAGTACACCTTAGAGAAGGCTTGAATAAAGTTGAATGTCTCCTTTCATCTTGGAATCCCCTATTTCTCTTCTGGTGGGGTCGCCTCGATTCAATTTAAATGATGATCACTCCTATTTTATTCATGATCCCAGTAAATATCCCTTTCTCTTTAAAAAAAAAAACTTGATTCTATCCTTTCTAAATTTCTATGGAGTAAGAAAAAATCCAGAATATCATTATCACACCTCAAGACAGCTAAACTGGAGGGAGGTACAAACTTTCCAGATTTTCTTCTTTATCACATTGCCTTCTGTTTAAAAGAAGAATCACTGCGATTGTACAAAAATACTTGCCAACTTGCACCCTTATGGCTTGATATTAAACCCGGATGTGTTCGATAGAGCAGGGAGACCGTCTGTCCTTTTCCTGATTTTAATTTACAGGCGCCTGCATTAATTTGAAATTTCAAGCAATTGAAAAAGTATCGCCAATGTTGAAAACGACGATACTCTCAATAAAGCTGGAACTCACAGTGCATTTTATTTTAAAACGGCTCACATCCTCAACAGCCTAGAATTTTAATTAGTAATGCCGGTGGCTCTATCGAACAGATAATAAGTACTATATATTAATATAAAGGTCAACTTTATTAATTTCGGGTGAGTTCTTTTGCCTTCCGCTTTCAGAGAAATTACGTCAATCAAGTTATTTAAGTCTTAGAGAGGTTCTGACACCCATGAACTCCAATAGACCTTTTATGAAAACTTTGTCCTGAAGAAGGTGAAGGAATCTGTTATCACCGAAACGCTGCGTCGACTCCTTAAGTTTTCTGTGTTTTTCATTCAGAGCGACCTCTGACCCTGCTCGCAAGCAGGTCGCTCCCCACACTGCTGCATGGCTCTGCCTGCATTGTTTTTGCCTAATCCTGTACTTTTCCCCTGTGCCTAACTTGCTTTCTTGCCCAGACTTGTTTTTTTCCCCCTGTGCCTAACTTGCTTTCTTGCCCAGACTTGTTTTTATTCCCCTGTGCCTAACTTGCTTTCTTGCCCAGACTTGTTTTTATTCCCCTGTGCCTAACTTGCTTTCTTGCCCAGACTTGTTTTTATCCCCCTGTGCCTAACTTGCTTTCTTGCCCAGTCTTGTTTTTATTCCCCTGTGTCTAACTTGCTTTCTTGCCCAGACTTGTTTTTATTCCCCTGTGCCTAACTTGCTTTCTTGCCCAGACTTGTTTTTATCCCCCTGTGCCTAACTTGCTTTCTTGCCCAGACTTGTTTTTATCCTCCTGTGCCTAACTTGCTTTCTTGCCCAGACTTGTTTTTATCCCCCTGTGCCTAACTTGCTTTCTTGCCCAGACTTGTTTTTATTCCTCTGTGCCTGTACTTGTTTTCTTGCCTAAACTTGTTTTTCCTTCCTGTGCCCAGTTCTCCCGCGGCCCCCGCCCGTTTTTCCCGCCGCTGCGTCCCTGCGGCCCCGCCCCCCTGCAATCCCATTCGCCGCCCCGCTCCCGCCTCCCAGCTGCTCCTCCCTCCCACATCCCCTCATATGGAGGCCGCGCGCAGCAGGCGCGCCGCTGGCGTGCCGCTGGCACGCTTAAAGCAAGCCCGTCTGCACCCATCCGTGCCTGGACCGCGCCCAGCGCCAGGACCCCTGGACCCCACGAACGCCACGACGCCCGACACCGCTACGATGCCAGATCCCTCCACGCACTCAACACCGGACGATCACACACCTGCTTCCTGGCCACCCCGAAGCGCACCCACGGAGCTTTCACCTGCCGGAACTGCAGCTTCACAAGCATCCGCTCCACCATGCCGCCGACCAGAAAAGAACCCAACCACCTCAGATGAATCCTTCTCAACACCCGCTCCGCCCGCAAACACGCCGTTGAACTCTGGGACCTACTTGACTCAACCTCCCCAGACGTCGCCTTCCTGATGGAGACCTGGCTGAACCCCGCCTCGGCACCCGACATAGCCATAGCCGTCCCGGAAGGCTACAAGATCACCCGCAGGGACCGCACCAACGGAGTAGGAGGAGGAATCGCCATCGTCCACAGGAACACTCTCAGAGTCTCGACCAACACCGACGACACCCTCAGCACCGCCGAACACCTGCACTTCCAGATCCACACCGATCCCAACACCACCCTCAGAGGAACCCTCGTCTACAGACCCCCCGGACCCCGACCACAGTTCAGCGACTCCATCGCCGACTTCATCAGCACACACACCCTCGCCTCCATGGACTACATCCTCCTCGGGGACCTGAACTTCCACCTCGAGAACAACAACGACACCAACTCCACCACCCTGATCGACAACCTAGCCAACCTCAGACTCAGACAACTCGTCACAACACCCACCCACTCCGCCGGTCACACGCTTGACTCCATCTTCTCCGCAAGCCCCCACGTCTCCTTCAACCACACCACCGAACTCCACTGGACCGACCATCGCTGCATCCACTTCACCTTCAAGAAGCCCACCACGCACCACCGCACCCAACAGATGCCCCGCCGCTGCTGGAGCAAAGTCACTGAAGACCAGCTAACCACCACCCTCGCCCAGAGCCCACCCGCCGACCCCACCGACCCCGACACCGCCGCCCGCAACCTCAGACAGTGGATCAACGACTGCGCCAACACCCTCGCCCGATCAAGAAACCCTCCAACAGTCACACCAACAAGAAAGCCAGCTGGTTCACTGAAGACCTCTGGGCCTCCAAGCAAACCTGCCGAAAGCTGGAGAAGATCTGGCTCCGTGAACGAACACCGGACAGCCAGGCAGCCCACAAGAACGCCACCCGCAGACACCATCACCTCATCAGATCCGCCAAAAGGGCCTCCTTCAAAGACCGCCTAGACAACAACGTGCACAACAGCAAAGAGCTCTTCAACATCGTGAAGGAACTCTCCAACCCCAGCTCCAACAGCAACGACGTCCCACCCTCGCAAGACCTGTGCGACTCGCTGGCCACCTTCTTCCACCGCAAGATCGCAGACATCCATGACAGCTTCAATGCCACGCCCGCCCCGACAACCACTGAGACCTCCGCCCCCACGATCACCACCCGCACCAACCGCCTGCTCTCCTGGACCAACATCAACGACGACGACACCATCAAGATCATGAACACCATCCACTCCGGATCTCCGTCAGACCCATGCCCACACCACATCTTCAACAAAGCCAGCACAGCCATCGCACCCCATCTCCGGAAAGTCATCAACACCTCCTTCGAGACAGCAACCTTCCCGGAGAGCTGGAAGCACGCCAAGATCAACGCATTACTCAAGAAACCCAAGGCGGACCCCAAGGACCTCAAGAACTTCCGGCCCATCTCCCTGCTCCCGTTCCCGGCAAAGGTCATCGGGAAGACCGTCAACAAACAACTGACCCGCTACCTCGAGGAGAACAACATCCTGAACCCTTCCCAGTCCGGGTTCCGCAGCAACCACAGCACCGAGACTGCCCTCATCGCCGCCACCGATGACATCAAGTCCCTGCTGGACAACGGAGAAACGGCGGCCCTCATCCTCCTGGACCTGTCAGCCGCCTTCGACACGGTCTGCCACCACACACTACGAACACGCCTCCACAATGCCGGGATCCAAGAGAAGGCCCTGGACTGGACCACCTCCTTCCTCTCTGGCAGAACACAGAGTGTCCGCCTTCCCCCCTTCCGCTCCGAAGCCACCGAGATCATCTGCGGCGTACCCCAGGGCTCTTCCCAACTCTGTTTAACATCTACATGGCACCGCTCGCCCACGTCGCCCGTCAGCACGACCTCAACATCATCTCCTACGCCGATGACACCCAGCTGATCCTCTCCCTCACCAAGGACCCCCACACCGCCAAAACCAACCTTCACGAAGGAATGAAGGCCGTCACTGAATGGATGAGGAACAGCCGACTGAAGCTGAACTCGGACAAGACGGAGGTCCTCATCCTCGGATCCACCCCTTCGGCCTGGGACGACTCGTGGTGGCCGACCGCACTGGGAACCGCCCCAACACTCACCGACCACGCACGCAACCTAGGGGTCATTCTCGACTCCACCCTCTCCATGACTAAACAGGTCAACGCCGTCTCCTCCGCCTGCTTCAACACCCTCCGCATGCTCCGCAGGATCTACAAGTGGATCCCCACTGAAACGAGAAGAACGGTCACCCAGGCCCTCGTCAGCAGCAGGTTGGACTACGGAAACGTCTCTATGCAGGAGCCTCGGCCAAACTCCTGAGACGGCTCCAACGCATCCAGAACGCCTCTGCATGCCTGATCCTCGACATCCCTCGCCGCAGCCACATCACACCCCACCTGAGAGACCTGCACTGGCTCCCGGTCAACAAGAGGATAACCTTCAAACTCCTCACCCACGCACACAAGGCACTCCACAACACCGGACCAACGTACCTCAACAGACGACTCAGCTTCTTCACCCCCACCCGCCAGCTCCGCTCCGCCGACCTCGCCCTCGCCACTGTCCCCCGCTTCCGAAGAGCGACCTCCGGTGGCAGATCGTTCTCCCACCTCGCCGCCAAGACCTGGAACACCCTCCCCATCCACCTACGGCAGACCCAAGACCTGCTGACCTTCAGAAAACTCCTCAAGACCTGGCTTTTCGAGCAGTAGCAGCATTCCCCACCCCAGCGCCTTGAGACCCTCACGGGTGAGTAGTGCGCTTTACAAATGATATGATTGATTGATTTTAATGTGGAATCATATATGTCTCTAACATATGTATTGTAACTTCTCACCGAGAATATGTTTTTAATTATGTGTGAATTGTAACGTCTATCCCGTTTTGCACAGATATTTTTATAAAATAAACAAAGTCTTTTTTTACATATTGGGTATATCCTTAATGTAATTTGTTAAAATAATCTAGTGCACACTGATATATCTTATGTTTTTGTTGATGATATTGAATACATTGGTCTACAGTAACGTCTATGTCTGGTTATAGCACATGATCCATATTGAGGCAGGCTCTTAAATACGGAGACTTTTGCCCAAAAAGATTGACTCTTGATTAGGGACTACTTGTTTTTTCTAACTTGCTACCCCGTCCCTTTTCTTAGTATTAGGGAACTCCTCCTTTTTTGCTATTGATATTAAACAAATCTTACTGGCTCCCTTCTCTCCCGGGGAAGTAATTCTCTTTTCCTCAAAAACATATGTTACATCTTCACCATTGTTTAAACATACCTGTCATTTATTGAAGTTTTGTAGTCAAACGAATGCAAAACCCATAACAACTTTTTGCAGCCCCCTCTCTGGTATAACAATCTCATTACAACCAATATTTTGGAAATCCTGGAGACAAAAAGGTATTGTAAAAGTTGTGGTTTAATTTTTTGATGATGCTCCAATGTCGTTCCCTCATTCTCAGACATCCTATAAATGTCCCGATCCTTTCTACCCAGGTTTTCTCTTCTGATGAACAATATTTTGGATGATCTTCACTCACTACAAATGTTCTGACTCCTTCTACACCCATGTCAGGTATCTCTATTTTTTAGGCTTCTACTCCTAAAGCTTCACTTATATATAAACACTTTCTCTCTGTTAATCCAGCTAGACCTAAATCTAAAGTGGAACTTCTCAGGGAATCGGATCTGGGATGCATCTGGTCTATCTCACTCTGGAACAAGATATGGTCAAAAACACTCGAGGTGTCCAGAATGGCTACTACAACTCAAACATTATTCTTTTCATTTCATAAACTTTATATCACTCCTACTCGAATAGCTACATTCTCTACAGATACTAATGGTAAATGTTGGTCCTGTGAGCATCCCTAAGGTGATCGTATGCATATGTTATTCATTTGTCCATCTAGACTATCATTTTAGCATAAGGTTTGCTCTCAACTCAAAATAATGTTTCAGATCAATTGTCTTTTCTCCCCTTCGCTACTTTTTCAGGGTAGTTTGTTAGATGACAAGAACCCACTTATTCATAATAATAAGTTGCTGGTCCTATTGTTGGCTTTTGCTTTTCAACAAATAATGGTTAACTGGAAAAGTTCTTCTAATATTTCCTTCAAAGCTCGGTGGTATAATGTATGCAACTATCATAGATTAAGCCCCACGTATTCTAAATCGCTGCTCTCCGCTCTCTCCCTGCTGCCATCACCACCTCAAGTCACCATTGACACTTGCCGCCACTGTTAGTGATGTTGCTGTGCTGTTATTGTTGACACAGCGCCTTGCCTCATTATTCCGCCTGCCATGGCCTGGCGTCACCCCTGCTCCCACTAATGTTCCACGGATCCAGCGGGCTGTGATCCTTGTCTTCTGGAGGAGGCTCAAAACACATTTGCCAGGGCAAAAGACAGGACTAAGGGACTGCAGGCGGATTTGGCACAGTATTTCTAAGACCCCAGAAAAGACCCTGAAAGAACTTCACAGGGGCCACAAGCGAGTTACTGAGTGCCACAAGCTACTAAGATTCTCACAAGCAATTAGCTCACTGGGCCTTGTGGCATACAGCTCAAACTCAGCAATTCCGACAAGGTGGGCCAATACGAAAGTCCACACAGATGGTGGAGGTGAAGCTCTTGGACACTCATCTAAAGTCAGCGGCTACACCAACGACTGCTGCCACTGTAGCAGTAAGGCCGGCACTGCTGCTATAGGAGAGTCAAAGATGAGCCCGGACACCACCGTTCACTCTGTGCTGGAAGCTCTTCCACAATGTTTTAAAAATACGCAAACTCAACTTCGAGGTGAAAAGAAAGCTGGCCAAGTGCAGAGTTATGGGGGAAAGAGTAAGTGAGTGGGTGAAATTATCCCACCCTGTCGCATGGGGCACAGACCAAGAAGGCACTTCTAGGGAGGACATAGACGCAGTGCCTGCAGTAGGTTAACTCATCCATGAGGCAGGAAGGATACTTATGACAGGTACCAAAGAGGACCAACTAAGGCCCATTACAAGGAGCCATAATACTATTCACAAGTACTTCACGAAGGTCAGGTCATCCCCTCTAAATTTTTGCAATAAAGGTCACGTGCAGGAAAAATCCTCAAGGTGTGCTGCCACACTTTGTCACAGGCTGGATTTTAATGAATTACCACCGAAGGAGAAGGTGTGTAAGTCAACAGATACAAGCAACCAAAGGGCCTTAGGAGTTAGCCCGGATATATAGTGAGGGAAAACGAGGGCATAGAGATCATATAGTTCTCTTCAACAATTTTAGAAGGCTCCAAACATAAAGTATATTAACAGGACTCCTTCTCCCCTAATAAAATGAATAGGTATGGACCCGAAGCGGTAAAGAAGGGGCTAAAAATAATGATCCAAACCAACCAAACTGATCAAATCACCAACGCCCATCAAAACTTGGAGAGACAGCAGCCTAAGGGCCCAGTAAGGGCCAAGTTGGCTTGCTCTAGCCCAATTATCCATCATGAGAGAAGTTGGTCGCAGCTCTACTACTCCGACCAGATCTTCAATGAAGTTTTAAAGCTGACAAGCTCCAGTCTCCCTTAAGATCTCCGACATGAATCACTCGGAGCAGATGCGGTTGCTGGGGCAGAGGAAGATGTACACACCTCAGAAAGTGGATTAAAGGAGATAAGTCTGGCACAATGCAACAAACAATCATGCTCACAGAAGGAAATTAATTGTGCCCCTAGCAAAATCCTTAACACCATCAACTCTTCCCTATTAGCAACAATTCAAGCCCTAACATGGCAGTCGCATAAATTAGAGGTTCAGCTGGATCTCACACAACTGTTGACCCAAAGCATTCTAACTCTTGATAAAATGTTAGCCATGCTAGACTACAAATTGGATACTTTTTTTGCGCAGCCACAAGCAATACAGCACATCAGAAGACAATGGGTATCATAATGCCATAAATGATAAATTATCGACCTTACCAGATTTATTATCGACATTAGTGAATAACCTAAAGGCCTTAGGCTCAGGCTCAGGCCCAGGCTCAGGCTTGGACAATGTCCCAGGCTCCAAAATACCAACAGAAGACGCCGTTGGGCAGATAGGTAATGAAACCACAACTGGTACCGCAGGGCATCAGATAATCCTCGCTACTGAAGAGGCTGGGCAAAATGGAATGCCCCTCACCATGGAAAACAAGGTGTATTCACATAAAAACACTAATGCTGAACAACCGGATATCTAGGTGACAGCGTAAATGAAAATGTAGCAGAAACATCACACAAGAAGACCTCTCAAGAGGTGGTAAATCAATCAAAACCCCTCTCTCACAGGGAAAAGAATAAATACAGAAATCAATGAAAAAGCTTAAAAGAAGCAAAAGGTTCACACCTAACACAGGGGGCATAAGGCATGGCACAATCATGAGCCAACAAGTAACTATGACACTAACCACTGAAGCAGAGAGCCACATTAAAAAAGAAGATAAAAAAGTGCTGTATCCTATTTTTTATCTGAAGGCCACAGGCAAGGACCACACCAAAAGGCTAAGCCCTGTTGTACATCCAACACTTCAGTCAAACTCACAGGAATCCATCGGCCTGGGAAAAGCTAGTGCCACTGCTCAAGGCTTGTCAAAGATAATGTAGCCTGCACAGGACCCCTCACATCACTGTTTTCAACTGGCTACTAGAATCCAACTGAAGACAAGAAACAATGAAAAAAACAATAATGATCACCAGGAGGAAGCACCACCTATGGCAATAGCAATGGAACTGAGACAAGTGCATCGAACGGCCATTGACCAGCAGGGGATTTGCCCATATTGGAAGGCAGCAAGCTTTGCAAATGCTGATAGCGTTTGCCATACTAAGTTCAATGAGGGATCCATGATCCGGCAGTATACATATGAAACAGGCCGTCTAGAAAACATAATCACACCACCCACAGTAGGAGCTTGGTTTCGCCCACCTCCCACAACAGGTATCGTAATATTCACCCCCGAATACACCATGAGATGGTAGTGTGACACACGAAATAGATCAAATATCCTACGCCTGCTGAAAAACATCCCGAATTAGCATTCCTCACATCGGAAGAATTAAAATCAGTGTAATTTAAAACGTGCACTTGGATTAGCCCCAAGGAATCAACCACAACAGAATGGAAGAACATAGGTGATGCAAAAAAAAATCATAAAAGAAAGTAAGCACTTTGAGGTATGGGTTATTCTCATCAATGAGCCCGTAGCAGAAAAGTACCCTCATGTGTTAATCCAAACACAAAATGATAAACCGGAGCCTAATCGAGGAAATAGCATATTAAGAGGCACAAAACAGCCGCTGATGCCCTTATGGGAAAGGAAAACAGCAGTCCAATTGATAAATCGACAATGTGAAAACACGTCAGCCATTTATCCAAAAGACAACTCTCTTTCAGACGTGCAGCCCAGATGGGAATGGGTACCTCCAGTCTTAACATCCAAGGGTCAGAGTGCCCCTAATCTCACACAATCTAATACAAACACGGCCAAGTCCTGCATCAGGGTGATTAGTTGGAATATCGCAGGACTAGTCAATCTTTTAGAACAAAAAGAAACCCTTAATTACTTGAGCACAGCTGAAGTCCTGTGCTTACAGGAAACTTGGACAACCGTGGCTACTCCTATCCCAGGCTACCACGCTATTCATAAAATTGCCCAGAAAAAAAAATCTCTTTGGAAGGCCTGCTGGTGGGTTATCCGTCTTCGTAAAACTTGACTACAACTTAAAGTAAGAGAGCTAAAAAAAAAACAATAATGACTTGCAAGCTTTGGAACTCCGTGGCCTAGAAAGAGGAGGACAACCAATTCCCACAATATTGCTGAATATCTACATCAATCCACAAAAAGAGGCAAAAAAAGGTGGTTATGGACCTTTGCAAGCAAACATGCAAAATCATTTATCAGCACCTAGACCACGAGATCATCCTAGCAGGCGACTTTAATGTTCGAATTTTGGGACAAACAGGTGGATACCAGAAGGAAGTAAATCAACGTCAACTAGAAGATTTCATTATGGAACTTGATCTCCACATGCAATCAACTAGGAACCTCTAGGTGCAAACGACAACTCACTTATAGAAATATTTTAACTCTGGACTATGTTTTCCTGAGCCACCTACTTCTAATGAGATGTACAGAGTACAAGGTTCCAGTAAGAACACAAAGTGATCACCATCCTGTAACAATAACGATCAACACATGTGTCACTGCCCATATCCTTGTTAAACCCACAGGCTCCCCATTAACGCCAGGATCAAATCCTCTTCAGAAAAGAGTGAGGAATGGGCCAAGGAGTAACATCCTCTTCTGATTGTGGAAAGCAAATCAAAACCCTTCTATCTTCACAGAGAACACAACCCAGGTGGAGAAAGCCTGGGAGGCATTAATTAGGGGCCTCCATGCCATACTAATTACTAACACTTCTAAGATCAAAATGGGACCACCAAAGGGACCTCTCTGCAACTCACGCCTTAAGGATACGTAACTCATAAGCATCAAAAGGAAATGTTGCTCGGCTGAAAGAATTACTACATTTGCCATTGCCAAACTACATCATAAGTTACAGCCTCCAGCCACTAACGGGATATGCAAAGTTATTAGGGCTAAATTCCACATTCAATAAGCTATGGCCACCTCGCCTGTCCTGCAAACCTCACAAATATTTTAGAGCACTTCCATACATCAGATTGGAGGAAAATATTCAGGCTACGAAAAACCACAAGGCGCAGATTGATACGACTAGAATTCAATCTAATAACAAGCATTGGCATAGCCAATAGGTCTCGCCTTTGGGACCTTATAAGTGTTTAGTTATCCAGCACAATATCCTTGGTGCAACAACATCAAGTGTTGCATGGCTAAACACTTATAAGGTCCCAAAGGCGAGACCTATTGGCTATGCCAATGCTTGTTTATTTTGAGCTGAACAGTACCGGCCCAAATAAATGTGTGACGTAGTGTATGGTTCTGTCGCAAAGCGCTATAATGCCCTTGGGCGAGGTTCGCGCTATTAAAAACTGTGAAAAAGAGGCGCCATCAATAAAAACTCCCCATGTATAAAGCTGTTGCAATGCAGAAGTTCCAGGGGGAATGCAAATGTTAAAACAGGGCTTATCTGATGTAAGCCGAGTTATCACAACCTCTGTCGTGACAAGCCACTTAGGTCACGGACTGCCTCGCCCAAGATTACACAACCTAACTGGAACAAAGGACACGTAAAACTGTTTTAGAAACAGTTAAATTTCGACTGGCTCTGAAAACGCGTCCCCTCCCTGTTCGACCACAGATTAGGAGAGCACGAGGTTGAAGACCAACGTAGCAACCCGCGTGACCTTTCCCCTACATCCACTGCAAACGGCCTTTGTTCCTTGGATTTCTCAATCTATATTTCTTAATGTTTCAAACTCGGGACGGGTGTGGTTGCTACACTGTGGCAGAGCAAGTACTAGTCACACTAGACAGTAGAGCTCTATCTTACTCAATCTTTCATTAAGGATTGGGTTAATTTAAAAACAAAGCATTTCTTGCTTTAGCAAATTTTGCAGCGTCAGGGTGCCTCTTTCATCTAAACGTCCAGTCATTAAATGCAACTGCAGTCTCGTTGCCGCCGCTAAAAAAGCTTTGTTCGCTTTGTACACTACTAGAGATGTTTTCGTGACTACGCAAATAGATTAAACGAGAGGCAGCAGGGGGAGGGGAGAGAGGAGGGGGCCTGCGCCTATTTCCCTTGTGGGAGCGAGCAGGAACCATCTGTTAATTACAAACAGATGGTTTGAAAGCTCGCTCCCGCAAGGGAATCGCCAAACGTGCACCCGTTGCCATTCAAAGCAATGCAATGCGTGCACGTTTTTGGCAGAAAAAGGGAATTGATTCTAAAGGTCTTTTTCCTATGCAGCGCATGTGCGCTGCTTAGGCGAGACCTAAAAATAGATGTGGTATGTAAAAAAGACTTCAAAAATATTACCGCTAAGTAACTAGGGCTGGGGTGGGGTCAATGAAATATGCTCGTATTACAATATTTAATGTTGCAAGCAGCCCCTGGTTTCAATACGTCCAAAGTGCGGTCACAATATTAAATCTGATTGCAGACAACATAAATCAACAAGCCCTTACTGCGCCAGTTTTAAAGAACATAGGGGCAGAGCTACAAGGAAGTGTAGCAGCGCGGCAACGCAAGCCCTTTGGCTGCACCACCCTGCGGCACTTCCGAAGCACAGGAATGCGACATATTTACAATAATATGTCGCATTCCTGTGCTCTCCCCTGCGCTGGCGCACAAACTGCAGCCATGCGCCGGCGCAGGCACCCTTACACTATGGTGCAAGGATGCCTGCGTCATGGGGAGATTGTTTTTGTGCAGGAAGGGGCACCTTCCTGCACAAAAACAATCACTACAGGCATTTTCCTCTTTTAATGCGTGCTGTAGAATGCAGCACGCTTTGAAAGAGGGGATGCGTAGCATTGACACGCATTCCCAGGTTTGCGATTGCTCGTAAATCTGGAAATGTGTCTCGTTCCATGGGTGTTGCGTGGGAACACCCACAGCAACACCCATGGAACGCCCCTTCCACGCAAAGTGCTGCGTGTGAAGGGGACATATTTACAAGGAGAGGAAAAGTCACGCAGGGTGGCTTATCCTCTCCTTGTAAATATGGAGAAGTGAAATGCGCCTCCAGTACGTCACAAAAAGTGACGTACTGGTGGCGCACGGGGGTTGTAAATCTGCCCCATACTTAGGAAACAAGGAAGGATTCTCTCGAAAGAGCAAGACCTTTCAGTGATCAGGCAGATCCCAGGAGCCCTGGGACTCTACAACTCGCACGAGGACACAGCCTGCCAGCCATATCTGAAAGCAGCTCTGGTGAGGCAGGCACTAAAGAACATTTTGAACACCAGACTCCTGACTCTGCCAATTAGTGAATTTGAAGTACACTGGAAATCGCAATTGCACAGCAGTGCAGACTGTGCACTATGACTATGGAATCAATTATCCACCTATTGTGTTTCTGTGTGGAACTGTTGCCCGAAAGGCACCACCTGGTAAGGCCCATATTTGTGTAGCAAGGTATCCTATCCGATCATGCAAGGAGGCAGTCTACTATGTCTACATGTGCACGATTCCCATGAACTTAGCAAGAATTTCTAAGTTCTTTGCAATAACAAGAGAGAAACTGAGGGCTCTTTGCTTGTAATTTTTAACTAGCTTGGTCATGTTTTAACGAAGCCCACAACCTTGTATGTTTAATATGCCTTTTAGCGTCGGTCACATAATGTTTTTTGTTATGTTTGGGAACATGCAATGTTTTACAGCTAATAAATGGATGCACAACATACTATTTAGGGTTGGTTATGCAACGCTCTTTTATATATGTTTGTATTTGTATTGTGTAGATTTTTATTAATCAGACAATACATTTTTGTAACTTTTTTTACTAACTCTAAAATTGGTTTGGCTTCATCAGATTGGCTTTCCCAGGTTGACTTAGCCATGTCCAAAAGAGTTCTGGTTTTTTCCCAAATAACAACTCAAAGGGAGAGTGACTTTTAGTACTCTATTCTTTACATCTAATAGCAAATAAAGTCAGAGGAATCATCCGGTCCCACTGCCTAGGTTCTAATACTAACAATCATTTCGACATCAGCTTCAAGGTAGAACTGTATCTTTCAACGAGTCCATCCATTTGCAGGTGATATGCCGCTGTTCAGATTCGCTTAATACTCAATTGGGTGCAGATTTGTGCCATTAGTTTAAATGTAAAGGGGCTTCCTTGGTCCATTGACATTTCCCTCAAGAATCCTACCCGTGAGAATATTTTGATCATTGCATTAGCTATCTGTAAAGCTTTAGGTTGCTTCAACGGTACTGCCTCATCTACCTTTACGAGCACAAATCATTATCCTGTTTGGCGGCTAAGAGAAGTTCTATTATAGCTATTCCCACTCAGGAAAAGGGCGAATTAATAATAGATAAAGGGTGTTGGGGGGCTTTAGGGGTTTGATACCTGCTGTTTTTTTTGGCAAACTTCACATTGCTTACAATATTTTTTTCATTCTCCTTCTTTTGCTTTAGCCCAAATTTCCTGCAGAACGGAGTCCTCTCTTTTTGCTACCCGGAAACTTCTATGTTTCCCATACCTCTGTACCCGCTACCTCTGAAAAAGTATGTATATCTCTATCTCTGCTATGTTTTTTAACATTTCTACTTTTCTCCTCTTTATGAACAGGAAGCCCTTCTAGACACTGTCCAGCATAAGGGGCTTCAGCCCACCATAAACTCCTTCTTTGAAAGTCTCTTTTACTAGGGATCCAAATTTAAGATAGTCAATTACCAATATCAAAGATTCAGGTAATTGTGGGACCAATCCGACTGTCACGGAAGTTGTTTCTTCTTATTTTTTGTCCATCCACTATTACTAAAGTGAAATGAAATGTTTGCCTATGATCACACAATCAGATGAGCCGGGAAGCCAGGTTTGATTCCAGGTTCTCTGGTTTCACATTTTGAAATTCAGCCACCAGATGTATATCTCTGTCTCTCTCTATTTCTCAGGTTTTATACAAAATACCACTTTTTAGCTTTTATTCTTGTCAGAAAAAGTGACACAGACAGAGCAGACCCAAATCAGGCCCCCCAAACCCAACTACAAAGCCAAAACATGCATTTATTTGGGGGGGGAGGGGGTGTCATACTATGCCCCAGGTCATGTAACCTGTGGGTACTCTCAATCTGTTTCCAATCAGGGCTTGAATAAATCATGGTAGTGTGGGAAACATGACCTGGGGGCTCTTCCTGCATTCACAGGGTGGGAGACTGGTCTGCAGCAGCCTGGACTAAGACACCCTCCCACAAGACCCCCAGAGCTGGACCACCGGGCTACAGTGGAAGCACCCATAAGCTGGGGCAGCGAGCCTAAAAGAGAGCAAGAGGAAACTGTCTTCAGTCTGAATGGAAGAGGATGCCCTTTGTTTTCAGTAAAGGCTACAATGCATTAGAAAGCCCATCGGAAACACAGCTTGTGGTGGGGTATTACTTCACAGGCCAAGATGCAAACACTAAACATGATGGTTATTATACATCAGCCCCAATATGGACATGGAGAGACTTTCATTGCACAAATAAATAAATGTAATATTTCATGCTCTATTGGTTCATACATCACTGATGCCAAAGTGCAACAAATCGTTTCATAAATCTAGTGGTCACATTCATTACAAATTTGGCACAAGTATCATGAAGCAATAGGCATCTTTCCATGATTTAACACCATTATCAGGCCTAGTTATTCTAACATGAAGCATTCACTTTTATCTAGAGTTGTGGATTTTGACAATTTTAAATATAGTGCATTTTGATGTCTCATCAGGGACATGAAGCACTATATAAATGCAACAAAAATTCAATACAATGATTCTATTGTATCGATGCAACAAGGATGGGGAGAAGCAATGCAGGCAGAGGAAATGATAGGAAAAGTAAAAGGTCATGAGAAGCAGGAGCAGTGGGGAAAAAAATGGAGTAGGAGGGTGGAGAGAGAGTGTGTTTAACTAGGAATAAAAAGACAAAGTCAAGCGGGACGGGGAGTGACAGGGGAAGCAATGGGTGAGCTTGGGAGGCAGCATGGACAGTGTGGGGACTGGGATGTGAAGAGGAAGCAGCACATAGCAGAGAGACCTGGAAAACGCATGCCCTCCGAAGGAGTTCTGGAAGCAAAAGAAAAAGTACTTCCATTATGTGGAGCTGTGGAAGGACACAAAAAAATGGTAAAGAAGCTATGCTCCAGGGGGAGGCACAAACACAATATGAGGAAGTAAAGTTATTGAATAAGATGCAAGACAATGGGCCGCATGTGTCAACATTTGTAATAGCGATTACCCAATTGCGATTTTCAGCGAATCGCAATTAGGTAATCGCTATTACAAATGTATGAAACTCCAAGAGGTTCATATAGCAATTTGTAGGGGGTCGCAAATCGACCTACCTCATTAATATTAATGAGGTTGATGACAATTTGCGACCTCCTAGGATTCGTTAAAATCACTGGGAAGGCGGCCTGCTGGGGTCAGCAGACCACCATGTCCGTTATTGCTTTTAAATAAAGCAATCTTTTTTTTTTAAATGCGCCCTGTTTTCCTTAAAGAAAACAGGTTGCGTTTAGAAAAAAAAATTAAAAGTTTTCTTTTCATTTTTTAAGAGTAGGCTGTGGTCATTGGGACCACTGCCTGCTCTTAAATTTTTTTTTGCATACATTCACAAAGAGGAAGGGGTCCATTGGGGACCCCTTCCCATTTGCGAATGGGTTACCACCATAGTTCCCTGTAAACTACGCGCCTGTCCGGGCGCGCACACTTGGATTTCTCTCCGCGCAGTGACCTACAAACACCGCGCAAAACAAAGAATTCCTCTGCACTTGTGAAGTGCTTAATTGGAGCCTTTGAAATGCGGCCGTAGTTATTAAGCTGCGCTGTTAAATGCATTTTTAAAGATGTGTTTTTGTCTTTAAAAATGCTAATCGAGGAAGTTTAAACACCTGCAGTGAAGGGCAGTCCAGAAGCAGCAGGAGAGCAGTCACAGAGCCTTAACTGCTGCTCAAGAGTCGAAGCTTTGGCATACCTTGGGAAATATGGCAGTTGTCAGACGTTAACATACTCTGAAAGCAGTGGCAGCTGCCAGCAGGGATAATTCGTGGGGCAGTGCGGGGGACAATTATAAACTTTTTGGGTTTTTGGGCAAAATAACTACCAAATTGTTTAGTACAGAAGCACTAGGCGGTGCTATAAAATAAAAGTGGTTTGTTGAATACCTGCCTTCTTCTGATCAGGCTGAAAAAGGTTGTTGATCAGTCCTCTGCAGCGCAACACTAGTTTTCTGATGAGGGTAATTTTTGAAGATGACAAGCCTGACAACGAGGTTTGGGAACCCTGGCCTTTCACAACAGCCTTATACAAACTGGAGCTCTGTCTGAGGTTCAAAGTTGACATTTACTATGGATAGGGCCTTTTCTAAATATATTTTTTTTGCGGGTGGATATTTGCAATCACAGCATTGCTTCGGTATGTTTGGACAGATCTGTAAAGGAAATGTAACCGTCTGGCTAATCGGTTTCTATTTTGATGCTTTTGTCTTCAGACCAGATAAGGTTATAAATTACGCAATCCTTAACAGTAGATTTGAACAAATAACAGAACTTCAGACAGCATCCATGTACAGCGTCATCAGTCTGCAACTACTGACACATGCTTGGAAGTCTGCAAGGGATGGGCTCAGAGAAATGTTTTATATTTAACGGCTGTCCCTCTGGGACTGTCCTGGCTCTTCTCCTTGCACTTCATACTAAACGTCTCACTCCAGGCTCTGCACTTCCCTAAAGAGCCCCCGAGGGCTGCCCCTTCCGGTCCCTGCCTGGGAGGTTGTGTGCGGTTGGGTCAGGATGTGCAGTGGTGACGTGACTAGCGGAGGTCTCAACCTTCCCAGGTACATGTGTAGTGGTGCATCAAGGCCGGTTTTTGCCTTGCATTCTGGGACCTGCAGTGTTATGTATGGATCACTGCCATAATATCGAGGAAGAAAATATCGACCTGACAAAATATCGAGTTAAAAATATCGAATACCAAAATATCGACTCCTATCTACAAACAGGTAAGTACAAAAATATCGAATCAAAAGTATCGTTGTAAAAATATAGTCAAAATATCGAATTTTTTAAATCTCTTAAAAGTAATGTAAAATTAATAAGATAATAAATATATTTAAGTAAAACATACTTAAAAATACTTAAATAACTTTCAAATTAATGAATAATTAATTTAAGTAAAAAAAAATAAACATACATTTTTATTTTTTAATACATACATATATTAACGTAATATTATTAAAAAATATTCAATATTTTTAACGTAGGATAGCGGGAGGGTAAAATTTACTATTCCCACTCCAGTGAGTGCAACAGTAGGGAAAGCGTTGGATAGCGTAGGGGTAAACATTACTATTCCCACTCCAAAGAGTGCAACAGTAGGGAAAGCGTTGGATAGCGTAGGGGTAAAAATTACTATTCCCACTCCAAAGAGTGCAACAGTAGGGAAAGCGTTGGATAGCGTAGGGGTAAAAATTACTATTCCCACTCCAGTGAGTGCAACAGTAGGGAAAACGTTGGATAGCGGGAGGGTAAAAATTACTATTCCCACTCCAAAGAGTGCAACAGTAGGGAAAGCGTTGGATAGTGTAGGGGTAAAAATTACTATTCCCACTCCAGAGAGTGCAACAGTAGGGAAAGCGTTGGATAGCGGGAGGGTAAAAACTTACTATTCCCACTCCAGTGAGTGCAACAGTAGGGAAAACGTTGGATAGCGGGAGGGTAAAAATTACTATTCCCACTCCAAACAGTGCAACAGTAGGGAAAGCGTTGGATAGTGTAGGGGTAAATATTACTATTCCCACTCCAGAGAGTGCAACAGTAAGGAAAGCGTTGGATAGCGTAGGAGTAAAAATTACTATTCCCACTCCAGAGAGTGCAACAGTAGGGAAAACGTTGGATAGCGGGAGGGTAAAATTACTATTCCCACTCCAAAGAGTGCAACAGTAGGGAAAGCGTTGGATAGTGTAGGGGTAAAATTACTATTCCCACTCCAGAGAGTGCAACAGTAGGGAAAGCGTTGGATAGCGGGAGGGTAAACATTACTATTCCCACTCCAGTGAGTGCAACAGTAGGGAAAGCGTTGGATAGCGGGAGGGTAAAAATTACTATTCCCACTCCAGTGAGTGCAACAGTAGGGAAAGCGTTGGATAGCGTAGGGGTAAAAATTACTATTCCCACTCCAAAGAGTGCAACAGTAGGGAAAGCGTTGGATAGCGTAGGAGTAAAAATTACTATTCCCACTCCAGAGAGTGCAACAGTAGGGAAAACGTTGGATAGCGGGAGGGTAAAAATTACTATTTCCACTCCAAAGAGTGCAACAGTAGGGAAAGCGTTGGATAGTGTAGGGGTAAAAATTACTATTCCCACTCCAGAGAGTGCAACAGTAGGGAAAGCGTTGGATAGCGGGAGGGTAAACATTACTATTCCCACTCCAGTGAGTGCAACAGTAGGGAAAGCGTTGGATAGCATAGGGGTAAAAATTACTATTCCCACTCCAAAGAGTGCCACAGTAGGGAAAGTAATATTTTAATATTTTAATAACAATTATTTAATTATCAATACTAATAAACATTATTATTAAAATTAATTACCAATTACAAAATATTTAATAATTAATTAATTATAAATACCAATACAATTTATTTATTAAAAATGATTTACCTATTAATAATTAATTAACAACCAATTAATATTCAATACCAAACATTTATAAATAATAAAAAAATACCAATTAATAATTAACAGTAAATTAATTATCAAAACAAAAAAATTATTTTCAATAATTAATTATTTACAATTAAATTACTTCCCACCATATCCCCTATCAACCCACAACCCGCTACAAATAATAAATTAATAGAATTAACATAATTATCAATTAATCAATTATTACAAATTAATTACTAATTAATAAAAATTAATTACCAATTAATAAAAATTAATTACCAATTAATAATTAATTAACAATAAATTAATTATCAAAAAAATATTTTCAATAATTAATTATTTACAATTAAATTACTTCCCACCATATCCCCCTATCAAACCACAACCCGCTACAAATAATAAATTAATAGAATTAACAAAATTATCAATTAATCAATTAATAAAAATTAATTACCAATTAATAAAAATTAATTACCAATTAATACAAATTAATTACCAATTAATAATTAATTAACAATTAATTAATTATCAATACCAATAAATAAAAATAAATATTTACTTAATTACAATTAAATTACTTCCCACCCTATTCCCCTATAAACCCACAACCCGCTACGGAATTAAATGATGCAAAAATTAAATAACATAAAAATAATTGCTTTAAAAAAATTAAACATACATTACAAAAACTAATATAAACTTTTAACACATATACTAACATACAAAACACTTTGAAAAAATTCGATATTATTAAAAATTCGATATTTTTTAATGCCTATATTTTGTACTTAGATATTTTGACAATCGATATTACTTACCTTAATTTCGATATTTTTTACGACTATATTATGTCCATTCGATATTATGTCCATTCTATATTTTGGATTCGATATTCTGTCCATTCGATATTTTTATTTCGATATTATGTCTATTTACCGTTATGTATCCTATCGTTACTTCAAGACTGCAAGTCCCAGATTTCAAACCAAAAACGTAGACGGGCTGAACTACTCATGCATAGTCCTGGCATGCCTGGGAGCTCTGGAAGAGGGTGGAAGGGAAAAGGCTGCAAGAGTACGCTACTGCATAGGTATGCAAAGCATTACGGGTGGCACACTTCTTCCCTTTTAGTAACGTCTCAAACACCACTGATGGCACCAGAATCACAAACCAACCCCGAAAAATCACGTCTCCCCCTCAGACTCTGAGCTCTCGCTTGGCACCAAGTTCACTTTAGGCTCTATGTTCTCCCTCAGTCACAATCTCACCTCAAACCTTCCTCTCCTCATTATTCCAGGCTTTTCTTACCCCCCACCCCCCTCTGCTGTCAAGTGGTACCCTGTGACACATTTATTTCACCCCCCTAACAAAAATTAAAATGAAAACTTACCTGCCGCCTCATCTCGCCGCCTCAGTGCTCTTCTGCTCACAGGCTCCCAGACTCCCCTGTGCCAATCCAGACGCTGCTCTCATGCTGGTAATACTATTACCCAGCATGAGAGAAGCACTGGGATTGGGCAGAGCGGGCTGGTTTTACGCTCCCAGAGGGACCGGGAGCCTGTGCCTGGAGATCGGAGCCTGGAGATATCTAAGTGGGCATGATGGTTTGGCCCTCCTAATACAACCGGCCAAACAGTCATGCGCACTTGCAGTGCCCACCAGTCCTCCTCCCAGTCCCTACCACTGTGAGACGATGGCCCTGCCCTCAAGACTCGGCTCCGGCATGAAAAATATAATGATAATAAAACTGCTTTATTATCATTTTATTTTACATGTTCTTAATGTTTTGGCAGATGCAGTGGACGACGCTCATCTGCCCGAATAGAGGAGCCGCCGCTGTCTGGAAGTTGGGGCACACATTCGCCATTCAGGTGTCAGCCACCAGTAACATCCCTGAGGCTGAAACTTCATAACTAAATGAGACCCATCAGTTTTGGACGCTGTTAGTTTTAAAACTCACCAGCTGACAGGGCTTTGTATTTTCATTGCTGAAACTTCCCTTGTTTTAAAGGGCAACATGGATAGAAATTGTGAAGCACCTGCAGAGGTGCCAGGGCGCAAGTCTGCAGGCTACCATCAGGTAGCTCCTAAGTCAAAGTGTGATTCAAAACTCCTCTGATTTTCACTGTTGCAGATTTTCATAGTTTAAAAAATAATCAGTACAATGAATCCTCACAGTCCTACTACTTAGGTAATTCTGTTTTCAGGGTCCTCTATCCAAAGTAACGAAAAGGTTACAGAGAGGAGTACCACATTCCTATTGCCTTATAGTCAGGGCCACTGGAATTATGTGGCCAGGGAAGACCAAATTATGTGTCAGCATTAATTCAATTATACGACACTAAAAGGCAAATTATGCTGCACAATCAGGGCCGGACTGGCCATAGCGGACACTGGGCGTTTCCCCGGTGGGCCGCCAGGGTGGGGGCTGGTTTTGAGCCCCTAGGGGGCCGTTTTTGTTACAGGGGGCCAGCAATATCGGCCCCCTGTAACGAAATCGGCCGAAACCGGCCCTAGGAAACAGCTCCGCCGCACCCCCCTCGCCCCCAGGGGGGGCCGGCCGAGCCGTTTGCCAGGGCCGGATTTGGTTCCCAGTCCGGCAATGTGCACAATGCAGCACATTTTGTGATAGTATTGCTTCCTTATTTTGGTATTTTTTGCATAGGTTAACACTGTCTGGAAAAAGGGATCACCTTAATAATATCAGCTCAACACCCAAAACAGCAATAAGCAACATAAAGCGGACCAGTCAACCTTTGCAAAGGGCCTTCCGCTGTGTGACAACATGCTCGCCGCATTTTTAGTAACTTATTATCCGTTTGCGCTAGAAACATAAACCTTTTTTGTTAAAATCTGCAGTTTGTGCAGTAGATGATGGATTAATGAGGCAAATGTGGAAAATCCATAAATATGCAGAAAATGCTGCAACCGCAAAATCGCACAATTCCAGTGGCCTGCTTATTGTCTGCAAATGCTTAGGAAAACTTCAAGTACCATCATTCTTTGCAGTGGTCTTTTTGATTTCTAATGACATTGACAACAGTGAGAGAGAATCAACAGATGTTTTTAATCACATTTGTAATTCTATAACTTTACTCTCACTGGTTATAAGCTTTTGCGCACTATACCGGTTATGGCATGAAGCCAAGGAAAAGGACTATAGCTCCTAATACGTTCACTGGGAAAAGTTATGTCCGATATTATGTCTGATCTCTTTATTTTAAAGAGTTATGACAAAGGCAGTAGAACTGGCTTGATTATTGTGATAGCATCTGTTAAGCCAATAGGCCTATATTGGGGATTGTTACAGTAATTACATGGAATTTCACAGATTACTGTAGTAGGCAAGGGTTTTGGTATTCGCGGCTGACTCAAATAAACTGTGACCATAGAAGATTTGCACTATGATAATACTTGTTAGGCCTTCTTAGAGATTTATTTTTTATTTTTTAGACAACTGTAATTTTGTATATCTTTGCAATTTTACTAATGGTTGCCTTGTAGTAAAGCTTATGCTCAGTACAGTTGGCCTGCCTCTATTACATTGATGAGCCAATTACAAAAGCTATAGATCTGATTAGGCAAGACTGTGGGCCAGATTTACCAATTTCTCGTGCAGTGCAGCAGCCGCAAATGCTACTGCAAATAGCTGCCGTGCATCACAGAGACACCTTTGCACCATAGTGCAAGGGTGTCTCCTTGAGTCAAGCATAGGTTTTGTACTGGAAGGATACCCTTCCAGTATAAAATACTATGCTTAGACTAATTTTAAAAAAAATCCACTTTGTATGTATGCTGTAAAATGCAGCACACATGTGAAGTCGGAAAATAAAGAAGAAAAAAGCATTCTCCATCATAGCGTATGGTTGAAGGGTTCACTATTTTCTGATGCTAAACCCCTTCTACTTTATTTAGTAAATTGGGTTTAGCGTCAGAAACCTTGGGTGGTTGCATGGGAACACCATGCACCACCCATTGTATGCCCCGATGGCGCTAGATAATCATAGCAGCGCAATGCGCTGCTTCGCGTTACTTTTATGTTACTTCCAGCGCTGGAAAAAACAATCAGACAAAAAGATTTTGTGCTGATTTGCATCACTTTTGTGACGCAAACACGGAGTAAAATCTTAGTAAATCGGCCCCTTCGTGTTTATTACCATGTGGACAAACCTTAGGGGTACACGATTTGCACTGTAATTATTCTTTCTAGAATCTCTGCAGAAGGTCTGACAGGCATACCACTGGTATATACACTGGTATATTTACCACTTTAGTCATTGACTCTCTTGCCCTGTGAATGACATTTGCCTGGCCACATGTGCACAGCCACCTGAACATGAGTGCATTTCAGTGCCAAGGCTGGTGGGCCAGTCCTTTAGTCTTCCATGTTCTAGCTACAGGTCTCTTTTAATTTCTTTCTTTCTTCTCTGTTTTTTATGATTAAAGCCTGCCACACCGCCAAAGACAGGTGTAACTCGCTGCTTTCTTGCTGCTCACTCCATCTGCAGTGTACCGCAACATGTACAGCCACTGCATCTAAACCACCTGACCACCATGGAAAAATATTGTCCAAAAGGTTTCATTGTTTTTAACATTGCAAAATGGCCAACATGTTGGTTTTAAATGTGGCAGTCAGATGCAACTGTAAAACAATACACCATGTACAGCACCATTGCAAGACTGCCACCTGCTGCTTTGTTTAATTTTGTTATTGCTAGCATATATCTGCCATTTTTAGGCTATAGCTTGTTTTCTTTTTCTGTTTTTATTCTTTAATTTCTTGCCTATGTTGCTGAGTTATTGGTGGCTGGTTGTGTAAATGTGTGAACGCAACAGTGAATCAGTGATGAATAGATGCATGAATGCAAGAATGAGTCACAGAATGCATGTATGATGACTTATTCTGTACCTAAACCCATTAATGACTAAAGAGGCACTTTAATATATAAGCCACACCTATTGACATTGCCAATGCTTGTTATCAACCTTCAAGTGATAGCTAGTCGATTTTCCTAGTTGCTCATCTCATCACTCGGTTGCGCACAAAAGCTAGAAACGTGTGCACGCAAACATTCTGTTGCCGCACACAAGGAAAAATAATTAGAGGGAACATTGGTTACCACCTATTTGAAGTAGGTGGTAAAATGTGAATGTTTTGCAGCCGCATTTTGGTCACAAAACATTCTTACATACCGATGCGATTTGGTATTAGGAAGGAACGCCCTAAACACGCCCCTTCCTAATAGCGAATCACTAACCCATTTTGCAATTCGTTAATAGGTTACCGAATCGCAAAATAGGGTTTGGTCCATTGGGAAAGCCTTTTTTCTTGTCACAAACGGTTTGCGACCTTAAAAAAGGCACACACATGTGACCCAATGAGACTTACAGGAAAGCCAACCAATTGTAAGTAATAGGCTGGCCCAAAGCCCACTGTTTGTATTGGGATTGTCCACAATAGATCTTCAACCACAGACAGCTAAAAGTTGTCTGTAGGAGAGACCTAAAAGGGCTTTACTTTGTGTTCATGATGAATCTGACTGATTCACTCAGTGGCTCTTTATTCCACTCTATCAACTTTACATGAAAAATAGCACATCAATGGATTTACACTCTTAATTTTAATTATTTGCACAGTTTAGTTAGTATAGACGAGGCCCTGACAGCTTAAGTTATTTAGGCGTGATGACTCAAATTAAGTTAATTGCCTCTAACCCCATGTTTCACCAAAGTTTCTTGTAGAACTTTGTGATCTATAATATCACAGACTGCCTCCATATCTAGTAGTAGTAGGAGATCAGTCTCTTTTGGCAAGCATGTATAGCGCATCATCTGTGATTCATAGGGTAACAATTTTAGTGCTGCATTATCCGACGTGGAATTTGTTTGGTATGGGTGTTAATGGAGTCTATTCACTCCTCTTGGTTAGGGCTTTTCTGACAAGAACTTGAGTCTTCAGGGAGAGTGTAGTGGAAGAAACAGATGAATGGGCTGAGGGCTTATCAAACAACATCTAAATATTTCATGCAATGGTGCATGGCATTGGTAACCTGATGTTTGAAGAATGTTGCATTTGTTGAGTGGTTGGTTTTCTTGTATACTCTCCTAGCAGCATAAAAGAAGAGTCGGGTGTCTTCACTGCTCTAATTATCTTGCAGATTTTATTTCTACAATTTAATCAGGTGGAACTATTCTGCTTATTTATTTAACACGTATTTAGGGGCAATGGGTCAAAACCTATCAAGTTTTTTTCTCATCTGGGTATTCCCCTTTTTGGGTTTCATATGTAGATCAAATAGGCATGACTGACATTTTGTTTTTTTAATTTCACTTTTCATTGCAACATGATAATCAAGTCTGCTCAAACATATTCAGAGTATTTAATAGCTGTGTTCTCTGTTATAAAAAAATTGTTATTTCTCATTTATTATCATAATTCAAAGAGCACTGTTTCACAGAATGAAAATAAGTAAAAGGGCATCAGGCCTGTTTCTGCTGTTTATTCTGAAAGATTCAACAATGAATAGGTAATTTTATATAAGTTAGGAACAGAAAGTGAAGAGCTAGAAAAGAACGTTATGCCAGGAGACTGCAATGCGACAGGCCATGCAGAGTTGCTTCATCTACTTTTGCTGAATTCTAACAGGAGGCATATTTAGGGGCCGATTCCGATGTCGGACGGACTCAGGTCCTTCCGACATCGTCCAGGAGCTGTAACCGACCAACCTGCTGTCGTCGGTTACGGCCCTGCAAGTACGATGCGACCAAACCCTGTTCGGTCGCACTCGTATACTTCACAATGGGAGCATGCATTCCGAGCGGAATGCATGCTTGCATTGTGAAAAGCAGGGGTGCAGTTCATCCCTGCACCCTGTGGCCATCACCCCAAGGTGCCTGCCACCGGGTGCAGGGATCAACAGAGGGGCTCCTATGGTGCCCCCAGGCCGCCATTCGGCGGGCTCGCACCCATGGGGGCCCTACTGGGGGCCCCCAAAGACAGTTACCAACTGCCTTTTCGTGCCGGAAAGACCGGCACGAAAAGGCAGTGAAATACTGCCATCGTACTCCCTCGGTCGTGAAGAGGCGGCCGGGGGAGTACTGAAGGATTCCCGGATGGCGGACGGGCTCTCTGAGCCCGTCGTAAGCCATCCGGAAATCCGAGTCGGATTCCTTTCCGACCGAGCCCATCGGAATGGCTCGGTCAGAAAGGAATCCGGCCGGCACGTTCCGATTCGGTCGGAAGGGCTCCGACCATCGTTCGGTTCCCTTCCGGCCGAAATCGGAATCGGCCCCTAAGTCTTTACCTGCCTTCCATCCAATGAAGAAGAGAATAGCATAAGAAAAAGAACATTTCAGAGAAAAGTATATTTAAACCATAATTTAATCGTTTTACACAATGGGCAAGTGGTGTCTGCGTTTTGACCCAACCCAACCCATGGCCTGGATTATGTTGTATTAGTCTTCCCTTGTGGCGGATGGTGCATTTGAGTAGACTAGCATCATTTCTCAAAACGGACGTGGAAGAATAAGATCAAGCTGATTTGAAGACAGGCCCACGCACACTGGTTTACTGCTCTTAATAATATTCCAGCCAGTGTCCATTGTGTAAAATGATGCAATTATGGTTTCCATATACTTTTCTCTGAAATTTCCATTTACTGATTCACCTGGCACACAAGCACTTTTTCTTTGCACCCTCTTTTAGAGCAACTGTTGATTGATATATCTTTGGCATCTGTATGTATTATCTATTTTGCTAGTTGGTAAAAGAAAAGAATATAAAGGAGATTTTTCTCCAAAAAATAAAGTATTTGTGTATTTTCTCTCTGGTTTGTAGAGAAGAATATGTTTTCTCTCTTGTATAACAATTATTTTGTTTAAATAATTCAGTGACTCACCCAATTTAATATAGGGGTCCCAGCCTTCTTGGTTCATCCAAGAAGGGATGTCAGGACCACCTTGTGTCTTTACCATGTCATGCCCAGGTCCTTTGGCGTGTCATGAGTTACCCCATTAGTCTGTAATGGTTCTACAACAAGTCAGTCACTGTATTTAATTATTTATGTTTTAATAGGGAAGGAGCAGTGATAAGGCATACCCCTAAAATATGAACCAAAACAATCATCATAACAATAAATAGAAAGTCTTACTCATAAATATAGTAGTATGGGACCAACATCATTACCCATCAAACAGGAAGAACCTTCAGCTCCATATCTTCATTCAGGATTTCTGTGTGGAATATACATATTACTACTCACAGTAGTCACATCCAGTAATCTTCACATTCTAACTTTTCTGAGCAACAAGAAGAGACAAAATAGAAAAACGGATGGTAAATCACGCATATCAGACACAGACATGAAATACCCTTTGCATCACATTCTGCTAACATACTACATTCATGTGAGAATCATATGAAAATTAGATTGTTAAGTATCCAACATGTTGTCTTGGGACATAGAGGTGGTGATAGAGAAGGCAAAGGCACCCTGAGATTGAAAGAAACCTGGTGGATAGATACACTTGGAGCCGTTAAAATTGATCTACTAATGTTGAACTACATACAACAAGGAACCAATGGACACCTGGAATTCTCTGTAATAGGAAGCCCCAAAGGGTCTTTAGCTTTAGTCAAATCTTTATACTATGTACTCTCATATAGTTGGAATGGCATATAATGCTGATAAGCTAGTCCTCTTTGTGTAATATAGACCTAATGTGTTCCCAGGAGTAGGCTTTTTTGAAGGTTACATGTCTTTTGAGTCTTTGGTGAGAATGTACATTCTATTGTGTAGTTTCCCAAGACATGAGTGGGGATATGGATTTGAGATGCAGTATGGACTGTTTTTTCGGCATGTGCCTGTGTATGATAATGGGTAAGTATGGGTTATTGAGCAAAGGTCTCATAGGTAAGGGGTAAGTGGTAACTCCACCCTTCCGCTAAACCACATCCCAGTAGCATAATGCTTTCTTGGTAGAACGCACAGATCAGCCTCTCTACAAAGCTTTATAGGTAACCAATGCAAAGCATGTAGTAGTTTGGAAGAAAAGCAGTTCTCTACTTTAACATAATATTTGCTTGCATCTGGATCATTAAGTTCAATAAGTGGTTTTGACTGGCTTGTATATAAATCTTTTAACCGAAGAGAAGGCTAATCCTCCATCATATTTCCCCCTGCACAAAGTAATTTTCGTGATACTAGGGGCTTTTCCCTTCCAGGTGAAATCTTTTTTTTTATTTGAATGTCTTTTGGGTATTCCTTTGGAAAAAGTAATGGGAGAGTTTGTAAGTGATATATCAACCTCAGCATTTAGTTTATTTTAATTGTAGCACCAGAACCGAACCATTTTGTCTCTAACTTACCCCATAGTATCCTTGAACAATGTGTCTAATTGTGGGAGAATGTTGGTTTCATACATTTTGGACTTCTTAAGTAATCAATATAATTAGAGCAGATGGATAAACCTTCTGATTAAGTCTATTAATTAACTCCCATTTTTCGGGAATACTTAGGTCTGTGGATTTAGATGTATTAATCTTGAAACCAATAACTCTGGGAAAATCCTCTAGTTCCTGTATTAATGCTGGTAGTATGGTCTCTGGGGAGGCCAAAAACCACAAAATGCTGTGCGTGTACAAAACCATTTTATGTATCAGGGACTTATGTGTCATAAAACTTGGCATTGCAATAAATCCATGAGTTTCATCCCATTTTTTGGAATGCCTAGGGTGGTGGATTTAGATTAATCAATCTTGAATCCAGTAACCCTAGGGTAATTCTATAATTCCTATGGGCCCGATTCACAGAACTAACTTAAAACAAAATCCTAAACTTACTACCATTTTGGTATTCACAGAAGGCACTTACTCATTTTGGTATTCACAGAAGGCACTTACTCATTCTGGTATTCACAGAAGGCACTTACTCATTTTGGTAGCCTTCACTTACTCATTTTGAGTAACTTACTCATTTTGGTATTCACAGAAGGCACTTACTCATTGATGAGTAAGTGCCTTCTGTGAATACCAAAATGAGTAAGTGCCTTCTGTGAATACCAAAATGAGTAAGTGCCTTCTGTGAAAACCAAAATGGTAGTAAGTTTAGGATTTTGTCTTAAGTTAGTTCTGTGAATCGGGCCCTATATTAATGGTGGCAATGAGGTCAAATGAGGAGACTAATGTGTATAGAGGGTATCTTTGCCTTGTTCCCTTTGATAACTGGAAAGGGGAACTTTTAAGTTTGTTTGAATTCATCATTATACATGTTTTGAATTTGGGGTTCCAGCTAGTCTTCAATAATGTTATTGTGAGGAAGTTTCAATTCATACTATCCAAGGGTTCTCTGCATCAAGCAAGAAGGAGAATCTGAGAGTTGCGATGAGTTGCTATTTCGATGAAGTTTAATGCTAGCCTGACATTTTTGTAGGTTGTCGGTTTGGAATGAAACCAAATTGAGCTGGTGGTATGAAACCTAGCACCTGTTAGCAAGGTGTTGTAAAAGCGCATTATTGTATATTTTCACATTAACATTGTCGGATCCTTACCTGGTTTGAAAATTAATATATTTTCACACTGTATCATCATCTTAGTCACCTCTTCAGGTGTCTGAAAAGTAATAAACAGTTTCGCCAAGAGCTCACTCAGCCCATCTCTGAAGGTCTTGTAAAATGAAAGGGTGAATCAATCATCCAACCTGGGTCTTCATTGGTTGGAAGGCTTTTGATGGCATCTGAAATGTCTTTTGGTCTGGAAGGTTGTTCTAAGATGTTTATTTGATCTAATGGTAACTCAGGGAAAACGATTTATTTAAGCTATTTGTCCTGTTGTGTGAGTGTCACTGAGTGTGAGATGTCTACAACATTGTATAGTTTTCTGAATAATAATCAGAGAATACTTTGATTATTTCCCTCCGATGGGTTTTTAACGATCCTCCATTGCCCTTAATACCAATATAGAGATTGGTTTTAACTGGCTTTTAGTTTGTAGGCTTACAATTTGTCCGCCTTCTTACCTCATTCATGATGCATTTGTTTCATCTTTAGCATCCTATTAGCTACCTCCTCTATAAGAATTTGTTGAAACAGGCCTCAAGATTTTTGTAATTTCTTTATTACATATTTTAGGAGAACAAGTGCATTATTGTTCAGATTTTAAACTACAGATTTGTTTTTCTAAAGCATCTTTTCTGGCTTTGTTTCTTCTAAAAAAAAGTTAAAAAAGTAGAATGGAGAATCAGTTCTCCCCTAGTGGCTGTTTAGCTGCATCCCATGTGCTGGAGATGGATGTGTAAACCTCATCATTTTCTTGAAGAAAGTTCTCCATGGCCTCTTGAATAGAGTGCTGAGCGAAGGAGTCATGAAATGCTATCTTGTTCATACGTCACAACCATGTAAGAAATAGTTCTCCTTTAACAGATCAAAATGTATAGCTACAGGAGCATGATCCAGCAATAACTGTGTGTCGATGGCACTCTTTGGTATTAAATGAAGGGAAGTGCTCCTGGTAAACAGCATATTGATGCATGAAGATGTGCAAAGCACTTTTGAATAGAATCGATATAATCTCTGTGATTCTGCCTCCATATATCGGCCAGGCTTAGGTGACTAATTCCATTCAACACTTAAGGGGGTACTGTGGTTCTCCTATTGGTGTCTTTAGAATGAGCCAAACTATAATTTAGTACTAAGTTAAAGTCTCCACCAATTAGCAAAGTGCTGACCAAGACTTTGACAAAGATTGAGAACAAATCAGTAAACAATTCTTGTTGTTGTTGGGAGTGTAAACACAGGCTAATGTGACCAGTTTGTTTTTTAGTTATCCTTTTACCAACATAATTCAGCCTCTATTATCTCTATAGGTAGTCTCAGTCTTGAAATCCAAACTCCTACGAAACAATATTGCTATCCCATTAGCTCTAGTAGGTGTATTTGGAGAGGGTACAAAGGAGAATATAATCTGTGAATGCCACAGAAGTTATCAAATGTGTCTCTTGTAAAAAGCGATAGACACTTCCTTAGAATCAAGCCATTTCAAAAGGGATTTTCTCTTTATTAGGAAGTTTAAGTGCTGTATGTTTAGTGTCAGGTTAGTGATTACAGTCATAGATAAGTAGAAGGTTTATTCAACATGATAGCCCTTAACAACAGCCTACTGTCTTTGGTCTTATATGTCTGCCATTACAAACACTCCCTTTTTGGTCTGTGTGTATATATATAAAACATAGTAATTGAGTTTTACCTTTGTCTGATGTGTAAGAAAAATAGAGGGACAAAAAAAAGAAAAAGGAACATTGAACTTGGGAAAATGGGAAAATGGGAAAATGGAACATGAACCACTCAAGGTTATCAACAAATGTGTCATACAAGGCAGCAACCAGCCTCTCTGCTGAGCTCACTGGCCATCTAATCTGAATTTCTAGGAGGGCATCTGCCACGGCTGTAAAGATAAAGTGATGCAATGACAAACAAAAGAAATAAATATTGCAGATAGCCTAACCAAGCTTAGTTCATATCCAGGTATGTCATTGTCTCTGGAGTTGGAGAAGAGAGCTAATTGTAAAAAAAAAAGTGCTATTAAAAGCCAGAGGGCAAACCTGGTATGGCTTTCTGCCCATGAAAAAACCAAGGGTACAGTCTCAATTCTCTTTAGTCAGAGAACGTTGGGTCCACCACACCAGGGTGGTTGGTTGATCTGTTGTGTGATCACCTTCTTTCTCGTTTCCTGTATCCTGTTTTTTTTTCCTAAGGACTGACCACGCTTCCTCTTTGTTGCTGATTCTCTACCTTTTGGTTTTGAAGGAGAAAGGGAGGTGGAAAGGAAATCCACAATGATAGGGTATTTTGTGATTCCTCAAATAAGTTGTTACATCATTAACGTCTTTCCTCCAGCCAAGAGTGTAAAAGGAAATATTCTGAAAAACTGTGATTTCTCTCCTTTGAAAGTTATTTTCTCCTTTTCCTTGGCCACAGCAAATCTCTTCATTTAGTGTCCAAAAAATGGATATGAGCCAGGATGTCCAGTCAAATTCCAACTGCACTTTATGAGTCCTGTCTGACTTATCTCCATATCAACCGAGGCTTCGAGTAAAATGCAGAAAAACCTTTGGACATGGTTTGTCAGCTCAGCTTCTGGGATTTCCCTAATAAATCACAGATTGTTACGTCATGAGCGATTTTCACCATTGTCAGTTTGTCCATCATTGCTTGCTGTGATTTTTATAGTCCAAAGACTCTTTTGGACCTGGTGACTTGTTCTATGTTCTGCCCTCCGGCATCAGTTTCAAGATTATCCACTCTACTCTCCACTTTCTGCAAATGGTGGTCCAAATTCAACAGTGCTCTTATGCAGTTCATTTGTATTGCAGCCATTTCCCTTTTAAATTCCTGCAAGAGTGATTAGAAATCACCTCTGATCACCAGCCCCAACAAGTCATCTGAGCATTTGTGATGGTGCCCGTTAACATACCAGTATGTGACCCAAAAGGGCCCCTTTGAATGTTGCCCACTTTGTAGTTTTGTTCTTGTTCGCTACTATGGTGGCCTGTGTTTTTGTTTCATGGATTCTGGGCCACTAATCAGGGTGAACATAGTCTGTCTATTGTAATCCGGGAGGTTTAAATTGAGAATTTCAAAACAACACCAGAAATAGTATTTTTCAAGAGGCGCTACAAGACAGCATCAGAGGCAGACTTTTTCAACATGTGATTCAAAGCTTTGTGGTATTAACATATATATTTATTTTTTGATGGTGGTAGAGTTTTTGTTTTCAATGGAAATATGTTGGTTTCTTTACCAGCTATTTTCTTTATTTTTTCTTTATCTTTTAATTTACCTGAGCGTTTAATCAATTTTTTAAAATATTTTTGGGGTTTTGCTTTATGTCAATGAATCTAATAGGGCTTTATTTTGAATGTTTTTAATACCTAATTTTGGATGCTTTTTAGGGGATGCATAAAAGGATTTTCTTGGAGGATTTACTTTTTGACAGTCAGATCTCCTTTGGATCAATGATTTCTGACACAAAATAGAAAGTAGTAATAATTTAATTTATTATTTCTATGTTGGGGGATTACTCTTTGCGTATATGTATTTCCTTTATGTGCTTGCATTATTTGGGAAACACTGTGTGATTTAAAGAGAATGTCAATTGTTTACATGAGCGGGTTGTAGATTTTTGGATATGTGTTCATTTTGAGTTGTTGTCTACTGCTATGTTTAGTTTTCTAATACTCCATGCTTTGTCATACTGTTGTTTTTGTATATTATTATGAATTGTAAAAATTATATATATTTTTTCTAGTGTAGAACAATTTTTCGGAATTTATGTTTTAATATTTGAGTTTAATCTGCCTTCTTTGGTTAGGGTGTATTTTTTTACAGTGTCATTTTCTATAGCAGTAGTCTGGCTATCATTTTAAGGTAATGTAGGCCTTAATAGTTCAGAAATAAAAGTACTTTAATTTGTAGCATTTCATACATTTGTTTGGTTTGTTTGGATACTTTTGGTTTTAATTGTTGGGGATTGGATTATTCTCGGCACTTTGCAGCTTTGTTCTTTTTTTTAAAGCTAAATGAATTGATAACAGGCTGAATGGCTCCTTCAAAGCATTCTTTGGAAGGAATTGTGCCACATTTCTACTGTATTGTTTGATATGGTATGTTGAGATATTTTGCTGTCATGTACATTTTGGTAGGTGTCAATCTAAAAAAGGGATTACTTAGTGAATACACAAACTCCAGCAGAGACAAGACACCTGTCTGCACCTCATCCTCAGCAGTCACTGCTTTCTAACCTGTACTGCTCCATTCCTGGTTCAGGTCCTGCCATGATCAGACATTCGCTGGCCACACGGTAGCTCCTAATTTCAATCACTGATCTTTCAGCCTTACCACTGTCTTAACTGACCTTCTTTCACCCTGTTTTGGACATTATTCATGACCTCAGGGATCAACAATTGGAACCCTGAGGGATTACATTATAACCTACTCAGATTTAACCCTTTATGTCCACCTCTGGGCAATTTAAAGTGGCCCCTTCTCCTTTCCATCCCACACTCTGGAGTACTATAAAGACATAACTGTATGCATTACCAAATTATAAAACTACAGCAAATATATTCCTTGTGCTCAGAAATACAGTTCCTGTCCTGATGATGACTCACATAATTGTATATGGACCAAAACGCCATTGACAGCCTTACAGCACCGAAATATATTCATGATTCATACTTGAAAGAGCGCTACATTCATCCAAAATTTCATTTATTTTATCAATTATTTTTTGCATGAAACTACTCATAGTCTGTTTTGCACTTGTTTGACTATCTTGTATATGATTGCATTTTTGGGCCAACAGTATTCTTTACACAAGTTTTTTTTACCTTATTAAATGTAACTATTATCATGTTATGAATGGGTCATGTCTCTTATTTTATGTTTTTTTGTTTAATGGGCTAATTGAATCTACAATACACCATTTGGGGTGTTCACTAAGTAATCCCTTTTTAAGATTGATACCTACCAGGGCCATTTTGCTCTTTTTTACTAATGCACCTGTCCATTTCAGTTTACAAATTGCTCCTGTAACATATATATGAACGTCATGTACTTTCCACCATGGTATTTGAAACTTGGGTTGGTGTCTGTATCTTGACTGGTGCAGGCGTCTAACCCATGTGTCTTCGAGTAGTCCAGTATTGGTGACAGTTTTTTCTTGCATCTTTGGTAGAAGGGCGATTCAGTGAAGATATTGTTGTGCTCTGTGATAGGTACTAAGGCTAAGGCAATTACTTCTTTCATTTCATAAGCACATACTGGGTCTGGGGGATAATCTATGCTTAAAGTTGATATTTATATTCTTTTTTATTTAAGAGGGTGTTCCTATTTGCTGTTTCTCCTCTGAATTTCATTAGTTAAATGATGATTTAATGTTGTTGTTTTTTTACCTTATGGATGGATGCCAAATATGCTTTTTTGTTTATTTTAATATGTGAATATATTTTAAAAAAATTTGTATTTCATTTATTTTATACATACACACACACATATATATTATATCGATATTTTGGTTGGCGATAAATTTGTTAGTGTTGATTAGGTAGTGTTTCATTGGTTTTAATGTGTAATCAATAGTGTTGGTTTCTATTTTTTTGTTTTGAAGATTATATATTTTCTCATCATTTTCACAGTGATATTTTCATTTTTGCTATTTTGTTTTTTTCCATTTAGGGTTTAGAGAGTTGATATTAGATTCAGAAAATGTTTTTCAAGGATATTTTGGTATTCCAGTGTTTTGGTGGTCGGTATTATATCATAGATGCCCATTCTTACTATTCACAGGATGTCTCTCAGAGGATACTTAAAGCTCCGCCTGCACCAATAAAGATTATTCAATGTACAAAAGGAGTGCTACATAGATAGTAGTGTTCTCTTAGATGTGAAAGGTTGTAAGAGCCTAGCTAGGGCATACAGAAGCATATTTGGCACCTCCTCCACTGCTCAGTTTGCCAGGAGAATTGCTTAAAGATATCTTGCAATGTATTTACGTAGAGACATCAACATTGTGAATACTCCATTCTCCACAGCTCCCTTTGAAGTCCTTCTGCACATATGCCATCTCTTTGCCTGGTTCTCAAATCTTGAAGGAAATTAGCTACAATTGCACCCCATCTCCTGGTTGGTATACACACATTTCACTGTCCTACTGTATCAAGGTAGCAGTTCTAACAATACTGTTTTGTTCTTTGGAGTAAGCTTCAGAGACAATGTATTGTAACTAACAACCATGATCACTTTTAAATATTTCATAAATATGATCATGCAGTACCATATGGACATGCAGAGCCCTCAATCACAATACCTGCAGAAATACATCCTTATACATAATATATTCTTTCTTGAATGTAAAAGTAAGCCATTAATTCTCCACACCAGTCCATTTCTCCATCAGAGTACATGCTCATTCAACCATGCCAGAACCCAGTATTAAGATATCACTAATCAATAGGTCAGCCTATTATTTCCTGTTCAACTTTAAGCTAAGTTTAGCAGCTTATCATTTTTTATTGAGTTTTGTCATACTTATTTTGAACATGGATATAATTAGAATTAATATTAAACCTACCAAACGTGATCATAATTGGCATTATAAAACTGCAACTTACATCAAGCTGACATAATTATAGAGTGTAAGATTCCAAGATGCCATTCTCTATTATCTTGTCTATTTACTGTTAAGGTTGTCTAAGCCATTATCACATCACACGCCCTAACTTATGGGATTGTGAATATGAAGCAATCATTTTGAATTTCTAGATTCTAATTAAGTTCCAAACCTTCTTTACTTTACTTTAAGAACCCTAGTATATCATTCTATTATATCATATAACAGAGCCTAGATGTTATAGGAACATGAACATGTCTGCATGCATTCAATCATTTTGCATTCTAAATAAGAAAGAGTTCCAACTTTGTTTGACTTTAAGAATTTGGGGTTGTTTAATTACGATAAATAATGCCCCTATATGTATCATTCAGTAAATCAACATAATGATATGAATTTATGTGCATACTAGTTAATTTTGTATTTGTTAACAGTACAAATATATGAAAATATGTAAACCCATCCACCTAAAAATAGGAGGGGCACTAATAAGTTGTAAGGACATCTACCATGCTTAGCACCACATATGCAATTTGTCATATATGCATTTAACTTCTTAAGGAAAGGCAGCAATTTTGAAAAAAGAAAGAAACTATCACAGCACATTATGTGGCTGATTAGATTTTTCTCATTAGTGACTTTATGCATGATTCCACCCCACACACTTTTTATTATGTGCTCTAACATGCTTCGTCATTGGCTTGCTGGCTGTCCCCTAATTTAGGATTCATCTCAACCACTACAATTCACGTGTCCATTTAACTAATAGTGTTTGCAAATTGGGTATATTTAAACTCACAGTTTGTACATTTTCAGTATCTAATAAATATCTTGAAAAGTCACTAAATTAAGTGCAGTATTTTGTTCACTATCAAAGCTTTTGAAGCACTGGCATTCTGAGTAAAATGGCTCCTTCCTCTGCAAAATGTACTTATTTCAGTAACTGATTGTTATCTTTGCAGAAACATGTTTCCAAATGAGAGTTAATCTGGGTAATGTTCGGTTTCATATAAAAGTCAATCAGGAATGCCATATCAGGCATTCCGGTTGACAGTATTTTGGGTAATATTTCTACATTATCAATGCTAATCTCATCTTCTTTTGGGCTAAGACCTCTTACACAGATAATCCCCAAATGTAGTTGTCCATGGATAAAAGTAGATGCTTTGGGGTGCGCACTGAAAAAAGTTGCATTTCGAACAAAAACATAAATCATGTCAATTATTTAAGGAAGGTGTTTCTGGTGTTAATCCCTTCCATAAACGTCTCAGCTCTGGTGGTGTCATATGACAATCAGCATTACATCGTCGATGTATCTGCATCAAAGTTTTATATAGTCTTTGCATGGGTTCTTTTCAGTGAAAATATCAGATTCAAATTTATGTGCATAAAGACACCACATGCTTGGTGCAAGGGTGCTACTCATTAGTGTACCATGGGTTTTACAATGCTGGGTACCTTAAGTTCAAAGGAATTGTTGGTGAGAGCCAATCTAGCTAAATCTAGTATGAATGATATTGGAGTAGTTCAGCCCCAGTCTGAATCAGATAAGATCTCCTTGATTACCCTGAATGTCTCCTCTTGTGGGATGCTTATGTATAATGATGTTATATCTAAACCAATTAGAATCTCCATTTCTTGGTTGAAAGGAATTTTATTGATCTCTTTAGTTTTGTTGAGAAATCGGGGCATATTTTTGACCAGAGGTCTCAAGAAATAATAGCAGAATTGTGAGAGGGGCCCTACAGTTGATTCGATGTAGGAGAAAATAGGACGGCCTGCATGAGGTCTGCTAGCCTCATAAATGTTTAGTAAAGTATAATGCTGATGCTTCATCCACTAATCTCTTAATCTTTCTTTGAAGATTAGCAGTAGGGTCACAGGCTCTAGCATTTCTGTGTGGATTCTATTGTGATTTTTCATATTCCTTGACTGACTGATCACAGTTTCTAATTTCTCTGTACGGATCTTCTTTGTCCTGACAAAATCTGTAACCCTGATGGGGCACAAAGGATTGGCTGAAATATGTCCACGATAAGGATGGTAGAGTCATAATTAGGGGTAGGAGAAATATTGCATGCTGCCAGCGGAATTGTTGTAATTTTGGTGACTCTGCATTACACTTGTAATGCAGAGTTCTGACAAAATTCAGCCAATCGCTGTGTGGTGGAATTTTTTCTTGCTCGTGGCTCCAGAATGGTAAGATGGCGAGCACAAGAAAGATTTGGCATCCCTTAGCACAATTTCTAGCCACTAGGATGACATACGGTAAGATTTTTCTAATGTGGGCAGTTGCGACCATTCACGGTCAGAAGGCTACAGCTCAAGTAGAAAAGCTACATGAGCAGCAGTATAATCAACTAGAGTACCTGTGCCCTCTGGCATGCCACATGGTGCTGTTTGCACTGATTTTTCAGCACGGAACGCGCTTCCGGTTGCTAAATCACAGCATGAGCAGCACAATGTGCTTATTTCACCCCTTGGTGAAACTACGCAGACTCGCACAGAGTTTTTATGTAACTCTATTGAATTCTGCTGAGTCAAATTCCACGAGTTCCACCCACTCTAGTCATAATTCTACTGGACCATCAAAGGTAATGTTTTTAACCCTGTTTTTAACCCTGTTAGGGGAACTCAAAATTAAATTAGAGATTGGGTATCCATCCTAGACAGTTTTAACACTTTCAGAACCCCTATATATAATATCCTAAGCTTCCATTTGATGGTTTAGCCCACTCAGGCATTAATAAATGCTCCTGAGTGATGGAAAAGCCCTATGGTGAAGCATGCTAGTGTTTGAGGGCTGTTCTTCCTAAATAGTGACATTGCTAGATTATGCATTTATCCTCTACTTAATAATCCATATGAGGTTTATGAAAATACATAGGGGAAACGATTAATGAGTTTTTCTCTCTCATTTCTTTTCTCGGATTGTGCATCCAACCATATCCGTATCAAACTTGTAACACAACTCTACACAGGCCATACAGAGACCCCATCCAGATAAAACCACAAACACCATAACACACCTGTACCACTAGCAATGAAGGGAACACAATATTCACCCTCCACTGTCAAGGGGCTAGGATCTCCTGTACACATCCTATATTAATCCCTCACCCTCTACTGCAATCAATCACAGGACTAGGAATATATGCTATGCACTCAACCATCTACTGCAATCAGTCACAGAACCAGGGACATACACTGCAAACACTCCCCTTCTACTGTACACTTGTGAAGGACCAGGGACATTACATATACTTGCTTTCTACTGTGCGCCTCGCAAGTCCAGGAGAACACCACCTTCAACTTCTACTGCTTCTGGATCAAGGTCTCCCCACACATTCTCTCCTGCATACTCTACCATGACCAGGAACACACATATATTAATCATTTACTCTCTACTGCACTCAATTGTAGGATCAGCAGCATATACTATGTATTCACTCTATCTTGCAGGATAAAGGACATATATGTAATTTTCGGTTATTTTGAATTTATATAGCACACTCAGACCAGCGGTCTGACATATACTCTACACCCGCATTCCACTGGGCACTCTCACAGGACTTATAATGTACACTCACAGCCACTTGACCACAGTCTCCTCCACACATGTTCCACAGCATACTCAAGCATGACCGAGAACACATATATTATTGACTTATCTTCCACTGCACACTTTCACAGGCCCAGGGACACATTCTCATACTCACAATCTACAGTACACTCTTTTAGGACCACTGATATATACAAAAAACTCAGGGGCATATTTACAAAAAAGTCACGCAGCGCAGCAAGTCACCTTGCTGCATTGCACTGCATCACAGGGAAAGGGCAGAAATGAGTCATATTTTAAAAAAATACAATGCATTGTCCCTACGCTGGTGCCATTTTGGCTTCCTAGCACCAACACAGGCACCCTTGCACTATGGTGCAGGGTGCCTGCATTTCCTGCAGGATTGTTTTTGTACAGGAAGGGACACTTTACTGCACAAAAACAATCAAAGGAGGCAAATTCCACTTTCTATGTGTGCTGCAGAATGTAGCACACATAGAAATAAAAGTAACGAGGAGGAATAAAGATATTTTCCTCGTTACGCCCCCGGCAATGCGTAAGATTTTGGCACATTATGTGGTTTACAAGTTCTTGTAAATCTGGGAATGCATCAAAATCCATGGGAGTTGCGTTGAAACACCCACGTAATGCCCATGGAACACCTTCCCAGGGCAGAGTAGCGCAACACATCGATTTGTACTGCATTGTGCTATTCTAGATTTATGAAGCCACTCAGAGCCAGGCAAAGTGGCTTCATAAATCTGTCATAGAGGTTTGCGTTGCGCATGTACCACATTGCGTGGTGCAAACATGACGCAAGTCTCTCGGAAATATGCCCCTCAGATTCTTCCGTGCATTCTCACAAGACCAGTGACACATACTGCACTCTCACCATCTACTTCCCAATTTTTGCTGGACAAGGACTGTAGACTCACCCCCTGATGTACACTCAGACAAGACTGGTCAAGAACAGGACTAGGAACATCACTTCCCTGCATTGCAACTGTAGGAAGTATGTAAAAAGGCACCAGCTCAAATAAAACACTCCAGACCAGGAAATGGGTTTTCCAGACCAGAAAATCCTTCTTTATTCCAGGAACGGCACAGCACAGCAGGTAAGTCAAGACAACTGATCCCACCAACAGCCAACACTTCACTATATATACATTCCTCTCTAATTGAATATACACACCCACCTTCCACGAGCAACAGGCTCGTTACACCACGGAAGTAATCTTCTGGAATAGGCACGAGCGTTACACAGCCGTGTCACGCTCGTGTCTATTTCATTACAGCATACAAATGCAAACATAAACAGCAATGCACGAGCGCAACAAGAATGTCATGCTCACTCATGCAACACACCTTCCCCAGCACAATTAATTTTTTACGTTAAGACATAATACTGGAACCTCATGGGTGGGTGCTGTGACCGTACACTACTAGGAGCACACTTTACAATGACTGCACCACAGGAATTAATTACAAAATTAGGTTCTGCTCCACCACATCCAAGAAAACATTGCTCCTATGTTTATTAGAACACACTCTCCCACCCCTGCACAACGATACCCTATTGAGATTCCAGACACCACCCCCGTCAATACACACAGCATTCCTAAAAACCTCAATGACCTGTGTGGGATCCGACCAACTAGCCCATTCTTTACCATCCATCCTCCCTTTCTTGATGCAGACCATGTCACCAATCTTCACAACCTGCTTTCTCACAGCACCTGTCCTACTTAAAGCCGGTCTCATTGTAGACTTGTACTCTTCCACCCTGCATCGAATCCCTTTAAAATCCACTTCAGCAACCTCACCTACCATAACCTGTTTGTTCTTCAACCACCATGGTACTAGCCTAGTGCTAGGTTTAAGTCCCCTCAATAATTCAAAAGGACTTACTGAAGTCACAGAGTTAGGGGAAGTCCTACATGCTAACAACATAGATTTCACAGACAGCTGAATAGCTTCTTTGACAACACGGTTGAACCTCTCAACCTGACCATTCACTTCTGGGGGGAACACCACAATTCTCTAATGTTTGACCCCTCTCTTCTCCAAATAACGTTCCATATATTTACTAATAAATTGGGGACCATTGTCCTTCACCACTTCCTGGGAAATACCCTACCTACAAAAAACTTCATCTAAAAACTCAGCCAAATTTTCTGATATGTTTTCTTTACCATTTTAACCTCAGGGCATTTTGAGTAGTAATCAATCAAAACAATCCAAATGCCTTCTGCCAAGGTAACACGGCAAATGGGCTAATAATATCTAACCACAATTTCCGACATGGCACTTCATGAAACTCAATGGGCTGCTGATCAGTGGACATTGTCTTAGCTGATTTATCACTAGAAGCCCACTCTTTACCTGATGTTCAACATAAACACCTATTCCCGCCCACCAGAAACTTTCCCTGATGCGCCTTCTAGTACTTGACATTCACATATGACCTTCATGAGCCAAATCCACGATTTTTTTCCTCAGGTTAAAGGGAGATACAAACTTGTCCCCTTGCAAAACAATACCATTTTCCACAGCCAATTACTCCCTCACCTTGGAATAACCCATCAATTCTCCTGACATCTTCCTTTCCTTTGACCAATCGTGCAAAATATACTGTATCACCTTGTTAAGCTCTACATCATTCTCCATCTCCTCTTTCTATTTATCTTCTTAAACAATGTGTTGCTGTACACCAACTAAATTAACATCCCGTAATGTAAACGCTACCTCACAATCTTCCCTATCTGCCTCATTAGGATCACTAGCTGGTACAGGTAACCTAGACATGCAATCAGCATGCACATTAATTTTCCCATGCACAAACTCCAACCGATACTGAAAACTCTGCAACCTAGAGGCCAGTCTGGCCAACCTTCCAGAAATGGCACCCCCCCCCGAGTGCCATCATTACCACCAATGGCATGTGGTTATGTTATGTTATTCACATCGTAGTATAGTTCACGACTCGTTCCCTCAGGGACATCTCAGCACTTGAGAGACAGGCATTAGGTAGAGGTGGCGTTAAAACAGACAGGTTTTAAGAAGTTTTTAAATTCAAATAAGCGTTGAGATGCACTGATAAACAAAGGAAGTTTGTCCCAGAGAAGTGGGCCAAGATGGGAAAAGGCTCTGCCTCCATATTTGGCAGTTCGAATGCGTCTTGGGAGTAGTAACAGTTGGTTGCTAGATCGCAGTTTTCTGTTTGCGGTGTAGGGAGTTAGTCTATTCTGAAGATACTTTGGCCCAGTGCCTGACACAGCTTTGTAGGTCAGGCAGAGATGTTTGAACAGTTCTCTTTTACGGATGGGTAACCAATGTAGAGTTCTGAGTGTGGGGGCTGAAGGAGTTCTAGGTGGCAGGTTGTTTACTATACAGGAAGCAGTGTTTTGAACTACTTGCAGTTTTGACAGGAGATATTCATTTGAGGCAAGGAAAAGGGCATTTCCATAGTCTAAGCAACTGATGACCAGGGCCTGAATGAGCATTTTACGTGAGCTCAGCGGAAGCCACCGAAAGATTTTCTTGAGGAGACGCATGGAACCAAAGCATGATCCGCATATGGAGGAAATGTGGTTCCGCATAGATAGTTGGTCATCTATGAGAATGCCTAGATTTTTTGATGGACTTAGTTTTCTACAGAAAGGTCCTAAAGTATTCTGCCCCCCACACACAGGCCAACAACTCGCGTTATATCAGCAAATAATTCTTGTCAGCATCCCGCAAAGCTCTTGATGTGTAAGCCACGCTCCACTCCTTATCATGATCCCTCTGCATTAACACACCACCCAATGCACAATTGTTGGCATCCACCATCCCAACACAAGGACAGTAGACTCACCCCCTGATGAACACTCAGACAAGGCTGGTCAAGAACAGGACTAGCAACAGCACTTCCCTGCATTGCAACTGTAGGAAGTGTGTAAAGAGGCGCAGGCTCAAAGAAACACTCCAGACCAGGAAGTGGGTTCCGTCACGAAAATCCTTCATTATTCCAGGAACGGAATGGCACAGCAGGTAACAACAACAAAATATTTAAGACATGGTGCATTCACAATAAGTCCCTTCAAAACGTGAAATGCTACAGTCATATCTTCAGTCTAATCAAACTTTCCATTTTTTCTCAACAAACACCTGAACGGGTCCTCCTTGGATGCGTAATTGGGGATAAACTTTGTGTAAAATTCAATTAGCCCAAGAAATGCTACTAACTGCTCCTTCCAGATGGGAACACGGGCATTGGTGATGTTTTCCACATGGTTCCGTTTAGGTTTAATGCCCACTCTACTGATGCTATGCCCCAAATATTCTACCTCACACCTCTTAAATTTACACTTGTCTGATCGTAGCGTAAGGCCTCTAGATGACAGAGCTACTAGCACATTTCTCAAATTATAATCATGCTCTTCTGCGTTTTTGCAAAATACTAGTGTATCGTCCTGGAAAACTATTGCCCCTTTAACCAATCTAGTGTTTTTTTCATTAGCCTTTGAAAAACGGATGCAGCACTAGCTAGCTCAAAAGGCATCGGACGAAATCTAAACAGCCCTTCTTGAGTAATAAATGCTGTAAGGTTATTTGATTCTTCATTCAAGAGAACTTGGTGGTATGCACTCGTTAGATCAAGACACAAAAATAATAGTAGCAACCATCTCATTTTAGTTAGGAAGGGGATGGGCGTCCCCCAAATGGAACTATTCAGACTGGGCAAATCAACACAGAGTCTAAATTCCCCTGAAGGTTTGACCAGAATCGCAACCAAAGATATGATGTTCTTCTCACAAAGATCACATACCATGTCCTTAAGTTTTCTCTTGTAAGACAACGGTATGTCGCTCACCCTATGACGAGTGGGAATGGCATTGTCACGCAATCTAATAAGATGCTTAAACCCCTGGTATTCACCTAATTTGTCACTGAAGACATGAGGAAATTGTAACTTTAACTCATGAATGAAACCAGTGACACCCCCACTTGCAATCTCAGGAGACCCAATAGGGTACACCGGAGGATCAGCCCTGGGGGACCAATTTAATCACAATTTCATCTTGGTGCGGCTAGCACGACAGAGCTTGCCGACTCTTAGCCACATAAATGTTTTCAAACGAATGACAGCCAGAAAACTCTAGATTAGCCCAAAAAAACCATCTAAGTCAATTTTATGACCAGTATACCCTCCAGGTGCTACGTCTGGGGGTAATAACCTTTATCAGGCCAATTTTCTTTGGCAATATCATGTGATATAATGCTGTACCAAGCACAAGAATCCACCAGTACCCGTAACTCAACTCCATCAAGCAAAATCGCACATGAGGAACATTTGGTTGTGCCTCCACCCCCACATATGTTCAAAACAGTATTGATATCCTGTTCACAGTTGTCATAAATACTGTCATATTCATTGTAACTTTGAACCATGTTCACCGTCCTAGGGGCCGACCAGCTGACCGTTCTTGCTGCACCTGGAACAAATTTTATCTACTGCCAGACACAATTTTGAATTCCCTAAGTGCCCACTGCTGCCACATCTATTGTATTGTATATTGCTATTGTATATATTATTTGTAAAGCGCAACTATCACTCCGTAGGAGTATCTTGGCGCTATGCAGAATCAATACATGATGCTCCAATGGAGGCTGCCACCAAATGCGGATGGGTTAGGTAAGTGAAAGGCAAAGGGAGTCAGCGGCTCCAAAGATCCAGGTTTTCAAAGATTTCCTGAAGCAGAGTTCTGAGTGAATGAGGTGGAGATGACTGGGGAGTATATTCTATGCTTTTACCCCAAGAACAGCTACTGATTTTCCTCCCTTTTGTTTTACATCTGAAAGGAGGGCGCTTTAGTGGGTTTGCTGATGGGGACCTAAGGAGACGAGTGGTGACATAGGGCGTAAATCTAGCTGTTAGGTATTTAGGTCCTGATACTCTGTAGGCTCTATAGGTGATTACGAGTATCTTAAATAGCACTCTTTTATGAACAGGTAGCCAGTGCAGTGACTTTAAGGCTACTGAGGCTGAGGAACAGCATGTCAGTTTAAGCACCAGCTGGGCTGCCGCATGTTGAACAGTCTGGAGCTTTTTAAAAATTGTCTTATTGGAACCTGCATAGAGGCTATTGCAGTAATCTAGTCTGGAGGTGATTGGGGCTGCCATCACTGTTTTTCTTGCCTTAACTGGGAGTAAATCAAAGAACCTTTTTAGGGATTTTATCAACTGGAAACACTAGCCACTGATAGCGCTTGTGGACGAAAGGATAGAGTCGTATCAAATTTCACCCCAAGAGTTTTAACCACCTCTACCGTCTAGGTGGTTATGCTTCATGTAATGTAATGTAAGTTAGTATTTGTAAAGCGTTAACTGCCACTCCGAAAGGAGCATCCTGGTGAGGGTTGGATGGAGGTGAGAGGGGGAGTCCCAGGGATGTTAAATGAGCGAAAGGCATAATTCATCTGAGGTGCTAAATACCCAAGTTTTCAGAGCCTTCCTGAATTGTGTTTCTGTTTTTAGCAATCTGAGGTGAGTTGGTAGAAGGTTCCAGGACTTGGTCCCCAAGGCGGCCACTGTTTTTCCTCCATTTGTTTTACATCTGAAAATGGGTGGTTTAAGGAGGTTGGCTGATGAGGACCTGAGAGTCCTAGTTGTGATGTAGGGAGTGAACCGTGCTGAAAGGTACTTAGGTCCCAATTTAAGCAAGGCTCTATAGGTGATTAGGAGGATTGACCTCTGTGAGACAGCATTGGAAGTTCTCTTCTGCACTGGTGGAATGTTTATCTAACGCTAGGATCAACTGAGTAGCATCAGCATAAGAGGTGGTTTCAATGTTAAATGATGATATCAGTTCTATGAGGGGGGCCATATATACAATGAATAACACTGGACTTAGTGCAGAACCCTGCGGAACACCTGTATGCAAGGGTTTCTCAGCTGACTGATAGTGTCCAAGAGTGACTACTTGTTTACGGTTTGTCAGAAATGATTTCAGCCAGGCCAGGGCCGGATGGGGGATGCCACAGGCCTTAAGGCGTGTGTAATAGGATGTCATGGGAGATTGTATCTAAGGCGGCTGATGAATCTAAAAGAATTAGCACTGCATTTTTGCCTTCATCCAGGGCAAATTTGAGGCTTTCTGAAGTATGTAGAAGTGCCAATTCTGTGGAGTATTGTTATATTCCATATAGGTACCCTATATAGGCGCAGGCAACATTGCAACCTTTCACCTATATTCTTCCCTACATTACATACATAACGGTTCTTAGGGACTGACCTTTTACCTAGATACAACACTGCATTCAGAACGCGGGTTTCTCCCTAGTTCGAATCTCATACATTATGCATGAGGCTTCTTGGAAGTACAGCAGGACTAATATCTCCTGTATAATATCTCTGTATAAAGTTCAGGCCCGACGTCATCCTTTTGGCCGACACAGTAACACAGCAAGGTAGGACCCCTGGGGAGACCTATGGGTATATATACATCACATCTTGCTTAGAAGGGGAGAGGAGACCGAGACTTCCCGGCTGACACACTGACCAGAGATGCTGAGGTTCCTGCATGCAGACACTCCAGCTCGCAGTGGTCTAAAATCCCTCGCGGGATGTCCAACTCGAGACCAGGACGGGATCCCATATTCTCTCATTCTCAGGTAATGGGGTTGACTAGATCCTAGAGGGATTCTTGGCTTAACACCTACACAGATGTTAGGTACATTTAGGTACATCTAGTTAGGGAGGCATTGTAGGAGTACGCACTTTTTATCATGTGTTTTATATACTTGTATATATTCATGATTTCGGCAAGATGGTAGAACTTTACCATCCCTTTACTTTCGGAGTACTTCTAATCATATATCTGTGCTACTGTCTAATGGTTGTTGCAGCTCATCTATTCTATACTAGAATAACAACTGTTCAATAAATACTTATTGAAAATGCCCAGCCTGTTTATTCTGTGTAACTCTCTGAGACAAACTAAGTGAGCACGAGTGACTGAGCGAAAGTAATATATTGTTTCCACGATTCTGAGGGGTCAGGTTTGTCATGTTCTGAGGTTGCCAGAATCTATTCTCTCCTTGGTAAGAGGAGATTATAGTGGCACTGTGAGCTAGCTGATACACACAGGCTAACGTATCCGGTGGGGGTGCATGGAATTAGTCTGCCACCAATCCCACAGTTTATGTTTTTCAAACGCGCAGATCCTGTATAGGTTATATAGGAATTACACGACATGGCGCCGCCAACATTGGTTGGGTACTTATTTAACAGTAGAATCTGAGTAGTTCAGTCATGCTATTCTCAGAGACCCCTACTCACAAAACACCAGAGTCTTCTGGAGCGGGTGGGCACAAACTCCGCCACAGCTGAGTAGGCTAAAAAATCCTATTTATTGGCTGTTGGTTAATCAAGCTTGAAGGACACAGTGTTCCTAAAATTGTGCAAAAACACCTTATCTTAGTTTTCTTGAAATAACTTCTTCCTCTAAAAAATGACTGAAAGCGTGGAAAACACGGAGGGAGTTGTGCATAATTTGCACCTCTCAGACGATGGTCTGACGGACGGCCACAGAATAGACGAAGCATAATTAACAAGACGAATGGAACTTTATGATTTATTCACACCGTCCCAACACTTATAAACTTTGGATTTAGCCGAGTTATTTTGACTCTTCACCTTCAAGTATTTGTCCCTCTCTGCGACTGGAGCCTCCGGGCCTGTCCTCTCCACCACAGTTCTTGGTGGATTTAGGGTGCCCCCCTGGTCCTGATGAAGACCTGCCTGTAAGGAGCAGAATTTTCCTACACCAATCTTGGGTCGAAACGTTGACAATCTTTTATGTTTTGTACTGAATGTGGACAACAGTGACGTTTTCACCGTGTCCTCCTCGTCTGTCATTCGGTTTTTGTAAATAATTGAGCCTTGTTTAAGGCTGGACAGGCTTTTTATGTTGTTGAATGCACGCACTACCCACTGCCCTCCTTCCATCACTCACTTTCACTTCTGCACCTTGATGCACTAAACCCCTTCCGCCGTCTTCCCCCATTTCTCTGGGGCACCTACACTCTAAACTGTTTTGACCAATGTACTATCATTTGAGCATGATGCTTTATATGTTCAGTATGATTAAAATACTCTGAATATGCTTAGAAATATTGTCTGTAATTAATTTATCAGGTGATGTTGACAGTGACACAATTGTAATATTAAAGGGGAAGCAGCTTCAGTGGCTATCCGCCAACGCCTAAGGGAGTTCAGTCCTTTAGAACAAGAACACGAACTACCGAAAATAATTGAAACTGCATATGCAGAATTAGGCAGAGACAGTTTGGGTGGGAAAGCTTTAAAAACCAGAACTGATGGGCAGTCCTGAAAAGGACACTTCTAAGCAGCTACCTGCTTCAACAAAGAAGAAGTGGGACAATAAAAAACAACAAAACTTTAAAGGAAACATCTCAATCCAGAGGTAGATCTCCTCCACAGGAGCCCTCCGAAAAGAGGTATAACCTTAGGAATAGGGATAATATTAGGAAACCTGACAGGTATCAGGATACTGATACACGTTCCTCTCGTTCCTTTCAGGGTTCATCAAAAAACTCCGAGAGGGCAGGACGGTCAGACAGACAAGAAGAGTGTACAAAGTCCAGAGACAACCATCACGCTCAAGATTACACTTCTAAAAAAGAAGAGAAACCAAAGCAAAAGCCACAGTTCAAAAAGAAGAAGGTTGCAGGTCTAAAGATCAGACATGCCCAGAATTCTGAGGACTCGACTACTGAACGGGGAATGGGCTCTGACGATGCTAGACAGCGCAGCAGAAGTAACAATAGCTCGCCAGAACCTGATGGAATTTCTGGTGACAGTGGACTTGAATGATTATATCACGGTAGAGACACCCGATACTAGGGTAAGTGTCCCACATAAGTTATATGAAATAACACTCCAAATGGAGGGGACAAATGTAGAACAGTTAAAGGTCTCTTTTGGGAGAATCTGTCATTTGGCTATGACATTTTGTTATCTGAACAAGATTGGCCATCAGCATTCGTCATGGATTGTCCTAAAGGAGAAATAGTAATTTTACCGGCATTCTCAGACCATATTCCCAGGCACCTAAAACACACATATGCGCAGGAATGGACGGTAGCCCATGCCCCTGCATTATACAAAAACCATGTTGGATGGGATGAGGATTCAACCCACCACATAATTCCTTTAAAAAATACTCCAACTGAACAGAGGCAGTATCCAATAAAGCAAGAAGCTAAAAAACAGGTCAGGGAGATCTTAGATCAACTTGAATACCAAGGGGTGATCGAAAATTGCACCTCATCGATGAATAATCCTTTGTTTCCGGTCATGAAACCTGACATTTCATATCGTTAGTTTTAGATTATAGACATTTAAACACTTGCACTAAGACATTTGCAGTTCAAAATGCACACAGTGCCGCATTAATGAATAACATTGTGTGGAAAAATACAAAACAATGCTAGATATCTCAAATGGATTTTTCTGCCAAAATATAGCGCCTGAAAGCTGGTTCCTAACAGCATTCTCAGCGCTAAGGTCCCAGCGCCAATTTTGTCAACTCCCCCAGGGGTATAAGAACAGCCCGGGGTTGTTTTCGGCCAGAGTAACTGAGTTACTTCAAAATTTGGATGAAGAGGCATTGTCCTATGTGGATGATATTTATCTAACGGACGATGACCTAATAATAGTAGTGACTCCGGCTCCAGCCTTAGAGGCTGCGACAAAAGCTAGCGTTCCTAACGCTAAAGCCTTATATCCAAGATGGATACAATGGGTTAATTCTCTCACTGCAACAGATGTAGAATACAGGTACGACCCAAATTTAAAGACACAAGCATTTCTGCAATATGAACAAGAGTATCCTTTACCAAATGAAATAATGCCTCTAGATCAGTATGAATATATAATTTATACAGACAGATCAGCTCAACCGGCCATAGGAAGTAAGCAACAATATGGCGCGACATGCGCAATTGTTAAAGGTCGCATGCGGGATGGAAAGTTCCACCTAAGTTGCACAAAAACGAAATCTCTAGGAGACTGCACGGCACAGCTGGCAGAGTTGAAAGCCTTGATACTGGCACTGGTAAATACGGATCGAGAATTCCCCACACTAATTGTGTGCAATTCATTTTACTGTGTACAGTCATATAATGAATATTTGCAGCACTGGGTTCAAAACGGGTTCAAAGATGCAAAAGGTGGCACAATTAAGCATAAAATGCTATGGGAACAGGTAGTTGAGTTGAAAACCGAACTACCAAGAGCTCACGTGATACATACACTGAGTCATCAGCGTGATGGTGTTCACGTTGAAGAGAATTCATTGGCTGATGAACCCGCAAAGGGGGCTTTACGCACGGCTTCCGTAGCTGCAATCACTCATTCTAAAACGAGAATAGACGGTGAGATTATGGTGGCTGCGAATGCTTGTCGCAAAAACACGGAGCAGTACCAAAAAGGTTTCCACTCAAGTACTCCTACAAGTTAGATCCCAATAACATCCCATTTGCTCAGATTCCTGGAGTGGGGGATAGACTAATTCCAAACATGGATCGCAGGTTAGGTTTAATTCTAGCAGCACATGAAAGGATAGGTTCTGCACATGCAGGAGTTATGGCGACTGTTTCTTTACTGAAACAATGCTATTGGTGGCCTGAGTTAATTAAGCAGACTAAAGACTATGTCTTAAAATGCGGCATCTGCCAGCAGATGAAAGGTTCCACGTAACACGTCCAGCACAGACACCATTATTAATATCTGACTTAAAGCAGTCTTTAACAGCTAGAGTATTAGGCACGGGTGAGAGTTGGGTAAAACATCTGTATGGAGTGCAGCGAGCATTGAATAACATGCCTAGAAGTTCTCTAGGGGGGTCACTCCATATGAGGTCCTATTTGGGACAAGAATGTGGGTACCTGATCTTGATTGTGAAGGCACAGTGGTGGATGAAAAGCCTTTTGACATCCATGATCGTTTGGCTGTTTTACAAGATCTAAATGAGTCCAGGACACAACAAAGTAATGTCCATATGAAGCAGACCGCCACTGGGGAAGTCAAATTAGCCACGACAAGATCGGTCTGGATCCCAAAAGTCGGGGATCTGGTCAGAGAGAAAATAGTGGCCAAGAAAGAATTTGGGCCATCGTACAGAAAGCCTGTACAGGTCCAAGCAGTTGAAGGAACAAGAACTGTACTTCTACCGCCTCTTGCTGGAAAAAAGGAGAAAAGATTTGTCTCAATCGACCTAATCAAACCACAATATGTGGCCGATACTGAGTAGTAGGCCACGTGGACTCCAAAGCAGCAGACGCCCTCCTCTTGCTACAATTCAAGAAGTTCAAACGAAAAGACTCATCACGTTCGAAGAGTCTCCTGCACGGAATGATGGACTATGCAATAATGCTATGGAACTTGTTCCCCTTGAACCTGAAGTTCAAATTCAGAACCAAAATGAAAGACAAATTTCAATTCGATCAAATACAGATGTCTACATCAACATGCCTCAACAAGAGCAAACTACGATTTCTACAAATCCTGATGTAATACCAACAATTGATCGAACTGCTTCTGGCTACTTCATAAACTTTGATATGTTTTCTTTGGATCCAAGTGAACCGGAAACGATGCCAGCCCAAAAATCGCACAAGCAGCAAGTTAAAGACTTTCTGAACTTTCTTAAAAAGACTTACCTGGTGTCACCTTGGGTAGAACCATGGATAATCACTGGGATACTTTTCTTTCTTTTCTGGTTAGGCTTAGTAATAGTTTTTAACATGCTTGTTAATGGAAAATACCTTAGACAAAGCTCTGCAGCCCAAAAGGTGAATTTAATTTTAAAGCCACACCAATAATCTCATCGAGAACAAAGAGACTTGTCATCAGTGAACATTACAGCAGTTCCTATACCCGATGGTATAGTTTGGAACAAGGTTGATTTCGATATATTTGAGTGATATCATTACCTCAAGTACATTTTCCAATGATTGGGATTTTGAAACTGTAAATAACATGTTGTCTGATTTGGAAAAATCTGGTGCATTTTCTAATAGTGAAACATTGGAAAGCACATCAGATTTCAAAACAATATATTGTTATCAACATTATGGTCATCACTTTCTGCATAAATCTGCAAATCCTAGAAATGTGTTCACTTACCACCAGTGGGAACATTGTCCAACACCGCCGAAAGGCAGTTCAAAAACATTTGCACAAAAGTTTCCATATTTTTCAGTGTTTAATATGTCTGACCCAGCATCATATTATTATAAGGTTGCACCAACATCAGCACAGAAAAATATGTTAACAAACACCAAACAGATTTACTCTGCTTCCTTTATTGCCCAGTTGTCTGAACAAGGTTTCGACTTATGGAAAGACACCATAGACTTAAAATCAGTCTGGGGTACTAGAGAATGGCAAGTACATGGAGTAGAAGCTTTGTTTAGAGCATGCCTTATCCCTCAACAAATCATGTTTTTGAACGAGACAGTGCAACAGACGTCTTGCCTTGGACTAGCCAAGAACAAAGACTTGAACACACCTCGGCTGCCAACTCCAACATACACCGAGGGTAATATAACATCACAGAAAGAAATTACGTTGAATGACATTATACAACACAACAGATCAGACCCCGATTGGAAGAAATGGTTGATTTGGCCCACAGACACGAATAGTTGGCAGGCGAGATTCATGGGTAAAACCGAAGGTTTCGCTATCCATAGGCCAGATCCACGTTATGTACAGAGAGAACATCCAGGGGTAGTGACATCCTACAGTGTTGGGAAGTTGTGCTTTGATTGGCTAAAAACCTCAACACTCACAAAGGTGAAACAACACTTATCCTTACTGTCACAGGATGTGGATCTCAGGGATTTTTTACTAGGTCCCAGAATGCCATGTCAGAAACGTTTCTATTATGCTGTCTACAATCATACATATCAGTACTATTGATCAGGTTTTTCGGTTTACTTTAATATATTGGCGGACAGTGGTTTTAGGTAAGGGCTCCTTGTATGCTGCATTTGTTGACCTTAAGTCAGCATTCGATTTAGTTTCTCGCAGCAAGTTATGGCCAGTGCTTCAGGAGCTAGGGATGGCACCTGAGCTGTTATCGCTTATCATTCGCTTACATGAGGACAATTTTGCCCAAATACGGTGGGGGTCACAATGTAGTGTTACTAAACCATTTCCCATTGATAGAGGTGTGCGGCAAGGCTGCGTAATGGCTCCCATATTATTCTCACTCTTTATCAATGGGATCGCCAAGTTCTTATCGTTAACCCCCACGGATGCCCCCGTATTAGCGGGAATTCATATCCCCATTTTAATGTTTGCGGATGATACGCTGATTATTTCAAAAACTCCCAGCGGCCCTCAGCGTGCCTTGCTGCTATTTGAGGAGTTTTGTCATCTTAGGGGCCTGGAAATTAACGTAGCCAAAACAAAGTTTATGTCTTTTAATCAACATAAAACTTTTAAAGGTAGTGTATGTATGAATAACCGTCCCTTAGAACAAGTAAGGGCTTTCACTTACCTGGGGGTAATCCTCCAAAAAGACATGAAGTGGAATTGCCAACTTGATATGGCTACTCTAAAACACCGGCAACTATCTGGGGCTCTACTTACTAAGTTCAAGACCTCGCTCACAAAGCCAATTAGCCCTGTACTTCAGATTTATGGCATGAAAGTTGTGAGTTCCGCTCTATATGGGGCCGAGCTCTGGGGTTTCGAGAACCTATCTCAGTTAGCCATTGCAGAAAACAGGTTTTTACGTAGCATCACGGGCCTTCCGCAAAGTACCCCAGTGTGTCCAATGCTATTTGAATTAGGCAAAAAATCTTTGGGTGATATTGCAAGAATACGCCCACTACTCTATTGGGGAAGAATCTGGTGCCCGCCCGAATTAGCACCCTATGCTTCAGGCCTTAATGATTTAATCCGGGCAGATTGTTATCATAAAATTAAATGGCTACGGGAGATAAGAACCGTATTAGTAAAGCTCGGCTTGGCCATGTTGTGGGAAGATCCTGTTAATGCGTCTTTCCCCCCAAAAGAGTATCTGAAAGAAAGGTACTGGGAATTGGTTTCCTCTGATACCCATCGAAATAGTGCCACTTCAACGCTTACTGAAAGATTTTTGGAAGTCAAGTTTCAGCCAAATCTAGAGCAATATTGGGATGTAATAACCAAACCATTTCACCGGAAGCTGTACTTTCAATTCAGGGTGGGCACACTGCCAATAAGATCGCATACTGCAAAATGGGCTCCATCTGGAAATAGTAAGTGCCCCTTGTGTCTGGACCAACAGGAGACCCTGGCACACTTATTGTTTCTTTGTCCAGCCTATGTGGCCCCCGTCAAGTGTGGCTTAAGCCAATCTGTAGGTCTTTGGGCTTCAGAAGGTGCGCCGATGCATTAAGAATTTTACGTACTGAAACTTCTCCATGTATTACCATCGCAATGGCTTTTACTTTGGACTTTTACTCTGAGAACTTTCCCTCAACAGCGGAGACCTAGCCATTTTGACTGATGCCCGTTGGAGCTACCTCGCGAGCTAAAGGGGAGATGGGTTATGGATATCCTCCTTGACCATCACCTACCCAGCCGGTCTTTGGGCAAACTCTCCTGCGTCTCTCCTGACCTTATCTCCCCTTTCACCCCACCCCCTAACCCTCTCAGCTCTACTCTTCTCCTCTTTCCAGCTATTGACCTTTGCCCCCACACATCCTTGCTCATAGCTCCCACCCTGTTTATCCACTGGACTTTCTTCTGTGAACTTTCCCTCGTCATTTGAGACCTAGCTATTTGACTAAGGCCCGATGGAGCTACCTTGTTTAGCTATAGGGGAGACGGGCTGTGGATTCCCTCCTCAGACGTCACCTACCCAGTCGGTCTTTGGGCAGACTTCCTTTCGTCTCTCTTGCCGTCTTTTCCCTCATCCTCTCCCTTCACACTTCCCCCCAAAGACCTACCCAGCCTGTCCTTGGGCAAACTTTCCTGCGTCTCTCTGGACCTTTATTTCCCTCCTCCCCCTTCACCCTACCCCCTACCCCTCTCCGCTCTACTCTTTCTCCTCTTTCTAGCTACTGACCCTTGCCCTCACCCGTCCTTGCTCATAGACCCCACCCTGCCTTATCCACTTGACTTTCTTTTGTGAACCTTCCCTCGTCAGCTGAGACCTAGCTATTTTGACTGATACCCGATGGAGCTACCTTGTTTAGCTATAGGGGAGACGGGCTGTGGATTCCCTCCTCGGTCGTCACCTACCCAGTCGGTCTTTGGGCAGACTTCCTCTCGTCTCTCCTGCCATCTTTTCACCCATCCTCCCCCTTCACATTTCCCCCCTCCCCCCCTCCGCTCTATCTGTCTCACCTTTCCTTCCTCTTTCAATATGTTGCTTATTTTTTTATGTAAAGTGTAATTTGTTTATCGTGTCCTGTAACATTGTGTAACCCAATGTAAAGCGCTCTGATACCTCCGGGTCTAGCCAGCGCTATATAAAACTCTCAAAATAAATAATTAAATAATGGCTAAATTCTTGAGTTGCTCATGGACCATTAGATCTCGGCGAACCCTTGTAACCGGAAGTATGCACTGAAAAGAGCTATCATGGCGATTGCAGATATGTTGCTGGTTATCACTCATTTTGTATTGTATTCATGTCTGGCTCTATGGTAAAGTGCAAGGTCTCCGAAAAAACTATACGTATTAGTGCCACATTTACCCTTAGGCCCAGTAATAATATTATCAATTTTATTCTCTGATTTTTAATACACAGAAATGTTTTAACACTTGCTATGACAGTTAATGTGAATATTTAATAATGTTTTAAAAATTGTGCTTGCTTATTTATTTATTGCTTAGTGTGCTATGTAATATTTTGTGTATGTGCTTTTATGACTTAACTGTCGAATAAAGCTTATTGGATTGGATTGGCTGTCTACAATGACATTTGGAAAATATCCCAACAAGAGGTCGCAGAGAGATTACGTGAAATAGACCGTATAAATCTAGAAAAATCTCTAGCAGTCGTAGACAATGGGTTAACTACATTGACCTCCAGGATATATTCCTTAGGCACCATCATATCTTCTGCGATAGACATACTGGAGCAAGATTTGGCCATATTACAACACGGGCAATCTCAATTACGTTCTATTATGTTATTAAGCGGGACGCTTCAATCTTTGCGTGCAGGCTATGTGCCTTGGCGTTATATCAACAGTACGTCTCTGTTTTCTGAATACAATCTAACAGATAAACAGATAGAAATGGCACAAAGGGGAGCAAAATATACAATGCTGCGTATCGAAAAACTGGATAGATTAGCATTTACAATGGCAGAATTACCGTCCACAGAATGGCTAATCCATGGCCACATAACTCTACCGGTCACTACTTTTCAGTTTCAGTATTGCCTTGAACAAAAGCAGGCAGGCAGATATGAAGATATGGGTAAGGAATACATTAAGAATCGTGGGTATTACCATACAGATTTCGATGCCGGAGTGGGGATCGAGAAGTGTTTCTAAGCGGTACAAACTGTGAGAACGCTTTATGTGGATCACTCATATGCCAGGATATACTGCTGCACGGGGCTTGTAATGGTTCTGTAGCAAACCTGTCCTGCCATTTGAGGGGTGCCCCAGCTGCAGTGATTACTCCAGGATTCAGGCTACTTTCAAATGGGAGTTACTTGATGCTGAACAGTCAAGGCTTCTGCGGAATGCTCCCGGGCATCGCATATGTGGTAACCGTAAGCTCCAGGGTTACTTGTTGTATGCAAGTATTGTTTCCACCACCACATACAGTCAGGGAGACGCCATTATGGCCTTCACTGAATGTTTCTTTAATATGGTTTGATACTCTAAGCAGAATGAAAGCCATGCTTTTACAAAAGTCTGTGCCCTTAACCTCCGATCGAGAGACTTTTGATCTCCAGATCGCAAGGTCTTCGGCTGAGATACAGGCACTTATTCATACAAACTGCCCTTTCGATTTCACAGAAATGGTAAATCATATCTTTAACATGTCTGTTACGACAGGCATAGTCCACCTATTTAAGACCATAGGTTCTGGACTTCTGAGCACCTTTCAGATGGTACTTGGAGTTATACTAAACTTCATACACTCCGTATTCGGAAGCATCTTTGGAGGATTTCCGCTCATCCTGTTTCTAGTAGCAGGCAGTGGCGGCTCGCCAAGGGAGTGGTGCAGGGCGGTGGGGTGGGTGAGGGGCAGGGTGGCGGGGTAGTGGACTTGGACTTACGACAAACAGAACTCCCTCTGAGTTCTGTCTGTCGTATGTCCGAGTTCACTACACCCCCACCCTGCCCCTCCCCCGCCCCGCCCCACCGCCCGCACCACTCCCTCGGCGAGCCGCCACTGGTGGCAGGTATCCTGATTGTTTTATATTTTCTACGCAATGGACGTCCCAGTCACCAAGGAGATGGAAAGAGCACTCCTGGAGTGTAAATATCGTGATCGCATGGTACAACATCTAGGGACGCCTCGCCTAAGGGAACTAAGTGCATCTTGGTTCTTGTCATTTCGACCAGTCTGGATGGACTGCATCTTACCTGTCCTCCAATGCCTGTTTTGCGGAGAAGAATGCGTGTTAGACCTTTGTTTGACACTCCCATCATGTGCGCAACCGGACGTGAATGCTTTACTGGACCGATAACGGCCCATGTTCTGCAGTGTCCTCAGCGTATTCCGATGTTGATGGCGGAATTCCTTGATCCCCCACAGGTAGTAACAGCACCTATTGGTATGGACACCGGCTCCTCCTCTGACACCCAGGCTTTGGACGGCGCACAGGCTGCCCCAGCACCGGCTGCGGACAGTGTGGAACAGCATCTGTGCTTGATTGACGTACTCTGGGAGGTGCTACAGGGGCCGTCTGCTGCGGAAGCAAGCAACGAAAATGTTGCGTCTTCCAGCCAGGACACATAAACATTTGACTCATTTGGCTCGTCGTGTGCTGGAAGAAATTCGCCCTTTTTTAAAAACAGGCTCAAATTTGGAACTCAGAACAAAAATTGACATTCCTTTCATTTATTGGGCATACATGGCTTTCTAATGCTTATAGTGCTTCGGACTATAACTAAGGACACTTTAGAGCAATGGCTTGCAAAAATTATTTTTAGACAATTTTACGTTTTTTAGAATTTTTGGGGAAGTTTTAAATATTTTTAACTAAACAGATGTTTATAAACTTTGTGCGTGCCAATATCTAGTTAGGCTAGTAGTACGGTAATAAGTTACATATGTCGTCCAGTCGGAAGAGGAGTGGGTGTTATATTCCATATAGGTACCCTATATAGGCGCAGGTAACATTGCAACCTTTCACCTATATTCTTCCCTACATTACATACATAACGGTTCTTAGGGACTGACCTTTTACCTAAATACGACACTGCATTCAGAACGCGGGTTTCCCCCTAGTTAGAATCTCATACATTATGCATGAGGCTTCTTGGAAGTACAGCAGAACTAACATCTCCTGTATAATATCTCTGTATAAAGTTCAGGCCCGATGTCATCCTTTAGGCCGACACAGTAACACAGCAAGGTAGGACCCCTGGGGAGACCTATGGGTATATATACATCACATCTTGCTTAGAAGGGGAGAGGAGACCGAGACTTCCCGGCTGACACACTGACCAGAGACGCTGAGGTTCCTGCATGCAGACACTCCAGCTCGCAGTGGTCTAACATCCCTCGCAGGGTGTCCAACTCGAGACCAGGACGGGATCCCATATTCTCTCATTCTCAGGTAATGGGGTTGACTGGATCCTAGAGGGATTCTTGCATAACACCTACACAGGCGTTAGGTACATTTAGGTACATCTAGTTAGGGAGGCATTGTAGGAGTACGCACTTTTTATCATGTGTTTTATGTACTTGTATATATTCATGATTTCGGCAAGATGGTAGAATTTTCCCATCCCTTTACTTTCGTAGTACTTCTAATCATATATCTGTGCTACTGTCTAATGGTTGTAGCAGCTCATCTATTCTACACTAGAATAACAACTGTTCAATAAATACTTATTGAAAATGCCCAGCCTGTTTATTCTGTGTTACTCTCTGAGACAAACTAAGTGAGCACGAGTGACTGAGCGAAAGGTAATATATTGTTTCCACGATTCTGAGGGATCAGGGTTGTCATGTTCTGAGGTTGCCAGAATCTATTCTCTCCTTGGTAAGAGGAGATTATAGTGGCACTGTGAGTTAGCTGATACAGACAGGCTAACGTATCCGGTGGGGGTGCACGGAATAAGTCTGCCACCAATCCCACAGTTTATGTTATCCAAACGCGCAGATCCTGTATAGGTTATATAGGAACTACACAACAGTATAAAGGCCTGAAACCCGATTGGGTCGGACGCAGAATATTAGTTTGTTCTAAGGAAGTTGTCAATTGAGTATTGACGAATTTCTCTGTGATTTTACTGAGACAGGGTAATAAAGAGATGGGCCGGAGATTAGAAGGACTGGTAGGATCAGGTAGTTGCTTTTTGTGAGGGGGCTTGACTGCCGCGATTTTCCAATCCGGGGGTACTTCCGCTAATGAAAGTGATGAATTAATTATGCCATTAATGAAGGGGTTGACGGTGTCAATAATGGCGTGCAGTACCTCCGGAGGGCAGGGATCGAAAGGGGATCCTGACTTGAAGGAAAGAATGACTTGGTGGGATTGTTCCATTTCGATCATATGAAAAGAATGGAGGTTAGGACCCTTGTTCTGGGGTTCTGATAGTAGTTCTATGGCGGGGGGATATCCCCTTTAAGTCAATTTGTAAGTTTTGTATTTTCTGTTAAAAGAAGTCATCTGTTTGTTTACAGAGAGTCTGTGAAGGAGGGATATCATGTACAAGTGATTTAAGGTGCGTGAACGATTTCACAATTTTGAAGATAGTTTTTTGGTCACAGTCCGCTAGCGTGAGTAGTTTAGTGTAATATACTTTCTTTTCCAATCTAATTTATTGATGATTATACACAGTCCGCTAGCATGAGTAGTTTAGTGTAATATATTTCATTTCCCATAAAATTTCTTGATGATTATACAATTATACATTGTAGGTGTAGATCTATCAGCTTCTAAGTATACCTGGGGATGAGGCTTTGCTGGTGGGTTTCTTTTTTAGAGCGACTGGGGGGCCAGGGAGTTGGTGAGCATGGACATCCAGGAATTGAAATGATGTGCGTCCATAATAGGATCTCCTGATATGTTGGGTCTGAGATCCAGAGCAGTATTTTTGAGGTCTAGATTAGCTATCATTTTGCTCCATTACCGCTCCATTTTGGGCGTATCATGGGTGGAACCCAGTGTGGTGTTAGCGCACTAGCGTTTAATCTCAAATAGGATGAACCTGTAATCTGACCATGACATGGGCAATGGGGCATTAACCTTTAGGGAGCAGAGATTTGAGCAGATACCGTCCAAGGTATGTCCAGCGCTATATGTGGAGGAACATACCAACTCCTCCAGTCCCAAGGTTTCTAAAGTATCTAGAAAGTTTCTGACTCCAGGTACGTTCTTTCATTCTAACTGAAAGTTAAAGTCCCCTAAGAGGGTGAAGTTGGAGTATCTGAGAGTTAAAGGGCCTAGAGAGTCTCTCAGCGTATCTAGGAAGTGAGAATTTGGTCTCGGTGGTCGATAAATCAGGGCTCCAGAGAAGGAGGTGGAGCCGTCAACTTGAAAGCAGAAGCCAAGAATTTCCGCCCCTTTCAGGTCTGTGAATTTGAACGTAGAACATTGTAGCGTATTACAGTATATTATGCCAAGTCCACCTCCCTGTGATTACGGCCTATCTTGTCTGTGTATAGTATATCCCTATAACACAAGGCAATATTTCTTCCCACCTCCGGTCACTGCCACTTGGACTTCACTTCATTTTTTTGCATAATCTCATTTTTCTGTGTATGAGATTTCATTAACTTATCCTCATCTTTTGATACATTATGCACATCATTCTTCTCATTACTCCTTATTTCCTGTACAAATTTTTCAGAATGCTCACTGGGCTTAGCAATTTCAATAGTAGCAATGAGAGACATGTCTGAAGTAGTCCACAATCTCTCCTTTATTTTCTTATTATTAGTTCTCATCACAATTTGATCCCTTAGGACCTGCTAATAAGAAATATGCTCAAAGTCACAGGTTACAGCCAGAGATCTAAGCGTAGAAACATAATCCTCTATGGATTCATCAGAATGCTGTTTCCAAGAATAAAAAATTAATCTCAACATTAGTTTTCTGCTCACACCATAAACATAACTGTTTTGATGCATATTTATACACATTAATATTGCCAGGATTAACTAACACGGGCAAATTCTTAAATTCCTTCAACCCAATCCCTCCTAGACAATGTTTAAAAAGAGCTACTTTTCTTTCTGGTTAGCACTCTTACCCCTCCACATAAACCAAATAAACAGCCTCTGATGTCTCCCAATCCATGGATAGTTCCCCTGGTGCCACGAGAAAAGAAAAAGGAGGCACAATCCCAGACATGGTGCTATAAATATATAACAAATAAATACCCCAAAACCAGCCTGTGCATACAATACAAAACAGAAATTACAGAGTACAGAAATTGCCAATAAGTACACAACTATGCAAAAAGAAAGGTGTGCAGTTCCTAGCAGAGGAGAGAAGAGAAGGAAAATGTCGAGAGCTACCTGTTGAGACAGATCAGGGGAACTGCTCCCTCAGGAGCAGGGTCCCTCACACACCCCAAGGGTGTCATGCTTCATCATCGGGCAGCTCCTCGTTGGGCCGGTGCTGCAATACCCAACAGACCCCGCAGGGGGGCTCTTAGCAAGAGTTCTTTAGTTATTTGCTGATGTGAAGAGTGAGGTGTGGTGTAGGTGTGATAGTGTGAGTAGACTGGTTTAGAAGTGAGGTAAAAATAACTAGGGAAACCCAAGGCAGTATTTAACAACTAGGTTCCTTGTTATGATTAAAAACATAAGCTGGCTGGAAATGGATACAAGGGTGCAATCAAGCACAAGGTGATGTTCAAAAAATCAACATGTTTCTTGACTCATTGCTGTAAAAAAGATCATGGCAATTCATCATGACCAACGTCCTAATCTACTCGTATGGGGGACGGTGTTAATATCTGAGTTATGCCATACCCTTCAAATTATCACAGTAGTATGTAGTATACCTTCAGGATTAAACCAACCTAGAAGGGAAAAATATAAGGCGAAGAAAATGAATAGAAATAACAATAGCATGCTGCACATTGCAAACAAGAGCATGCTGAGGACGTCACCACCCAAATATAGCTGGTGTGGAACACCTTGATAGGTACCAAATCCCACACATCAACAAGACATGTGGCACTCAGCGTAAGCCCAGAGATTTAGCAAGGGGACAGAGGTAGAGGCAAAAGCCCTGGTCCCAATTGATGAGGCTTACCAATTATAGGGATAACTGCACCCCAACCATGAATGACAGAGCGAAATGCTCACTGGCATGTCAGGTACGTTGGGGGAACAATATGGAGAAAGATTAAATTAAATTAAATGAAAATATGTTTTATAAAGCGCTCAAATGCCCGAGAGCTTCTTGGCACTGGTAGCACAACTGATAGATGGTTTATGGCAGCTAATTCTGAAGCTATGCGTTAAAAAGCCAGGTCTTAAGATTCTTTCTAAAAGCTTATAAGGAAGAATTGGTGTTTAATTTGGTGGGTTGGGCATTCCACTGTTTGGCTGATCGTAGACAAGAGACACATAAAATGCTGGTGATGCTGGTACAATGGAGCAGTGTTAAACGTAATGGGGCAACCCGGTGTCCCTCAGAACCTGGGTATACGTATTCTAAAGGAAAAATGGTTCTGTCGGGGTATCAATTACTTAGGACAAGTAGCAACAGCTTACTTATAACCAATATGAATAATTTACAAAGAAAAATAAATAAAGATATAACACACACCAAAGATTTTTGAATCAATAATGTATTAAAAGAAAAACAAATAATAAAGGCTGTCGCAATTTATAATTTCAATTGCAATACGTGACTGTGGTGCAACAGTGACATGTGGTGAATGGTGATAAATATAATCCACTATATACAGAAACAATTGTGCAAAAAATGGGGAGGGGGGAGAGAGAAAGATTTCATAAATGTCCTTATTATTAGCACATATGCTTAATGATCCAATGACGAATGGAACTGTGATCATAAGCGTTGTGTGGACATATACAATACGCCGACGTTTCGACCCTGTATATCGCGCAAGAAGTGTAAGTGCGTCCAGGCGGGTCTTCCTCAGGGCAGGAGGGGGGAGAAATGGCAGCCCAAAAGTAGATTCCTAGGTGGCCCTGCGATTAATAATTTCTTAGTCAGGTATAGGTAGGAAATTAATTCATAAGGATCTCCACCAGCCGGTTTGGAGCCTCAGAGATAAACTGTATTAGACTTCCACCCGTCGGTTGGAGTCGATTTTGTGCCAGTCCGATGTGTTTCGTGATCTGGAATTCAAGCCTCCTTCTGTCCGTGGTTTATTTTGGAAATCCTTATGAATTAATTTCCTACCTATACCTGATAAGAAATTATTAATCGCAGGGCCACCTAGGAATCTACTTTTCGTCATTCCATTCGTCATTGGATCATTGGATCATTAAGCATATGTGCTAATAATAAGGACATTTATGAAATCTTTCTCTCTCCCCCCTCCCCATTTTTTGCACAATTGTTTCTGTATATAGTGGATTATATTTATCACCATTCACCACATGTCACTGTTGCACCACAGTCACGTATTGCAATTGAAATTATAAATTGCGACAGCCTTTATTATTTGTTTTTCTTTTAATACATTATTGATTCAAAAATCTTTGGTGTGTGTTATATCTTTATTTATTTTTCTTTGTAAATTATTCATATTGGTTATAAGTAAGCTGTTGCTACTTGTCCTAAGTAATTGGTACAATGGAGCAGGTCCTGCAGGGACAAAGGGAAGTATACTCACGGAAAAATGTGAGCACGGTTAGCAGTAGACCTACCCCTCATTCTGCCACCTCAGAAGTGACCTGGGAGGCATCTGAGCAGGCATTAAAAAGACTCCGTGCAAATTAGCCAAAGCGGAGCAGGTGTGGGGAAAGGGGCGTATAGGCAGGATACTGCACCATGACTCAAATAACATACAAAGGCGGACACCACCTTGAATGTGGCGCTTCGCTTAAAAATAATTGGAGAGACTATCCCAGGTCAAAAAGCAAGAGGGGTAGAGTTCTGGGGTGGGTGTCAGAGCCAGGGGGACCCGTAGACCTTAAAAGATGGCAGGTGCAGTAGCAGGCGCCAAATCATAGCTGGGTAAGTGCAGGTTAGAAACAAGGGAGCATGGCTAGCCCGTGACATGGGGAAATTATCCCAAAGTGTGTCCTGGGTCATGATGAGGACTACGGGCAGCGTGAAAGCTAATGAGCATGCCCCAAAACAAAAAACACAATCACAAATGGTGTCTTATAATGGACCCATGTCATGGTAAAGGGAGGGAGTACTGGGGGAATCTAAAGATGGGAGCATTGTAGAAAACAAATGTCCCTATGCTGTCACTCTTAAGTGGAGGAAAAACAGACGGCAACTGGTACTAGAGTAGTGTTATATGGCTAGCAAATTATGGTAGTGTGTGTGATCGTAAAAGCACAATCGAAATCTCCTAAGTGTGATGGAAGAGGCACAAAAGCCTCATGCATTTTGAGGTGGGGAAGGGTTCGCATGGTTACCTCACCCCAAGGGATATCATTGTTAAGCCCAGTGTGGTGTGTGGACAAACGGAAAATCCATTTCTGTTCCTTGCGGAAGATTGTGTCCTAATTAATCTGAGGGTGAGCCTCCAGGACTGTTCAATGTAAATGATCTGGAGTGTGCTGTTGATCCAGGTAATGAGTACTCCTGGTCGTGAGCTTTTTACAACGTATTCCACTACAATGTTCCATTATCCTAGCCTTGTGGTAATCCCTATGTAGTGTTTGTGACAGGGGCATGTAGTCATATAGATGCAGTGTTTTGTTTTACAATTCGTATAGGATTTTTGAGCCAAGACTAGAGTTTAGTTCAGACGGATCTCTTTAGAGCGTTTTGTCAGTGTGCAAACAACACTACAAGAAACGCATGGGTAGTGCCCTGCTACCGGTGGGAGGCCCCAAAGGTGTTGTTGGGTCAGTGTAGTTTTGGCTCTAGGTCTGCTATGTACAATAGTGTCCCTGATATTGTTTGTGTGTTTGAAAGCAAAACGTGGTGTGGCGAACAATAGGGATTCTGTTTCAAGTATGGATCATTGCCTCTTAATCATTTTCTTTATTTGGTTTGAGTGAGCAGTGAATGATGTTAAGCAAGTCAGAACATCATTATGAGTGCATATGCGTGGTTCCAGAAGTGCTGCTCTGTTGTTGTTTTTAGACTTTTTGCAAGCCATTTTGACAACGTGAGGAGGATAATGACATGCTTCCAGATTCGCTTTCAGAGCGCGGGCTTGTTGGTCGTAGTCATTAATGGAACTGCAATTGCAGCACAGTCGCAAAAATTGCCCAAAAGGTAGGTTATCTCTCAAGTGTTTCGGATGATGACTATCATATCTGAGCAGGCTCTTATAGTCCATAGGTTTCCTATATGTTGTGGTGTACGAACTTCCATCTTGGAGGGAGACCAACAGATCAAGGAAGGGACGTTTGTCTGCTGAGCTGTTCCTGGGGAATTTTAGGAACAGATTCAAAGTATTAATCCATTCATAGAAAGTGTTTGCACATCGCCCTGCCAAAGAATGAGTATGTTGTCAATATAGCGACGCCAAATGGTGATGTTTGCAGAGAAAGGGTTGTCATTGCATAGGATATTTTCTTTTTCGAATTTGGTCATGTACAAACATGCCAGATGAGGGGCAAATGTACTGCCCATCAATGTCCCCTGTGTCTGGTGGTAGAACTGATCTTGGAATTGGAAGAAGTTTTCTTTGAGCTCGAGGGGGGCACACTCAAGTATAAAATTAACTGGAGTCTGGGAAGACAAAAGAGCTTCTCTATAACTTCCAAGGTGGCATCCTGTGGGATATTAGTATAGAGTGCCTCAACATCTAGGGTCACCAGTAGATCAATGTGGTTAGTATCATTGATCTCTTCTATGAGATTCAGTGCATCTGTAGTGTCCTTTAGAAAGGATTGTGTCCTTGTGACAAGAGGTTGAAAGAAATGGTCACAAAATTTGGATAGGGGCACAAGTAACGACCCAATACCAGATACAATAAGTCTGCCAGGTGGTGGGATAGATCCCTTATATATCTTGGGGAGGACGTAGAAGTAAGGGATCTAGGCTTCGTGTTAACTAGAAACTCTGCCTCATTCTTACTTATCCACCCTTCTGCATCAACAGAGGCAACTAAAGATGTTATATTTGTACTGAGTCTCTTGGTAGGTTCCTGCGCAATGGGGGTGTAGTATTTCTTAATGGCCAATTGTTTTTGCCATTCAAGATTGTAGTCAACAGTTGCCATGATCACGATGGCCCCACCCTTGTCAGCAGGTTTGATCATGCCATGATTTGGGTGTCACTTGCAAGGGATCGCATGGCGGTCCTTTCTGAATTATACATGTTGTGAAAGGTGTGCCTATGGATGCATGTGTCCACCCCCTTGAGGACCGCCTGTTCGAATGTGAGTACCTCGTGGGGGATTATCCATGCCAACGGGGTAAAGATAGATTGATTGCGTAGACCTGAATCAGGGTCCTCAGTGTGGGGTTGGTCATGGAAAAACGCTTGTAGGCGTATTCTCCAAAATAATTGATGCCGTTCCTGAGTAGTACAGAACTTGTTATCTTTAGGGATGGGGTCAAAGCCCAGCCCTTTCTGTAGGACGGCTGTCTAGGTACTAGATAACAACCAATTATAATTTTCGCAAATCCACACGTAACTCCGTGCCCACTCGTTGCCAGTGTAAGAAGTGTGTAAAAAAGGCACAAGCTCAAATAAACACTCCAGACCAGGAAATGGGTTCATTCACGAAAACTCTTCTTCATTCCAGAAACAGCACAGCAAAGCAAGTAAGTTAAGCCAATTGTCCTAGCCAACCGCCAACCCTTCACTATATATACATCCTCCCCATTTGAATATACACACCCACCTTCCACGATCAACAGGCTCATTACACCATGGAAGGAATCTTCTGAAATACGCAGGAGCGTTACATGGCCGTGTCACGTTCGCGCTATTTCATTACAGCATGCAAATACAAACATAAACAGCAACGCACAAGCGCAACAAGAATGTCACGCTCGCGCATGCAACAGCAACCATCTACATGTGGCCTTTTTGGTACCTTGGCTGCACTCCGTCGTCTGGCACACCTCTTCTTGTCTGATACCTATATAATAAATGCAACTTGAAGGATTCCAAATACTCAATAAAACAAAAGCTAAATGCCAATACTACTATCACATGTCACATGTCAAAAATAATGGAGTACAACCTGTTATGTATATCAGAACTCTGGAGCACAACTCCAAAATGCTTGATGAGCGACACCTCACCCAAGCTTCCTTAAAAATAATACTCTCCACTGTGCAGACAGTACTTTTCAGTTGTAAGAATGTTTCCTTAAGGCAAATTAAGAAGACAATTAGCATGCTTTAGCTATGTCTCTAAAACAAGAAAGAGCTAATAATGCCACATATGACACCATACATTGCCAACTGCGTCTCAACCACATATACTTAGTAAAATGCCAGTATATCACACATTTCTGCCACAAAACAGTCAATTTTAAATGTGCTTCTAGCATTAAACAAACTGCCTTCACACTACCTGCAGTCCAGTACAGATGATGCATAACCGGTACATCTGTATGTCACCCATCTTGAAAGACATATCTTCATAGTGCATCATTGATATCCATGGCCTCCTCACACACAGTCAATGAGTCCTCATGCCTGGTTCAGACGTCAGTGTCCACATAATGTTGGCAGAAAAGCTTCCTATCTGACTGGTGGAGCAGCTTTATACTGTGTTCATTTGCTGGGCCATGACGTGCAGACATACGCTCTTCGGCCATTCAAAAAATTCTGCTTTGAAAAAACATAAACACCCCCAAGGCTCACCCATTTTCAAAATACACAATCTGATTACACAACTCTCAGAATTTTACAGTTTCCTCTGTGAAATATAAATTGTGTTGTTGGGGTTTAGCCTTCTCTTCCCCATCCACCTTGCTGTACGTCTGAAAGTTATAAACTGCAGTACTCCTAAAGTTCTTTACATCTAAATTAACTAGCAACTTCACCAATTGCTTGGTACAAACAGAAGTGCCAACCTGTCTCTCCGCACACCCTTGTTAAATGGAAACGTTTCAGTGCACTCTGCTGATCTCTCAATAAAATCTCACAGTTCAAGAGTTCAGCAGTTCCTTCAGCACACTCATCGTTGTGCTCATAGTAGTCTGTCAAAAAGGCCAGCTTCTGATCTCCAGATGCTTCCACCAGATTAAGCTCACTGGGGTTAAACTAGCACTCTCGGCTGACCACTCCATAAGTTCATTGTCTAGTTTAGATCAGCACTCTCTAGCTGACCATATCGTGCAACCTACAGGCTGTTGGAAAAGACATTTGTGGTGTGCTCAAAGTTTCTTTTATTGTCTTATCCTCGTTGCCAGTTTTATAATTGAAAATACTCTCTTTGTGCCTGATTACAAGTGGCCCATTAAACTAGAATTCCTACAAAAATGGCAATTTGAGCAAGGATGGAAATTACAAGTGGTGCGATGTTTATCGCACCTGCTAATTACCAGGTACAAGAAACATTGAACCCTTCATTAAATTTCGGCAGGTCAACCCTGCCAAAATTTAACAAGGGAGGAGAAAGCCCAGTATTTACAGGAACATGCAGACTTTGATGCTGTAGCCCCATGTTATTTCCCCCAAACTCTGAAAATGTCGCAGTTATCGTATCTGATAAAATCAGAACACCTCAGTGATGGATTTTTATTGGTTGTGATAATTATTGCATCAGAGGGGGACAATTTTTAATCAGGACTTTAGGAGAAATGAGTGAGGTAGCCAGCTCACGTAGATGACCAGGTTGTATGTTTATTGTAGAAGGTAAGTTGCAAGTTACTTAGTGAACACGCCACCAGCAGCAGCATCATCTCTGCACAACCCACTCTCTCTTACTGCCTATTCAACCACACAGCCATCCACCGTAAGACATTATAAACTTAGATGAGCAGCAAAGCAGGGAAGGATTTACAGATCATAGTAGGCCGCCCCTTGCACTTGCTTGAATGGCTTTCTTGTCTATGTCATTTCCAAGCTTGTATTCAACGGCTTTCCTCTGGATACTTTGCTTGTCTTGTTTCTGGAGCAATTCTTCTTTATGTGTCTTTTCACTGCTTACATTAAGGGAACTACCTTTTGTCTTTTACTTTGAGCACTTCAGGGAATTGCATATGCTTTCTTGCTCACTTATTCATGTGTTTTTCATCCATTCCCTGCATGCTTTGTGTTGCTCCCTCCTTCCCAGCTATCCATTTCTTCTCCCCACCTCTTCCTGTCCGGCTTTCTTTAAATGTTTTCTATGCCCTATCAACCACAAGCTCCGCTATTGCTTCCCTGCTACCCTGACCCCATTTCCCTTTGCCCATTTCTATGCTGATCTCTCCCCCCACTATGCTCCCCCATCTCTACCATCACTCATGTTCTTTTAAAATGTTGGTTTTAGGGGGGAAAGAGATGCTGCAATTTGCTGACAGACCGCTCCTTTTCCTGATTGACTGGGGGCAACTTCACAGAAAAGTTGCACCCACCATTTTATATACCGAGAAATCGTCACATTGGCTGCAAAGTCGCATCTAAAATAATTTAAGGGGTCAAGTTTTGTTTTGTTTGAATTTGTTTATTGAGTTTTGACATTTCCGGTATATTAAAACAGAATTTCTTTTTCAAATTACATGCATATATATATACTTGCAGTGTTTCAGCTAGCAGTTATGTATTGGCATTGGAATTTATACATAGTTGTTACATTCCTGAAGTTACATGCCTATTGATTCAGTCCGTATTGATCATATGCTTCCCGCGATACACCTGTGGACATGTGCTCCTGGCTTGGGAGCTATGTCTGACTTCGCTACTGTTGAGGGTCGTAATGTAATGTCCCGGTGGAAGGATTACACTCCCTACCAAGTGGTACCGATGCCATATCTGTCGGGTTGCATCCCTAACTCATAACTTTGGTATTTAACTAGGGTGATAATTAGGGGGTGAACGGGGGTGTGTGCAGGCAGGGGGGGTTCACCGTTTGATAGTTTGTGGCCATTTGGCAGTGCTTGGCTGTGCGTGTAGGGGGACGTGGCAGTTACACCAGAGTTATCTTGGGGTTGTGGTAATTGCGCTAATTACGTGATGCTCTCCCTGATATGTGTTCGGCCCGACCCGTTGTGCCTGTCTGCCGACTTTGGTTAAATAGTGGGTGCTGTCTGGGGTGGGGGTGTCGCGGGAGGCTCTTCCCGTGTGGTTTGTTACTTGAATTGATGTAACAGTTGTGCCCATCCCATGGATATGTGGTGCTTACGTGTTCCTTTCACTTCCTCGGCCCGTAGCCCTTCCTCTTCCGCTGCACCCCATTTTTTAACCGCACCCACCCAGGCCTCCATTGGGGGTCCCTCCGGGGCTCGCCAGTACATGGCTATTCCTCTCTTTGCCAGTAACCAAGAAAGGGACACAAACCGGATCTGTACCTTTTCTGTTTTTCGTCTCCGGAACACACCCAGTGCACATGCTTCCCATGAGTTCACTTCTGTTATGTTCGTTGTTGCACGGAGCACCTCATGTATGCGGTCCCAGTACTGTTGTATTGTGGGGCACCCCCAGAACATGTGTCTAAAGTCCGCTTCGGGAGCCTGACATTGGGGGCATAGGAACTGCGTGTCTGGGTAGAAGCGTTGCAGGCGCCCTGGCGTCAGATATGCCCTGTGTAAAATGTTGAATTGTATGTTTTTAAATTGTGCGTTTCTAGATACTTTTTTGGGGTATTCTATGGCCTGCTCCCATTCTTTGTCGTGCAGCGGCCGGCCTATTTCCTCCTCCCATGTCTGTCTTAGCGAGGTTAATGGTTTGAGTATAAGTTCCCGGATGGCTTTGTACAGCCAAGTGACTAAGTGTCTGCCCGCCCCCATGTGCAGTATTGTGTGTATCACTGGATGCGTCGGTGGTTCCCCTTCGGCTGGGTCCCAATATGGGCGGCTGCTGGCTATAATTTGTCTGTGTAATAGAAATTGCCCCGGGGGAAGGTCATACTCCTCCGCCAACTGACTGTAGGGTCGTAGTTGCCCATCTTCGTAAAGGGATTCCATTTTGGTTAGGGAGCAATCAGTCCACACTCGTAGGACTTGGGCTGTGTAGTATTCCTCCTTTTTGGGGAACCCTATCAATGGAAGTAACGGGGAGTACGGGGGTCTCTCTCTGGACATGCGATGAATCCTCAGCATGCAGGTACGGGCTACCGACACCTGGAGTGGGTAAGTGCGCTTGGGTTTAGTGCCCAGTAGCAACATGCGCCGGATTGCCGGTAGGGGAATATGCCCTGCATTGGAGGACGTTTCTCCCATATGGCGTTCCGCAGTCCAGTGCGAGAGCCATTGTAGTTGTGCCGCTAGAAAGTACGCCTCGAAGGCTGGAGCTCCCAGTCTCCCCGGTCTGTTGGCAGGAGCAATTTAGATAGGGCTACCCTATGTCGGCTCGTGCCCCAGATAAGGGAAGTGAGCAGCATGTCCAACTCTCGAAAAAAGGTGCGAGGAGGAATGACTGGGAGGTTAGCAAAGTGATACAGTAACCTTGGGACTATGATCATTTTGGCTAACGCCACTCGCCCGATTGGGGCTAGGGGCAGCATCTTCCAAAAGCCCACTGCCGATCTTATTCCTGCTAGTGCCTTGCGGTGGTTCTCTTCATACATATCACTTGGGGAGTGGTACAATCGTACTCCTAAGTACCTAGGTGCTTCCTCGCTCCAGGCGATTTTCTGGTCCTCTACTGTAATCTCAAGGGGGGCTAGTTGAGGGCTTAGTGGGTAGACTGTAGATTTGTACCAGTTCACTCTGAGGCCAGGGACGTTCGCGAATTCCATCAATGTCATCCAGATTGGGGTCAGATCGGTGGTAATGTCGCACACATACAGTAGCAAGTCATCCGCATATAATGACACAGTGTGAACTGTACCCGCTATCGGGATACCCCATACCTCCCCCTCTCGCCTTAAGCGGATCGCTAGGGGTTCCACTGCCAAAGCGAACAGTAGTGGGGAGAGGGGACACCCCTGTTGCGTGCCCCTCTCTATCTAAAATGGGACTGAGTTGTACTTGCCCAGTCCTACCCTCGATGTAAGTTTCATGTATAATAGTCGTGTGTACGCCAGTATGGTCGGGCCTACTTTAATCTGCCGGAGGACTGCGAAAATGTACAGCCATAGGAGGGTGTCAAAGGCCTTTTATAAGTCAAGGATCAGACACGCCGCTCTAGGGAACTGGGGGGCTCGCTCCATCTTGCACATGAAATATTCTGCGTAGGTTCTGGGACGTGTTTCATCCCGGCACAAACCCACACTGATCCGGGTGGATAAGTGGCGGAAGGATTTGGGAGTACCGGTCTGCCAGTATTTTCCCCAGAATTTTACAATCTACATTTAGTAATGTTATGGGTCTGTACGAGGCCGGGAGCTTCGGGTCCCGATCCGGTTTTGGAAACATCACCAGGATGGATTCTCTAAGGTATCCCGGCAATTCGCCCCGTTCAAATGCATCCTCGTACATACCTACCATCCGAGGTATCAGTTGGCTTGAGAATGTGCCATAATATTCTAGTGGGAAACCATCCATTCCTGGGGCTTTATTACGCGCTAGGGCGTGGATTGCCTGGGAGACGCTTGCAGCCACAACCTTTTTGTTCAGGGTTTCCCTGTCTGCTGCCGGGACGCGCGGTATGCCTAGTGGGCTCAGGAATTGTCCTATCGCCTGTTGGCTACACAGCAAAGGGTTCCAGTAGACCCCCGAATAAAAGTCATGAAAAACTTGTAGTATTTCTACCTGTGAATGACGGGGGATCCCTGCCTGATCCACTAATTCGGTGATGGGTTTGATCTCCGTGTCCTGTCGGGCTAACCAGGCCAGAAGAGTCCCCGCCCTGTCACCCTCTCTATGTGCTCTGGCCGAATGTGCCCTAAAATTGTATTTGCGTAAATCTCGTAATGTCTCTGCATAAGCCGTTTTGGCTGTCGCTATTTGGGCTGGGGTAGCCTTGTTCGCGTCTGCATCTTTGGTTAGTGTCGCCAGTGTGTCCTCCGCTCGCTGCAGCGCCTGTTCAAGTGTTTTCCGAAGCCCCACAATCTGCTGTATGCACTGCCCTCTAGCAACCACCTTAAACGCATCCCACTCCAGCAACCTAGTCGCTGCCGTGTTGGCGTTTATTGTGAAATACTCTCGGATGCTACTTTCCTGGTCAATGCGAAACACTTGATCTGTAAGGCACTCTCGCGGTAATTTCCATGTGGGTACCAGGGGGTAGGGGGGTTTCCATATAAGGGTTAGTGTGTGAGCATCATGGTCTGATAGAATCCGGCCCAGATAATCTGAGTGTTGGACTTTGGGGAGCAGGGGTGTGGAGCAGAGAAACCTGTCGAGCCTCACTCGTAAATTGTGGGGGATGGAGTGAAATGAGTACAGTCTGGTGTCTGGATTCCGGGTCCGCCAAGCATCTGCCAATGCCCACTGCGCCACCCACTCCCTATACCGCTCCGTTTGCCTATGCGCTGGGGAGTGTGTTGGCGGGGGGTGGGATCTGTCCAAGTGGAGATCTAATGCGCAATTGTAGTCGCCCCCTAGGAGCCATGGTGTCGATGCATAGCGGGCCAAAACCCCATTGAGGCGCCCCCAGAATTTGTCCTGTTCTACATTGGGAGCATATATACTTCCTAAAAGTATCGGTTGTCCCTCTAATAGCCCCTCCAGCAGTGTGTACCGGCCCTCCTTATCAACCGTGCGGTTGCTTTCTAGAAAGGGGATCCCTCCCCGGAGCCATATCAAGGTACCTCGGGCGAAGGCCGAGTAGGTGGTGGCACATATAGTTCCCCGCCATTTCTTGTGCAGGCGGTCTACCTCCACAGCTGTCAGATGTGTTTCCTGTAATATAGCTATCTGCGCTTGCTGTCTCTTGATATATGAATAGATGGTGTATTGTTTGCTCGCTATATGCATTCCCCTGACATTTATTGTAATGATTTTAATGTCCATGTTCGGAGCTTTGCTAGTCATTTAATACTGTCTTTGGGACTGGTGCCCACTTCTCTGGGGGTGTGCCTACGCCTGGTGTCCCCCCCTCCTCTTGCCAGCCGCCTTTATATGGTGGACCTGATTTAAGGGGTCAAGTTAGAGCTTTCCTGACCCCATGTTTGTGTAATAGATGTGGCAAAAGCATGTACAATGGGCAGCAAAATGGCAGTTAACTGTCTTTTTTGCCAAGTGCAATATCCATGGATCTGTTGTGGGGCTCAGCGTGGCCCCTGTATAAATCTGCGATGGATCAGTGAATCTCGCTGCAATAAAAAAAATTATATACTCACACACCCACTCTGCTACCCATATAGATACTCTTACACCCACTGTGATACCCAAACAGACACTCATACCCAGTCTCACACCAAGACAGATGCTCTTACACCCACTGTGACACCCAAACAGACACTCTCACACCCAGTCAAACACACAGACAGACACTCATGCACCCACTCAGAGACTCACGCACCCACTGACACACCTACTCAGACACTCATGCACCCACTCACCGACCTACTCAGACACTCATGCACTCACTCACATACCAACTCAGACACTCACACACTCACTCACAGACCCATTCAGACAGTGAGATACCCACTCACAGACTCCCACAGACACTCACACAATCACTCATAAACCCACACAGACACTCACACACCCACTCACAGACCCACTCAGACACTCATGCACTCACTCACAGACCCATTCACAGACACCCACCCACTCACATACCCATTCAGACACTCACACACCCACTGAGAGACTCTTGTACCCACTCACACTCCTATCCAGAAACTCACATATCCACTCACAGACCCATTGCAAGACTCTTGCACCCACTCACACATCCACTTAGATACTCACGTACCCACTCACAGACCCACATAGACACTAATGCACCCACTCAAAGACCTACTCAGACACTCATGCACCCACTCACAGACCTACTCAGAGACTCACGTACCCACTCACAGACCCACTCAGATAGTTATGCATCCACTCATAGACCCACTCAGACACTGACACACCCACTCACAGATCCAAGCAGACACTGATGCACCCACTGACAAACCCACTCAGACACTCACGTACCCACTCAGAGACACACTCAGATTCTCATGCACCCACTCACAGACCCACTCAGATACTCACACACCCACTCACAGACCCATTCAAACACTGAGACAGTCAATCACAGACCCCCACAGACACTCACTCACCCACTCAAAGACCTACACAGATACTCACACACCAACTCACAGACCCACTCAGACACTCACGCACCCACTCTCGAACCCATTTAGACACTCATGCACACACTCACACTCCCACTCAGATACTCTTGTACCCACTCACAGATCCCTGAAGACCCTGACTCACCCACTCACAAATTCCCTCAAACACTTATGCACCCACTCACAGACCCACTCAAACACCCAATCACAGAACCATTCACACACTGACACATCCAGTCAGATACATATAGTCAGTCAGACAGTTGGAATCCTTTAGGTGTTTCTGTGCATTGAATGTGTGCATTTGCTTTGCGGATCCTCAAAGCATTCGCAAATTCAAATTTATTTTTAAAAAGGGATTAAAAAAGAACATGCACCAGAGTTTTGAGAAATAGGTGGCTCCTAGACGAGCCTTTGTGTTTATTGTGTGTAGATGATAACTACACATGATACAGGATGCAGTCTTGCAAATTGTTGAGGAACACCCTTTTGCCTTTTCTGTCAAGTAAAAGCTATCATTTCTATATATACCCTCCATGCCAAAGCATAAACTGCTGTTATAGGTGGAGTCCATGTTGTGGTCTGTGAGGAATGCAGAAACAGTTTTATTGACATGTTTCCTGCCTTTGTCTAACTCTGGACAGAATTTGTTTGACCACTTTCATTTCTACCTTTGGCAAATGTTAGAGAACACCAAGGCAGTGTGAAAGAAAAATGCTATTAATTGAGCAAATGTATCCTTAATTAGGATTTCCAGTCCTACCCCAGTCAATGTGTCTAGGTCATTGCCACCACAGTGCGCAATCATGAGGTCTGGATGTTGGCAATCCATAATGCGTTCAACCAAAATCAGCAATTGATGCAACTTTAACCCTCTCTGGCCAACCCAAGTAATGTCCACATTAGGTAAACCCAAATCCCTGTCAATGCCACTCTTTCTAGCACACTCTTTAGCCCAAAACACAAAGCTATGGCCCACAATCCACACGCTAACCGTTTTGAAGGCAAGGAGGAGTAGCACACAGGAGAAGGCTGGCGCTGAATTGGACAGTTTTTAAAATGAAAGGTAGTTCAAATGGAGCACAGGACCTAATTGAAAAAAAAGGTTGGATGGTGTAAATACGCAAGTAGCTAAAATTAGGTAGTGAGTTTGAGAAAAAATAACTAGATCTGTGATTGGCTCTAGAATTTTTTTTTAAAGTTATGCTTTTGGGATATGCTATATTTCTGTAAACAGTCAACCACTCCTGCTATAGTTGAATTTGAAGCTAGCATGCTGCTTTACAGAAAGTGTTCTGAACTTTTGACCTACTGGTACAAGAGAGTGTTCCAAAGGTGGCTGCAATGGAAACTGAGCTAAAGCAGTGTTGGGGGAAGGGTTCTGAAGAGGCTGTACTTTTAACTGTAAACGTGAAGTAGTCTAGACACATTCCATATTATGGAGGAGTTGTTTTCAAAATCAGTACTATCTTATAAAGTGAAATGTAGGTGCAAACGTGTAGTAAAATGTTAAATGGTTTAACGGACTCCAGCGCAGATTCGTGGGTACATTCCAATCATGTGATTGGAACAAAAACCATAGAGTAGGAACCGCCTGTGTTCGCTGCTCTGCAGGAGGACTACGGAACCCAAAAAAAAAAACAAAAAAAAAATAATTAAAATTATAAATTTAAATGCTCAGTACTTTCTCTTTCTTTTTCACTAACACTCCTTCTGTTACTGTCTTTTTTACTGCTTTTATCTTGCTCTTTCGGTGATTTTTTCACTGCATTCTCATTGCTTTATCCCCATTTTTCTGTGGGTTCTCCTTGCATTTCACTCATTCATACAGTTCTTTTGTTCCTCTTTCAAATATTACTTCAGCTCCTATGCCTTGCTTTCCCCTTCTTCTCACTGCTTTTGTTTTCAGTTTTCATCCTTTCTTTAAATGACCATTTCATAGTTTTCCCTTACTATTACTACTTGCTCCTTGCTTTTTCCCCGTATATTGCGTGTCATCTTTTTTCTTTTGCGTAATTTCACCTTCCTATTTCCATCATTGTTTCTGTGCCTCCTCTTTGCTTTCTCCAAGTTTTCACTGTTTTTCCCATGCTTTTTCCCATGTTTTATAAAAGGTTAATGCTTGTTTTTAAAATTCACTGAAAAAAACAAAGGTTACAGGGATGTTATAGTTCGGAATTACATTTAAAAAACCTTGGAAATTCACTGAAAAAACAATGGTTTCAGAGACGTTATAGTTAGGAAATAATATTTAAAAAACCTTAAAAATTCACGAAAAAACGAAAGGTTACAAGGACGTTATAATTGACGTTTGAAACGTACAAAACCACAGAAATTCAGCAGTTATAGTTTCCTGAGCTAACTATAACTAACACCCCCGCAATGCACTGCTTATGACCTCACATATTACATCACTCATGACATGGTCAGTGACATCACTGATGACATCCCAAATGACATCACTGATGACATCATCCAGTGATTGTGAGTGTTTTCTAAAAGCTTATGCATGTTAAACATATATACTAAGGTACCACAAAAGTTAAATTAGTATACTTTCTGTACTACTACTAAGTGATTCAATTTCTTAATATAGATTATGTGAGTGCTGTTTAACTGTGTGTCTCGGTGTGTGAGAGGGTGTCTGAGTGCCTGTATGGGTGTGTGAGTGGGTATGTGAGTGACTGTATGGGTGTATACATGGTGTGTGAGTAGCTCTGTGGGTGACTTAGTGGATGTGTGAGTGGCTGTATTGGTGAGTGATGAAGTGTACCAGTGGCTGTATGGGTGAGTGAGTGGCTGTATGCATAGGTGAGTGGGTGTGTGAGTGACTATATGGGTGGCGAGTGGGTATCTGAATAGCTGTATGAGTGAGTGACTGGGTGTGTAAGTAGCTGTATGGGTGAGAGAGTGGCTGTTTGACTGGGTGCTTGGTTAAGTGAGTTTGTGTGTGAGTGCCTGTATTGGAGAGTGAGTTTCTATGTGAGTGGCTGTATGGGTGAGTGAGCGGATGTATGAGTGCTTGTATGGCTGTATGAAAGGGTATGTAAGTGGTTGTGTGGGCATGTGAGTGTGTGAACGGTTGTATGGGTGAGTGAGGAGGGTTGGAAAAGTTGTTCCCTGAGAAATGGTGAATGTGACTCAGATACCGTAAAATGTCACACCGGTAAGTGAACTGAATACCTTGCCGCAGTGGCCCTTTAATACTTAGAATATAGCTAGCAGTGAAACAGGGGACTGAGGAGATAACTACAGTTACTGTGTGTCAGTAATATTAGCTGGCAGTGGTTGACCCCTTCGGGGCGATTATAACCCATGCAGAAGAGTATGTGTCAGAGGGGATTTTTTAGAGGACCCCAGGGGCAAATCCTCCCGGAGTGTAGCTGGGAGAACATTTGATTATCAGTTGGCATTGGAACACAGGGAAATGATTTTGAAATGTGCCCAAAAATAATAATTTATTGATCAATAACTGTATACGAATTATATGTTGACTGATGGTAATGTACAGCTAAGTGTCCTTGCAATGTTTCTTTGAATTATATGTGAAGTAGTGTATTACTGCATTGGAGAATGAACTGTTTTATATGTTGTCTCTGAGTTGTCAACAGTTGTTGATTTTTCTCTCTCTCTCTCTATCAACTGCCTAACAGCTTTTCTTGCAGGATACCATTGCTGTGTTTATCTTTCAGGGTGTAAATTGTGAGTGAAGGACACAATGAGCCAGGGAAATTCTAAAGGAAACGGGGAGATGGTGAGCCCCCATATGTTGAAAAAGACTAAAATGTTGTTAAACAGCTGGTAGGAGAGACAGGTTTTAAATTACTGCCAGATATCCCTGAAGCTCAGGCTGTAGAAGAGTCAAATTGTCTAAAATATGTAAGCCGTTTTGGAGCGCTGGTATGGACATGGACTGGAAATGATAGGTGGCCTACTTTTGGCTCTCTTGAGATGGGTGATATTAAATATTTGACAGAGAGCATGGAATTACCATGTGTCCCATCGTGGGATTCACATTGAGTTTGTGATTGTTTGCAGCAGTGGCTTACAACTGCAAAAAAACTGCTGCTGTTGAGTGAAGCACACAGTGAAGTCTCAAAGAAAGGCGATCGTCTGTACCTGTAGAAAAATAGACAGAAGGGGACACCGGAGGACAGGTCCGTGAAATCGCCCCTGAAGAAGATGACTGCAGACCAGGAGGAGAAGCAGATGACAGCGCACTGCATGCCTTTGCATTACTGACACTTAGAGAAAGTGCCCTGGAACTGAGTGACAGAATGAAACTGTATCAATATGCAGCGCCTAGTGCAAACAATATTTTTTAGTCCCTTAATTAATTGTGTGCTGCCTGTATTTTGACCAACAGCTGACCATCCTCTCATTGCAGTACATGAGAGAGTAGCCCAAGTTTTAGGTCTTGAAAATTGCTGGATTTGCAGAGAGTTATCCAAACACCCCAGCAACCCTATTGGCTTATATGAGACACCCTTGCCTATACAGAATTACACGCAAGGAAAATGATGCCTTATATAGAATGTATCTTGGGATTGTGGAGACAATCCTGCCAAATATTGAAGCCCAATACCAAGCGTTACCTATGGTAGAAAACAATGCCAAAGACAATCCATTTCTTGTGTGTATTAATCATCATGTTTAAGGATGTAACCCAGTTTCCTGATACATAGGATATTTAGCAAGTAGCAAGTGTCCTAACATATTGGAATTTGATAGTACCACTAGTAATTGGAATATAAGGGACAGACAGTTAGTGAGTAGGAACTAGACAACTAAGGTGCAAGGCAAATAAGTTAACTACACTTTACAATATTGGAACATCATTATACATGGAGAGACACTAATAATAACACCTGATAGTTTCTATATGATCCATTAATTGAGCAAGAGAATGATTATTCTATTGCCCTGAATGAGATTTCTAAAATATTAGACTAGTCTTTATGGTCAGCTCGCTGCTCTTACATGCACCTTGGGCAAATATTACACTTATAAATTTAGCATGGATGATTACAAATGGTGGGATCAATTTCAAAACACTTTCACTGAAGGGGTTGCCTTCCTCCCAGTAAATATCACACATTGGACACACAGTTACTGGGAGGTATGTATTTCATTTGTGGCACAAGAGCATACAAGATACTTCCCCTGCACTGGGAAGGCATGTGTGCTATTTCTTATCTTACACCAAACATTTCAGTCATGCCGCATAGTGCAGCACATGAGCCATTAAATTTAGGGCGTTTTGCTCATAGGTATAAGAGACATATACATGCACCTATTCTGGAGACTAGACAAGGTCTATTTTTTGAGCTAATTCATTTATTAATTACTGGATATGGGGTATTTACTTCAGAATTGGCCCTTGTTAACATGTCTGCTGAGTTAGCCATAGCATTCAATGCAACAAGAGATGCACTTCAAGAGTTGCAGGTGAAAGTTTATTCAGTGGATGCCATGACTATTCAACATATAATTGCACTTGACCTCCTGACACTACAACAAGAAGGACTGTGGGTTTTACTGAACTCTACTTGCTTTTATTTTTGGAATAAGAGTGGAAACATAGCAAGGGATGTGGCACAAATTAAGTATGCAGTTCAAAAATTCAGTGGAGCAGAGAAAATTACAGATTCTGATGATTAGTCCTGGCTATGGTTGTCGTGGCTACCAAAAGGATGGCTGAAGATCTTAGTTCTAGCACTATTGGGTATCTTTATAGCAATAATGGTACTTTTGTGTTGTCTTCAGTGTTGTTGTTCCATGGAACAGCAATTGTGTAGTAAGAGCATTCTTTCAATATCTGCAGATAAAGTTCAACCTCCTACAGAGCAGGAGCTAGCCCGTAGAATACAACAAGAAGTAGTGGAAGCACACAAAGAAATGTTTGAATTAATGGCTATTGACCTATAGCATATAAATGCATTGACTACTAGCATATCATTTTGTCTATGTTTGAATAATGATTATCTCATCTATGTGACAATATGTGTATTCCATTTAAGCACCGTGTAATACCATCCAAAGCTATGTACTACATTGCTATATTGTTACTACTATGCACTATGTTCCTACCATACATACTGAGATATCTATTTCTATCCCTGAACCAGTTGCTGCGAGCTGCAGCTCAGTGCTCCCCCTCCTTCACAGAGTGGTTCCCCCTCCTTCATAGAGCTATTCCAGTCTTGCACCAAGGTTCCCCCACTGACTTCTCTGACACCTCTATCAGCTGTGCAAAGAAACCTCTCTGAGTCACATTAAGTTAATCTTCTGTCTCACCCATTAAGTTTAGCTCCTCAGGACAATCCACAAGCAAGGTCATAGCTTCATTTAGCCTACAAACAGTCCACCTGTTTTCTGTTCATTTATGCCTACACTACAGATATTTATATTTGGCACAGTATTCCTTTCAGTTTGAGCATATGTGGCAATTCTGTGTTCTATAAGTTTGCCCATGTTTGGACTGCGTCCTCTTTTCGGTTTTACATGTGGGTGCATTTTGTAAGGTATATAAGTGCCCCACAAGAATGACTTAGGGCAGAAGAAGCTTGTTTCTGATGTGGAACACTGGCATGTGCGTCTGCCTTCTGCCTTGGCCTGCCAATAAGCTTTGGTACCTGCAAATACATTTCATCTGTTCCGGAGCCTAGTGTCTGTGTTTGTTTTGCATCACTCCAAGGAAGGTTGGAAAAGTTGTTTCCTGACAGTGGGGTGTGAGTGGCTGCATAGGCGAATAAGTAGATGTGTGAGTAGCTGTATGCATGACTGGCTATATGGGTAGCTGTATCGGTGAGGGAATAGTTGTATGAGTGGCTGTGTGAGAGTCTTAGTGGGTGTGTGAGTGGCTCTATGGATGAGTGAGTGGTTGTGTGAGTACTTTTATGGGTCTGTGCATGGGTATGTGAGTGGTTGTGTGGGAGTGGGCATATTAGATGTTGTATAGGGGTGTGAGTGGATGTGAGTACTTCTGTGGATGATGTCATCAGTGATGTCAACAGTGATGTCATTTGTGATGTCATCAGTGATGCCATCAGTGATGTCACTGACCATGACATGAGTGATGTAATATGTGAGGTCATAAGCAGTGCATTGCGGGGGCGTAAGCTATAATTAGCTCAAGTAACTATATTGATAGTTAACTCAAGTAACAATACTTGGCTGAATTTCTATTGTTTTGTACATTTCAAATGTTAGTGAAACTATAACATTTCTGTAACCTTTGTTTTTTTCAGTGAACTTCTAAGGTTTTTTAAATTTTATTTCCTAACTATAACGTTCCTTTAACCTTTGTTTTTTTCAGTTATACAGATATATATATATGTATGTATATAAATATACATACATATATATACACACTCACATATGTATATATATATATATATCAAACCACACTCCCTCGTTTTTCCAAAGTAGTCGAGCACACACGGATTCAACTTTTCAACAGCCCCTTTATTTAGCTCACAGCATGACGCGTTTCGCTTAAATAGCTTCATCAGAAGCCCACCAAACATCAGGTAAGTACGACACCCACATATTATTATAGTCACATGCCCGCTTCAATTGGTTGAGGCATTGATGACAGGCAATGAGGGGGATGTCTCAAGCCCGGAACACCGAGCCCGTGTAGAGCGGACCTTCAGCGTAAGTACTGCCCCAGTGGGTGGTGTCCGCTCTCACCTCACGCCCACCTTGATGTTTACTGAGGGTGGAGGGCTGCTGATAGGAATCCTCATCTCACCGCACTACTTCTGTATCGTGCCCAGGCCAGCGCTTCAGTAAGTGAAGACCTCCCGCAAAGTTGCAGTCCCAAACAATGTTGGTTAAGCAGATTTCAAAGCGCGGTGGTTCGGCGATTTCCAAAATGTTTTTAGAGGTTACAAACTTTGCCACAATCCGCCGAACATATATATATATTTATATTTATATTCCAAATGCAGTGTGACGAAAAGGAGCAACAGCCTAGCGAGTCGGGGCTTGTGGGTGACGTCACCGCCCAAAAATCCACAAGAAAATCACGCAACGTGGATAGTGTGAAAACAAGCCACTCCAACCAAACTTTCAGTTAAGGGAGTTATTCTTCAGGCAGAAAAGTCCATAATGCATTGCAGCCGAATTTCAAAATATGGTTAAGTCCTTCGTTGTAAGTTGTTTTTCCAAGCCTTAGTAACTTTCAATGAAACAGAAAAAGCCACCACATGCCTCGAAAGGATTAAATTCCATGTAGTGCAAGGTGGCACAATTGTCTCGTTTTACTTCCAAGGCGCTTCCCCTCATACCTTTATTATTCACGAGTCTCTGTGTAACTGCCTGTTCCTTTTTCAGGTTTTGAACAGCAAGCGTTGCAAAGACACTCGCAAACTCTCACTGTCTCTCAAGTATTTAAGACATTTTAAGCCGCAGGCCTCCTCGGAAACGTGGCAGAGCCTACTGTGTTTCCCAGTGGCTCCAACTTGGCAAAATCCTTCCTGATATCAAGAGCAGCCGGCGGGCTCCCTTGTACGCCGTATTCCAAATGCAGTGTCGAAAAGGAGCCACAGTCTAGTGAGTCAGGGCTTGTAGGTGACGTCACCGCCCAATATTACACAAGAAAATCACGCAACGTGGATAGCGTGAAAACAAGTCACTCCAACCAAACTTTCAGTTAAGGCATTTATTCTTCAGGCAGAAAAGTGCAGCATAATGCATTTCAATCCTGGCGGATCTTAATCATATGAACAAATGAGGGTACGTTTCACCTGGATGGTGTATATATACAGGTTGTCAACACAAACGAAGGACTACAGAGTCCAAGTTCTTTTTCAAAGCGCTCTACCTGCTCGCTATCAACCCATCAGACCAAAACGCACTTTTATAAGTGCAATACCCTTAACAATATTGTGCTAATGCACTCTATCCCAAAAATGTCCAGGTTCCAAGTTGTGGTCTGCACTCCTCATCATTACTGGACTCCAATGTCCATAATGCATTGCAGCTGAATTTCAAAAAGTCCTAAGTTGTTTATAAATATATCTATATATCTATATATATATATATATATATATGATATATATATATATATATATGTATCACTGGAAAAAAACAAAGGTTAAAGCAACGTTATAGTTAGGAAATAAAATTTAAAAAACCTTAGAAGTTCACTGAAAAAAACAAAGGTTACAGAAATGTTATAGTTTCACTAACATTTGAAATGTACAAAACCATAGAAATTCAGCCATTATTGTTACTTGAGCTAACTATCATTATAGTTACTTGAGCTAATTATAACTTATACCCCCGCAATGCACTGCTTATGACCTCACATACGACATCACTCATGTCATGGTCAGTGACATCACTGATGGCATCACTGATGACATCACAAATGACATCACTGGCAGTCGGGGTGATTCGTCAAGCGGGGGCCGGGAAAAAAGGAGGGTCCCAAAACGTGTTTTCTCCATGTTAATTTCCATAGGAAACTTTAGACACAGCTACAGCCCGAACTGCTGAACGGAATTACACCAAATGTGGCAAAAAGTTAGCTTTTGGTCCAGAAAGCACTCTTTTCTTTAAATGGTGTAAATCCGTCCAGTAGTTTTTGAGAAGTTTCAACATTTACAGATATCGATATTTCAGGATTCTGAGATCTGATTGACTGAACCCTCCCGATTTCGAGCTTGTTTCTGATTGGCTGCCAACACTGCAAACCCGGAAGTGTTGTCAGCCATCTTGTGTGGGCCAGGTCCCGGGGGCAATGTATAATTGTTATGCGGGGGCCCACGGGGGCCCCCGCAGCCCTGGGGACCACCACCTCCCCAGGGCTTTGTTATTAATGTGTGGGGGAACGTAGCCCCCCCGCAGCCTTGGGGACTGCCACCTCCCCAGTGCTTTTCATAAAAAATGCGTGGGGGGGCTCCTGCCCCCCCATGCTGACCCGGGGACCGCCACTTCCCCGGGGCATTAGTTTAATATGGGCGGGGGGCCTTGCGGGCCCCCAGGCCCTGGGGCTGCAATATATCAAATGAAGTATGGGGGGCTCCTGCCCCCCCCCACACTGCCCGGGGACCACCTTCTCCCCGGGGCATTGAGTAAATTAAATACAGGGGTCCTGGGGACCACCACCTCACTGGGGCTTTAAATCTATTGGAGGGGGCCCTCCTTGGCCATGGAGACCGCCACCCCCTAGGGCCGGCTCCAGCAATGTACCGGGGTGCCCACCCCCGGGACATTGCAGTTTGCTATAACAGGGCGGGAGCACAGCTCTCGCCCTGTCATTGCAAACACTGCTTTGCTTCATGGAAGCAAGAGCAGGAAACCTGCTATCGCTTCCATGAAGCAAAGCAATGCCGGCTCCTGCTGGAGGCGGAGAGCTGGCTGTGACCGCTGGATCATTGGAGCTCCCCCATGGTCCCCAACAGTGAGGCCATGCCCTGGGGGATGGGGTCCCCGGGCCAAAAATGGCCCAGGAGGGGGGCCACTTGGCCTCCCTCCATTTTTTATTCTATTTTTTTTTTAAACGTAAGGCCGGCCCTGGGGATGGGGTCCCCGGGGCCATAATGGGCCTCAGGAGGGGGGCCACGCAACCCCCTCCAAAATGTTTTTTAAAAAGAAAGGCTGGGCAGGCCCCGGGCGATGGGGTCTCCGGGGTCAAAAGAGAACCAGGGAAGGGGGCAACGCGGCCCCCCTTTCTTAAAAATGTAATGAAAAATAAACAAAATAGGCGGGGCCCCGGGCAATGGGATCTCCGGTGCCAAAATCAGCCTGGGTAGGGGGCCCACACGGCACCCCTCCACTTTAAAAAAAAATAAAAGAAAGAAAGACCTAGCCTCAGGGGATGGGGTCCCTGGGTGTGTAATTGGCCTCGGGAGGGGGGCCTCGCGCCCCCCTCCCTTTTCAGTTTTGGCTCAGGCCCCAGGGGATGGAGTCCCCGGAGCCCAATGGCTCATCAGAAGGGGGGCCACACAGCCCCCCTTCCTAAAATAAAAAAAAGAAGTTGGCTACTCACCAGAGGCCCCGCCCCCTCCCTGCACCATTCTGCAAACGCACCTCTTGGCGCATTCTGGGTTGGGGGATTAAGTCCCCTTCAATCCTAAGGGTCCTTAGGTGCCAACTAGCCCACCAGGTACCTCCAGTGAGCCCCAGACATGGGGATTGCTGAGAGGTGGTCTGAGGCCACGCCCCTTTTTACACGACTCTGCAAACGCGCCTCTTGGCGCACTGCTGGTGGGGCGATGAGGTCCTCTTGTGTCCTGAGGACCTCAGGACTAAAGTGGACTTGATCCCCCTTGCAGCAGTGCGCAAGGAGTGGTGTAAAAAGGGGGCTTGGCCTCTGAACACTCTCAGGAATCCAGCTGTGTGGGGCTGACTGGAAGTAACAGGAGAGCTAGTTGGCCCCCAGGGACCCTCAGGAGGCAAGGTTACTTCATCCCCCAACCAAGAGCATGCCAGGAGGCGTGTTTGCAGAGTGGTGGAGAAAGGGGGCATGGCCTGTATCCACCTCTCAGCAATCCCACTGTGTGGGGCCTACTGGAGGTAACAGGTAGGCTAGTTGGCCCCCAAGGACCCCCAGCAGTGAAGTGGACTTCAATCCCCATCCAAGAGCGCTCCAAGGAGCCGGTTTGCAGAGTGGTGGGCAAATGGGGCATGGCCTGCTATGAGAACTTAGCAATCCTGCTGTGTGGGACTTACTGGAAGTAATAGGAGGGGTAGTTGGCCCGCAAGGATGTCCTTGGGGGCCAACTACCCCTCCTGCTACCTCCAGTAAGCCCCATACAGTGGGATTGCTAAGATGTCTTCGGAGGCCACGCCCCCCCCTTTCTCCACCACTCTGTAAACGCACCTCCTGGCACATGACTGGTTGAGGGATGAAGTCCACTTTACTCCTGAGGGACTTTGGGGGCCAAGAAGCCTTCCTGGTACCTCCTGTAAGTGTTACGCAGCAGAATTCCTGAGTGCTGGTCGGAGGCCCAGCCCCCTTTCTCCACCTCTCTGCAAACACGACTACTAGTTAAAGAAGCATTTGCAATGTAATAGGTCTCGCATTTGTGAAAGTTACAGCTATTGACGTTGTAAATGTATAATTTTTTCTATTCATGTTTTTTGGAGTGGCGTGGATGTACGTTGTGTGTAGTGGAATTATGCGTTATGTTGTGCAGTGAAATTATGTGGATAGAAAGTATTTGGTATTTAGTGTATAGGAATTATGTAGAGTGAGATTATGTGTTTTGGAGAGTGTTATTATGTGGTATGGTAGTCTGTGTTGTGATGTGTGTAGGAGAGTAGGATCTGCTTCACATGGGTACCCCCACTTTTTGCTGATGCTTCACTGTTTTTCGACCTTAGTCTGGCTGGGGCCCTGCTAATCAGAACCCCAGCCTAGCTGCTTCCTCTCTAAAATGGTTTCCATGTGCCTTAGGCACATCTCTGATTGGAATCTGGAGTGCCCTTATAAGTCCCTAGTATATGGTATACTATGTACCCAGGGCATAGGTACCTCAGAGGCCTACCAGGGGCTGCAGCATGTATTGTGCCACCCCTGGAAGGCCATCCAAACTGACACCACAGGTCTGCTACTGCAGCCTGGGTAAGGTGGTGCATGCACCCCTTACTGTGATAATAGGCTACCTATATCACTACCTACATACACACATATAAACCTATAAGTCACTCCTATGGCAGGCCTTATCAATCCTGAAGGCAGAGTGCGTGGTTCCTATGTGAGAGGGTGCCCCTGCATGAGCTGGGCCCCTCTGCAGCGTTCGGAGACCCTTCTCTGATGCTGTTTGTAGTGCAGCCTGACCATATACTCTTAAGCGCATTATAACCTCGCGTTAAATGCTAACTTTGGGATGGCTGCACGGAAACATGTCGTGTTTGGTGTCAAACATCTTGGAATACTACCCCCCCGCCAGTTCTGGCGGCGGGGGTAGCATTCCACCCTTCTAGAGGGAAAGACATGTACACACCGGTATACCCGGTACTGACTTTCCAGAGCCCTGGCATCACAAAATGGATGCCGCTGCCACAGACACGAGTCTGGCCTCCTGCTGCTGACCGAAACTCCGGCAGGGAGGCCTGGACAATAGGTTTCCTGTCCCAGGGAGGTGTGACCACCTCCCCAGACAGGATAGTGTGTATTGGGGCTGGGCGGGAGCACTCTCGGGTGCTTTGAAGTCCTGCACTGGGGGCACACTTGGTGTCCCTGTGCATACCCCAGTTCAAACCGGCTCAGGGGCTTCCAGCCCCTGCTCTGGCACGAAACTGGACAAAGGGAAAGGGGTGTAACCACCCCTCTGCCCTGACCCTCCCATAGGTGGGGCCACAGAGTATGTCCAACCCCTACCTTAGTATAAGTAGGGGACCCCAGTCCTTAGGACTTTAGATTAACCTGGACGAAACTCTGACACAGAATCCTGGACCTTCGACGCTCTACTTCAAGATTAGAGGACTGAAGAATCTCCCTTGGGGTCAAGGAGTGACTCCCCTGCTTGGCAGGCACCAAAGAAGCAATTGTCCGGTCTGCATCGCTGAAGCTCCCGTCGGACGCCGAAGTCTTTGCATCACCAGAGGTGGATTTCCAGACTTACCCGAGGCTGTCCTGAGCCCCCAGCAAAGGTGAGGCCCGTAGCTGTCGTGGGTAATGTGGAACCGTGACCCCTGGACACCGATCGCATTTGCAAGTGCATCCTCTTCTGGGTCTCCCACGAAGTCGTGCTTTGGGCTCCGAGTAGCCCCAGCCTCCAGCACCAACTGCACCGAAGATCACTGGCCTCCACTCCACGAGTGTCCTGTGAGCCAGCTCCACGTGCATCATCTTGAGGCTCCTTTGCGGTCGCTAGTCCGTTGGCTAGTAGGCCCTCCCGAAGGCCAATCTTTTTCTGCTTGGGCTCCCTGGTTGCTCCAGGCGTGCCCTGACTTACCCTTGCTGGGTGAGTCCTACAGACCTTGCTGGTCTGCAACATCGTCCTTCTTCCATTTCCACGAGACTTGCCGTTGCCAAGGCTTGTTGGGTCCAATCCGGTCGCCGACACCCCTGCAATCGACAGACGTTGTGGGACAGCTCGAATCCAGCTCCTGGTCATCGTCGACGCCTCCTGGACCTCGTGGCTGAAGAGTCAAGACGACCGTCAACCTACCTGAAGCACTCGACATCGGTGGGCATCTGCTCATCGCCTTCCTGGTCACTGGCTAGTGACCCAGACTCTGTCCCCTCTGCTTTCAGGTTCTTCAGATCTTCGATCCACCTTTGGATCCACCCGAACACTTTCGACTTGGTCGCCAGCAGCACTTTGCAGCAGATCGCCATAGAAAGCGACGACGAAACCCGACCCCGAAAGACACCTATGCACCCGGCTCCCCTGGGTGAGGTAACTCGAGTACTCCGGTGCTCCCGTGGGTATTGACACTAGAACAGCCTAGTTCTCAAAGGGTTTGCTCCAAGTCCTCCTCTAAGTGTCCCTTTTCTTTTAAATTCTAATCGCGACTTTCCCCATAGAAGTTAACGGTGGTTCGCGGCTGTGTTCATACACTGCACGCGTCCCCCGTGGGTCCCCTGTGTCACTGCCTTGGGTGGTTCCTTGTGGTCCAAGCACTTCTACAGGCTCTAGGCCTTGTGTCTAGCTCAGTCGTGGTTCTTATACCACTTTATTGGTATATGGTTTGGTACGCCCCTGGGGCTCAAACGTGTATTTGTGCTATTACTGTAGATAACTAACTTATAATTTATGTACTTCGAACTCTAGCCTCATAAAGAGACTAGAGGGGTGTGTTTAGTAATAAATACATATATTTTGAATATATACCTGGTGTGGTCCTCTTTCATTTGGTCACTCAAGAGATTATAGACTGGTAAAACAAGCTGCTTTACATTCCTTCAAGACTTAGCCTGAAGGCTGCTCTCCATAGCTACCACTAGGATAGCTTTCAATAAAGGTTGTCTTTAACCTATCTCCAATAAGGGGTTGTTTGGACTGGTGCAAGGTGCCCACTATAATTAGTGGACAGCATATGCCAGGCCAACTTCTCACATTGGTGTGCAGCGTGTGGGATTCCAGCTTGCTATTGTTTTACCAGATAATCTCAATTGAATTGATCAACTGAAAACCACTAAGGGTACCTAAGGTACATATAAATCAAGCTTAGTAATACAGTAAGTTCTACTGAACTTAGAGTTGTGTGTTAAGGGACAGCACACCCTTTCTACAACTCAAGAGAGTTTAGTAGGCCACACTAGAGTAGGTAGTGCATACACCACACCTCACTAGTAATGTCTTCAAAGCCAGGACCCAGTGAGTCCTTGCCAGAAGCCAGTGGGCTTCTTCCCTCCAAGTATGATAAACTCCCATTCTTGGAATTGAGAGCATTATGCAATACTAGGAAGTTGAAGGCAGGCAAAAGTGCCAGCACCCAACACCTCAGGGAGGTGTTACTAGCTGATGATCTCAGCAGGCCCCTAGGGTCTGAAGGGGTAGGCAAAGAGGGTGGGGCAGAAGATGAGGAAGGGGCCAGGGGTGAAGAAACCCAGGCCCCCCTCTGAAACTGGCCAGGAAGGTGAAAATGACCTTGTCCTGGAAAATCCAATTCCTCCTGTGGAGGAGGAGGAGGGAGGATCAGAATGACCTCCCCTTTGTCCCCCAGGAAGAGTTCTGAGTGTGCCCAGAAGGTCTAGGTCTCCTTCTCAGGAGTCTAACCACTCTGACACCTCAATAGGGACCTCTGTCTCCTCTCATAGGAGGGAATCCTCTCATGAGAGGAGAAAGAGACTGATTCAATATGAGCAAACTCAGCTTGAACTCAGGAAACAGCAATTGGCTATAGACAGGGAGTCCCTAGATCTCTATAGAGAGAGACAAAAGTTGGGACTAGAGTCCCATGGTGGCAGCAGTTTCCCCAAAGATAGGGAAAGGTCTTATGACCATAGAAACCTGAGCAAGATTGTCCCTCCCTACCAGAGTGGGGATGACATCCACAAATGGATAACTGCTCTAGAGAGGGCCTGTAAAGTACAGAGGGTCCCTCAGGAGCAGTGGGCAGCAATCTTGTGGCTCTCCTTTGCAGACAAAGGTAGAGACAAGCTCCTCACTGTTAGAGAGGAGGATGCTGATAATTACAAAGTCTTGAAGAGTGCTCTAATTGATGGGTTTGGCCTAACCACTGAACAATACAGGTTAAAGTTCAGGGATACCCAAAAGCACAGACTCAAGACTGGGTGGACTTTGTTGATTGTTCTGCCAAGGCTCTGGAAGGTTGGTTATTGGGCAGTAAGGTATGTGACTTCACAGGATTGTACAATCTGATCATGAGGGAGCAGATTCTTAATAACTGTCAAAATCAGCTGTTGCATCAGCACCTGGTAGACTCTGATCTGACCTCTCCCCAAGAATTGGGAAAGAAGGCAGACAAATGGGTCAGAACCAGGGTGAAGCAGAAGGTACAGAACCAAGGTGGTGACCCTAAGAAGCAAGATTCGAAAACCTCTGATAAGGGTGGGGAGAAGGGTAAAGATCAAAAGTCTTCACAAGGCCCCCAAAAATCTTCTTCAGGTGGGGATTCACAGTCTACCAAAGGGAAAGGCCAAAGGAAACCATGGTGCAAGGTCTGTAAGCAAAAGACCCACTGGACCAGTGATTGCACCAAGTCCAAAGACTCTACTCCAGCCCCCACCAATGCCCCTAAGGCACCTGCTCCCCCTAGTGCAGTTACAGTTGGTGGTGGGACTACACAAGCCAAGGGTTTAGTAGGGTTGACCCTGGGTAAAGAGATGAGCTCTGACCTAGTCAGAGAACTCACTCAGGCTGTCCTAGTCTGTGATGGAGGCATGGATATGACCTCCTCTGTGAGTCCCAGTAATCTGGGCAAGTACAGACAACAGCCTTTAATCAATGGAAGAGAGGCTTTGGCATTTAGGGACACAGGGGCAAGTGTCACCATGGTGACACAAGACCTTGTGAATCCTGGGCAGATAATACTTGGTGAAATGTACCAAGTGACCAATGCTAGCAACGTCAGAACAGACCATACTCTGGCAGTTGTTAACTTCTCCTGGGGAGGGGTAACTGGCCTTAAGAAGGTTGTGGTAAGTGCAGACCTACCCGTTGAATGCTTGCTTGGCAATGACTTAGAAACTTCAGCTTGGGCAGAAGTGGAGCTCAGGACCCATGCAGAAATGCTGGGGATCCCTGCAGATGTGTTTGCTGTGACCAGGTCACAAGCCAAAATGTCTAGCACTGAACAGGCCTTGGATTCTGGAATAATGGACCAAGTGCCCTCCAAGAAGAGGAGTAGTAGGGTAAAGGCAGTGCCTTCCCCCTTGGCTCAGAAGGAAGATCAGTCCCTTGAGGGGATGATCTCAGTCCTGAGGAAGGAACTGTCCCAGAGGAGCTTGAACCTGACCAGGTTGAGTTCTTGGGGACAGGGGGACCTTCCAGGGCAGATCTGAGCCAGGAGCAGCAGAGCTGCCCCTCTCTTGAACCCCTCAGACAGCAAGCTGCTGCTGAGGCTGCTGGGAAAGCTAGTGGTCCCCATACTGTGTATTGGGATGATGGACTCTTGTACTCAGAGTGTAGAGACCCCAAGCCTGGTGCTACCAGGAGGTTGGTTATACCTTTGAAGTTCAGGGGCTTCCTATTGACCCTAGCCCATGATATTCCCTTAGCAGGTCACCTGGGCCAGAACAAGACTTGGGACAGAATTGTCCCTCACTTTCACTGGCCCCACATGTCTGAAGACACCAAGGAGTTTTGTCGCTCCTGTGTAACCTGCCAGGCCAGTGGCAAGGCAGGTGGCACTACAAAGGCCCCCTGATACCACTACCTGTGGTGGGGGTTCCCTTTGAAAGGGTGGGGATTGACATTGTTGGTCCCATGGATCCCCAAACAGCATCTGGGCACAGGTTTATCCTGGTGGTAGTGGATCATGCCACCAGGTACCCAGAGGCTATTCCCCTTAGGACCACTACAGCACCTGTGGTGGCAAGGGCCCTCCTGGGAATTTTCTCAAGAGTGGGCTTCCCTAAGGAGGTTGTATCAGACAGGGATGCAAACTTTATGTCTGGATACTTAAAAGCAATGTGGAAGGAGTGTGGAGTGACTTACAAGTTCACCACACCCTATCACCCACAATGCAATGGTTTAGTTGAGAGATTCAACAAAACCTTGAAGGGCATGATTAAAGGGCTCCCAGAAAAGCTTAGGCGAAGATGGGACATACTCTTGCCCTGCCTTTTATTTGCATACAGGGAGGTGCCTCAAAAGGGGTTGGCTACAGCCCTTTTGAACTTTTGTTTGGTCACCCTGTCAGGGGTCCATTGTGCTTGGTGAAGGAAGGATGGGAGTTACCTCTCAAGCCCCCAAAGCAAGACATAGTGGACTACGTACTTGGTCTCCGCTCCCGGATGGCTGAGTATATGAAAAAGGCAACTAAAAACCTTGAGGCTAGCCAGGAACTTCAAAAAGCCTGGCATGACCAAAAGGCTGTACTGACTGTTTACCAGCCAGGACAGAAGGTGTGAGTGTTGGAGCCAGTGGCCCCAGCAGCTCTCCAAGACAAATGGAGTGGACCCCATACCATTGTTGAACAGAAGGGTGAGGTTACCTACTTAGTAGACCTAGGAACACCCAGGAGTTCCCACAGGGTTCTCCATGTCAACAGGTTAAAACCATATGTGGACAGGGCAGACATGGGCTTGCTCATGGCTACTGATGAGGGACAGGAGGAAGAGAGTGACCCACTCCCTGACCTGCTCTCACAGAACCCTGGTGATGGGTCAGTGGATGGTGTAGCCTTGGCAGGCAGCCTCACTACCCAGCAGCAGACTGATTGCAGACAGGTGCTCAATCAGTTCAGACACATATTCTCACTGACACCCAGTCAGACTACCTGGTGCACTCATGAAGTGGACACTGGGGACAGTCTGCCTATTAAAAATAAGATTTATAGGCAACCTGACCATGTCAGGGACTGTATCAGGACAGAAGTCCAGAAGATGTTGGATTTGGGAGTTATTGAACCCTCAGATAGCCCTTGGGCTAGTCCAGTGGTCCTTGTGCCAAAACCTCACACCAATGGTGGGAAAAGAGAGATGAGGTTTTGTGTGGACTACAGGGGTCTCAATGCAGTCACTAGGACTGATGCCCATCCAATACCAAGGGCAGATGAGCTAATAGACACTTTGGCCTCAGCCAAGTATCTAAGCACATTTGACCTGACAGCTGGCTACTGGCAGATCAGACTAGCTGATGATGCAAAGCCAAAGACAGCATTCTCAACCCCTAGTGGGCATTATCAATTTGTGGTGATGCCCTTTGGTCTGAAGAATGCACCTGCCACTTTTCAGAGGTTGGTGAATACAGTCCTTACAGGTCTGGAAGCCTATAGTGCAGCATATCTAGATGATATTGCTGTCTTTAGCTCCACCTGGGAGGATCACCTGGTCCACCTCAGAAATGTTTTACAGGCCCTGCAGAAAGCAGGCCTGACTATCAAGGCCACCAAGTGCCAGATAGGGCAGAGTCAGGTTGTGTACCTGGGCCACCTTGTGGGTGGAGGCCAGGTTCAACCACTGCAGAGCAAGATCCAGACCATCATGGACTGGACTGCTCCAACTACCCAGACTCAGGTGAGAGCCTTCTTAGGCCTGACTGGGTACTATAGGAGATTTGTCAAGGGGTATGGATCAATAGTGACACCCCTGAATGACTTAACTTCCAAGAAAATGCCCAAAAAGGTTCAGTGGACAGTTAGCTGTCAAAAGGCATTTGATGACCTGAAGCAGGCCATGTGCACTGCTCCCATTCTACAGAGTCCTGATTACTCCAAGAAGTTCATTGTTCAAACTGATGCATCTGAATTGGGGGTAGGGGCTGTACTGTCACAATTGAATGATGAAGGTCAGGATCAGCCAGTAGCTTTTATTAGCAGAAGGCTGACCCCTAGAGAGAAACGTTGGTCAGCCATTGAGAGGGAGGCCTTTGCTGTGGTCTGGGCTCTGAAGAAGTTGAGGCCATACTTGTTTGGTACTCACTTCCTTGTTCAAACAGACCATAAGCCCCTCTTATGGCTAAAACAAATGAAGGGTGAAAACCCCAAACTGCTTAGGTGGTCCATTTCCCTACAGGGGATGGACTTCACAGTGGAACATAGACCTGGGAGTAACCATGCCAATGCAGATGGACTCTCTAGGTACTTCCACTTAGAACATGAAGACTTAACTGGGCAAGGTTAGTTTAATGTCCCTACGTTTGGGGGGGTTGTGTAGGAGAGTAGGATCTGCTTCACATGGGTACCCCCACTTTTTGCTGATGCTTCACTGTTTTTCGACCTTAGTCTGGCTGGGGCCCTGCTAATCAGAACCCCAGCCTAGCTGCTTCCTCTCTAAAATGGTTTCCATGTGCCTTAGGCACATCTCTGATTGGAATCTGGAGTGCCCTTATAAGTCCCTAGTATATGGTATACTATGTACCCAGGGCATAGGTACCTCAGAGGCCTACCAGGGGCTGCAGCATGTATTGTGCCACCCCTGGAAGGCCATCCAAACTGACACCACAGGTCTGCTACTGCAGCCTGGGTAAGGTGGTGCATGCACCCCTTACTGTGATATAGGCTACCTATATCACTACCTACATACACACATATAAACCTATAAGTCACTCCTATGGCAGGCCTTATCAATCCTGAAGGCAGAGTGCGTGGTTCCTATGTGAGAGGGTGCCCCTGCATGAGCTGGGCCCCTCTGCAGCGTTCGGAGACCCTTCTCTGATGCTGTTTGTAGTGCAGCCTGACCATATACTCTTAAGCGCATTATAACCTCGCGTTAAATGCTAACTTTGGGATGGCTGCACGGAAACATGTCGTGTTTGGTGTCAAACATCTTGGAATACTACCCCCCCGCCAGTTCTGGCGGCGGGGGTAGCATTCCACCCTTCTAGAGGAAAGACATGTACACACCGGTATACCCGGTACTGACTTTCCAGAGCCCTGGCATCACAAAATGGATGCCGCTGCCACAGACACGAGTCTGGCCTCCTGCTGCTGACCGAAACTCCGGCAGGGGAGGCCTGGACAATAGGTTTCCTGTCCCAGGGAGGTGTGACCACCTCCCCAGACAGGATAGTGTGTATTGGGGCTGGGCGGGAGCACTCTCGGGTGCTTTGAAGTCCTGCACTGGGGGCACACTTGGTGTCCCTGTGCATACCCCAGTTCAAACCGGCTCAGGGGCTTCCAGCCCCTGCTCTGGCGTGAAACTGGACAAAGGGAAAGGGGTGTAACCACCCCTCTGCCCTGACCCTCCCATAGGTGGGGCCACAGAGTATGTCCAACCCCCTACCTTAGTATAAGTAGGGGAACCCAGTCCTTAGGACTTTAGATTAACCTGGACGAAACTCTGACACAGAATCCTGGACCTTCGACGCTCTACTTCAAGATTAGAGGACTGAAGAATCTCCCTTGGGGTCAAGGAGTGACTCCCCTGCTTGGCAGGCACCAAAGAAGCAATTGTCCGGTCTGCATCGCTGAAGCTCCCGTCGGACGCCGAAGTCTTTGCATCACCAGAGGTGGATTTCCAGACTTCCCCGAGGCTGCCCTGAGTCCCCAGCAAAGCTGAGGCCCGTAGCTGTCGTGGGTAATGTGGAACCGTGACCCCTGGACACCGATCGCATTTGCAAGTGCATCCTCTTCTGGGTCTCCCACGAAGTCGTGCTTTGGGCTCCGAGTAGCCCCAGCCTCCAGCACCAACTGCACCGAAGATCACTGGCCTCCACTCCACGAGTGTCCTGTGAGCCAGCTCCACGTGCATCGTCTCGAGGCTCCTTCGCGGTCGCTAGTCCGTTGGCTAGTAGGCCCTCCCGAAGGCCAATCTTTTTCTGCTTGGGCTCCCTGGTTGCTCCAGGCGTGCCCTGACTTATCCTTGCTGGGTGAGTCCCACAGACCTTGCTGGTCTGCAACATCGTCCTTCTTCCATTTCCACGAGACTTGCCGTTGCCAAGGCTTGTTGGGTCCAATCCGGTCGCCGACACCCCTGCAATCGACAGACGTCGTGGGACAGCTCGAATCCAGCTCCTGGTTATCGTCGACGCCTCCTGGACCTCGTGGCTGAAGAGTCAAGATGACCGTCAACCTACCTGAAGCACTCGACATCGGTGGGCATCTGCTCATCGCTTTCCTGGTCACTGGCTAGTGACCCAGACTCTGTCCCCTCTGCTTTCAGGTTCTTCAGATCTTCGATCCACCTTTGGATCCACCCGAACACTTTCGACTTGGTCGCCAGCAGCACTTTGCAGCAGATCGCCATAGAAAGCGACGACGAAACCCGACCCCGAAAGACACCTATGCACCCGGCTCCCCTGGGTGAGGTAACTCGAGTACTCCGGTGCTCCCGTGGGTATTGACACTAGAACAGCCTAGTTCTCAAAGGGTTTGCTCCAAGTCCTCCTCTAAGTGTCCCTTTTCTTTTAAATTCTAATCGCGACTTTCCCCATAGAAGTTAACGGTGGTTCGCGGCTGTGTTCATACACTGCACGCGTCCCCCGTGGGTCCCCTGTGTCACTGCCTTGGGTGGTTCCTTGTGGTCCAAGCACTTCTACAGGCTCTAGGCCTTGTGTCTAGCTCAGTCGTGGTTCTTATACCACTTTATTGGTATATGGTTTGGTACGCCCCTGGGGCTCAAACGTGTATTTGTGCTATTACTGTAGATAACTAACTTATAATTTATGTACTTGAACTCTAGCCTCATAAAGAGACTAGAGGGGTGTGTTTAGTAATAAATACATATATTTTGAATATATACCTGGTGTGGTCCTCTTTCATTTGGTCACTCAAGAGATTATAGACTGGTAAAACAAGCTGCTTTACATTCCTTCAAGACTTAGCCTGAAGGCTGCTCTCCATAGCTACCACTAGGATAGCTTTCAATAAAGGTTGTCTTTAACCTATCTCCAATAAGGGGTTGTTTGGACTGGTGCAAGGTGCCCACTATAATTAGTGGACAGCATATGCCAGGCCAACTTCTCACAATGTGGTAACCTCAGGTTTAGTCATCCTCGTTTCCATAGAAACTAAACTGTAAACTCAATGAGACAAAAAAAGAAGGAACCACTTAGGAGCACTTCTGGACCAAGTCGGAGGTATGAGCAGGGCCACTGAAATTATGCGACTTTTCAGCTGCACCGATTTTTGCATAATTAGACATTTGCCACATAATCCATCATCTGCTGCATAATCTGCAGATTTGAACACAAATTAACCTTGTTTATAGCTCAAACGGCTCAAACGTTACCAAAAATGCAGCGACAAGTGTTACAGCGTGGTATAAGGCCCTTTGCAAACCTGGAATGGTCATCCGTTACTTATTGCTAAATGTGGGTGTTAAATTGGTACAAATGGTGCGCAAACTCTTGCTTCTTTCTGCTCCTCTCCTGCCTCTTTTTGCATTTCTCTTGCCTCTCTGTGCACCTTTCTTCCTTTTCTGTACTTCTCTTGCCTCTTTCTGCACATCTCTTCCTTCTTTCCTCTGAACCTCTCTTGCCTCTTTCTGCACCTCTGTTGCTTCTTTCTGCATTTCTATTACCTCTGTCTGCAGCCTCTTCCTTCTTTCTGCACCTCTCTTCCCACTCTACTTTCTGCAACTCTCTTGCCTGTTTCTGCACTTCTCTTGCCTCTTTGTGCACCTCACTTGCTTCTTTCTGCAGTTCCCTTGCTTCTTTCAGCACCCCTCTTGCTTCTTTCTGCACCCCTTTTGCCTCTTTCTGCACCTATGTTGCTTCTTTCTACACTTCTCTTGCTTCTTTCTGCACCTCTCTTGCTTCTTTCTGCACCCCTCTTCCCTCTTTCTGCACACCTCTTGCCTCTTTCTGCACCTCTGTTGCTACTTTCTGCACCTCACTTGCTTCTTTCTGCACCACTCTTCCGTCTTTCTGTACCTCTCTTGCATCTTCTGCACCCCGTTCCCTCTTTCTTCACCTCTCCTGCCTGTTTCTGCACCTCTCTTGCCTCTTTCTGCACTTCTCTTGCCTCTTTCTGCACCTCTGTTGCTTCTTTCTGCACCCCTGTTCCCTCTTTCTGCACCTTTCCTACCTGTTTCTGCACCTCTCTTGGCTCTTTCTGTACTTCTCGTGCCTCTTTCTGCACCTCTGTTGCTTCTTTCTGCACCCTTCTTGCCTCTTTCTGTATCCCTGTTCCCTCTTCCTGCAATTCTCTTCCCTCTTTCTGTACCCCTCTTATCTCTTTCTGCACCTCACTTGCCTCTTTCTGCACTTCTCTTGCCTCTTTCTGTACCTGTCTTGCCTCTTTCTGCAATTCACTTGCCTCTTTTTGCACTTCTCTTCCTTTTTTTCTGCACCTTTCTTGTTTATCTCTGCAACTCTCTTGTCTGTTTTATCACATCTCTTTCTTCTTTCGGCACCTTTGTTTCTTCTTTCAGCACTTCTCTTGCCTCTTTCTGCACTTCTTTTGCCTATTTCTGTAACTCTCTTGTCTCATTCATCACTTCTCTTGCTTTTTTCTGCATCTCTGTTGCTTCTTTTTGCACCCCTCTTGCTTCTTTCTGCACCCCTCTTGCCTCTTTCTGCACCCCTCTTCCCTCTTTCTGCACCTCTATTGCCTCTTTCTGTACCCCATTCCCTCTTTCTGTACCCCTCTTGCCTCTTTCTGTACAACTCTTGCCTCTTTCTGCACCTCTCTTGCCTCTTTCTGCACCTCTGTTGCTTTTTCTGCACTTTTCTTGCCTCTTTCTGTACCCCTCTTGCCTCTTTCTGCACCCATTTTTCTTCTTTCTGCATTTCTCTTGCTTCTTTCCGTACCTCTCTTTCCTCTTTCTGCACTTCTCTTGCCTCTTTCTGCACCACTGTTATTTTTTTCTGCACTTCTCTTGCTTTTTTCTGCACCTCTCTTGCTTCTTTCAGGCCTCTCTTGCCTCTTTCTGCATTTCTCTTGCTTCTTTGTGCACCTTTCTTCCTTTTTCTGCACTTCTCTTGCCTCTTTCTGCACATCTCTTCCGCTTTCTGTACCTCCCTTCTTTCTGCACCTCTCTTGCTTCTTTCTGCACCTCTATTGCTTCTTTATGCACCCCTCTTCCCTCTTTCTGCACATCTCTTGCCTCTTTCTGCACCTCTGTTGCCGCTTTCTGCAACGCTGTTGCTTCTTTCTGCATTTCTCTTACCTCTTTCTGCTGCCTCTTCCCTCTTTCTGCAACTTTCTTCCCACTTCACTTTCTGCAACTCTCTTGCCTGTTTCTGCACTTCTCTTGCCTCTTTGTGCACCTCACTTGCTTCTTTCTGCAGTTCCCTTGCTTCTTTCTGCACCCCTCTTGCTTCTTTCTGCACCCCGTTTGCTTCTTTCTGCACCTATGTTGCTACTTTCTGCACTTTTCTTGCTTCTTTCTGCACCTCTCTTGCTTCTTTCTGCACCCCTCTTCCCTCTTTCTGCACACCTCTTGCCTCTTTCTGCACCTCTATTGCCACTTTCTGCACCTCACCTGCTTCTTTCTGCACCACTCTTCCGTCTTTCTGTACCTCTCTTGCCTCTTCTGCACCCCGTTCCCTCTTTCTGTACCTCTCATGCCTGTTTCTGCACCTCTCTTGCCTCTTTCTCCACTTCTCTTGCCTCTTTCTGCACCTCTGTTGCTTCTTTCTGCACCCCTCTTGCCTCTTTCTGCATCCCTGTTCCCTCTTTCTGCAATTCTCTTCCCTCTTTCTGCACCCCTCTTACCTCTTTCTGCACCTCACTTGCCTCTTTCTGCACCTCTCTTGCCTCTATCAGCACCTGTCTTGCCTCTTTCTGCATCTCACTGGCCTCTTTCTGCACTTCTCTTTCTTTTTTTCTGCACCTTTCTTGTTTATTTCTTCAACTCTCTTGTCTGTTTTATCACTTCTCTTGCTTCTTTCTGCACCTCGGTTTCTTCTTTCAGCACTTCTCTTGCCTCTCGCTGCACTTCTTTTGCCTGTTTTTGCAACTTCTTGTCTCTTTCATCACTTCTCTTGCTTTTTTCTGCACCTCTGTTGCTTCTTTCTGCACACCTCTTCCCCCTTTCTGCACCTCTCTTGCCTCTTTCTGCACCCCTGTTCCCTCTTTCCGCTCCTCTCTTGACTCTTTCTGCACCTCTCCTGCCTCTTTCTGCACTTCTATTGCCTCTTTCTGCACCTCTGTTGCTTCTTTCTGCACTTCTCTTGCTTCTTTCTGCACCTCTCTTGCTTTTTTTGCACCCCTCTTGCGTCTTTCTGTACCCCTCTTCCCTATTTCTGCACTTCTCTTGCCTCCTTCTGCACCTCCCTTGCCTCTTTCTATAGTTCTCTTGTCTCTTTCTGCACCTCTGTTGCTTCTTTCTGAACTTCTCTTGCCTCTTTCAGCACCCCTCTTGCCTCTGTCTGCACCAATGTTGGTTCTTTCTGCAGTTCTCTTGCCTCTTTCTGCACCTCTCTTGCCTTTTTCTGAGTATCTTTTGCCTCTTTCTGCACTTCTCTTGCCTCTTTCTGCACTTCTCTTCCTTCTGTCTGTTCTTCTCCTGCTTCTTTCTGCACTTCTCCTGCCTCTTTCTTCACTTCTATTGCCTCTTTCTGCACCTCTGTTGGTTCTTTCTGCACTTCACTTGCCTCTTTCTTTACCCCTTTTGCCTCTTTCTGCACCTATGTTGCTTCTTTCTTCACTTCTCTTGCTTGTTTCTACACATCTCTTGCTACTTTCTGCACCCCTCTTGCATCTTTCTGCACCCCTCATCCCTCTTTCTCCACCTTTCTTGCCTCCTTCTGTACCTCTCTTGCCTCTTTCTACAGTTCTCTTGCCTCTTTCTGCACCTCTGTTGGTTCTTTCTGCACTTCTCTTGCCTCTTTTAGCACCCCTCTTGCCTCAGTCTGCACCTATGTTGGTTCTTTCTGCAGTTCTCTTGCCTCTTTCTGCACCTCTCTTGCCTTTCTCAGCACTTCTCTTGCCTCTTTCTGCACCTCTTTTGCCTCTTTCTGCACTTCTGTTGCTTCTTTCTGAACTTCTCTTGCTTCTTTCTGAACTTCTCTTGCTTCTTTCTGCACCACTCTAGCCTCTTTCTGTACCCCTCGTCCCTCTTTCTGCACCCCTGTTGCTTCTTTCTTCACTTCTATTGCTTCTTTCTCTACCTCGATTGCCTCCTTCTGCACTCTCTTGCCTCTTTCTATAGTTCTCTTGCCTCTTCCTGTACCTCTGTTGCTTCTTTCTGCACTTCTCTTGCCTCTTTCAGCACCCCTCCTGCCTCTGTCTGCACCAATGTTGGTTCTTTCTGCAGTTCTCTTGCCTCTTTCTGCACCTCTCTTGCCTTTATCTGCGCATCTCTTGCCTCTTTCTGCTCTTCTCTTGCCTCTTTCTGCACTTCTCTTGCTTCTTTCTGTGCTTTTCTTGCTTCTTTCTGCACTTCTCTTGCTTCTTTCTGCACTTCTCCTGCCTCTTTCTGCACTTCTATTGCCTCTTTCTGCACCTCTGTTGGTTCTTTCTGCACTTCTCTTGCCTCTTTCTGCACCCCTGTTGCTTCTTTTTGCACTTCTCTTGCTTGTTTCTGCACCTCTCTTGCTTCTTTCTGTACCCCTCTTGCCTCTTTCTGCACCCCTGTTGCTTCTTTCTGCACCTCTCTTGCCTCCTTCTGCACCTCTCTTACTTCTTTCTACAGTTCTATTGCCTCTTTCTGTACCTCTGTTGCATTCTTTCTGCTCTTCTCTTGCCTTTTATAGCACCCCTCTTGCCTCTGTCTGCACTTTTGTTGGTTCTTTCTGCACTTCTCTTGCCTCTTTATGCACCTCTCTTGCCTTTTTCTGCGCATCTCTTGCCTCTTTCTGCACTTCTCTTGCCTCTTTCTGCGCTCCTATTGCTTCTTTCTGCGCTTCTCTTGCTTATTTCTGGACTTCTCTTGCTTATTTCTGGACTTCTCTTGCTTCTTTCTGCAACCCTCTTGCCTCTTTATGCACCTCTCTTGCCTTTTTCTGCGCATCTCTTGCCTCTTTCTGCACTTCTCTTGCCTCTTTCTGCGCTCCTATTGCTTCTTTCTGCGCTTCTCTTGCTTATTTCTGGACTTCTCTTGCTTATTTCTGGACTTCTCTTGCCTCTTTCTGCAACCCTCTTGCCTCTTTCTGCTCCTCTCTTGCTTCTTTCTGCACCCCTATTGCCTCTTTCTGCACTCGTCTTCCCTTTTTCTGCACCTCTCTTGTCTCTTTGTGTACCTCTGTTGTCTCTTTCTGTACCTCTCTTGCCTCTTTCTGCACTTCTCTTGCCTCTTTCTGCACCTCGGTTTCTTCTTTCCGCACTGCTCTTGCCTCTTTCTGCATTTCTGTTCCTTCTTTCAGCATTTCTCTTGCCTTTATCTGCACCTCTGTTACTTCTTTCAGCACTTCTCTTGCCTCTTTCTGCACCCCTGTTACCTCTTTCTGCATTTCTCTTGCCTGTTTCTGCACCTCTCGCCTCTTTCTGCACCCCTGTTCCCTCTTTTTGCACCTCTTTTGCCTGTTTCTGCAACTCTTGCCTCTTTCTGTAGATCTCTTTACTGTTTCTGCACCTCTCTTGTCTATTTCTGCTCCTTTCTTGCCTCTTTCTGCACTTCTCTTGTCTCTTTCTACACTATTCTTGCCTCTTTCTGCACTTCTCTTGCCTCTTTCTGCACATTTCTTACTCTTTACGCACCTCTCTTGTTTTTTTTTTGCAATTCTCTTGCTTCTTTCTGTACTTCTCTCGCCTGTTTCTATATTGAAATGTGAAGTGCAAGCTGTCAAGTTTAAAGGTCTGCGTGCTCTTGTGACTGAGGTATATGTCTACTCGTACATGTATTCTCACATGTGTTATGGATCTGAAGATGGTAGCTTAAAAAGCGGGTAGCTTCTCTTATAAGTGGTCAAATCTTCTTCGTTCTGCTCTGTCATTCGGTTGCACAGGCAGACATGTCTTATGTATATAGGTGTTATAGAGCCCCTCAAATGTACTATTGAATACACATGTGCCCTGTATAAGGAGCAGAAAGTTCTTGTACACAAATTGACAGAGTATGCTGTTTGAAACACGGATATTCAAGTATTTGCATGTTTAGTTTTTATGTAACATGTCACCAGGTAAAAGCAGAGACACACTCATGCATACCTTCACAAACTTGGTCAGACTTACGACAGATGTGGTTAGGATTGCTGTTTTACATTTGGTAGGCCTAGCATTCTGAACAGTCGATGAATTGTGAACCTTCAAGAGAAAAGTGAGGTTTAAGACATCGTGGGAGAAGGATTAGTGATTAGGCTACTTTGTATGAGTCTGTGGAAATGTACAGTTGAAGTAGGCCTCTTTCTGCACCTCTGTTGCTTCTTTCTGCACTTCTCTTGCTTCTTTTTGCACCTTTCTTCCTCTTTCTGTTTCTGCATTTTTCTTGCTTCTTTCTGCACCTTTCTTCCTATTTCTGCACCGCTCTTCCCTCTTTCTGCACCGCTCTTCCCTCTTTCTGCACTTCTCTTGCTTCTTTCTGTGCCTTTCTTCCTCTTTTCTGTATATGTTCTACCTATGTAGGCATAGTTAGAAATTAGCATTTAAAAACCTTAGAAATTCACAGAAAAAAACACAGGTTTTAGGGACGTTATAGTTAGGGATTAGCATTTAAAAAACCCTAGAAATTAATTAAAAAAACACAGGTTTCAGGGATGTTATAGTTAGGCTGACATTTCACTCGTATAAAACCAGAGAAATTCAGCCGTTATAGTTAGCTAAGCTAACTATAACTCTCGCCCCCGCAATGCACTGCTGATGACGTCACATATTACATCACTCATGACATGGTTAGTGACATCACTGATGACATCTCAAATGACATCACTGATGACATCATTCACGTAATATCTGATGCACCTCCTCACGCCCTAATATAACCTTTGATACACCCACTCTAAAATACAGACTACCAGTCTCAAAACCATAGACACACCAATACCAGTTAGTACATACCCGCTCACTGATTCATAGGTCTACACACACATCCACTCACTAACCCATACAGTCACTCATACACGCAGTCACTCATCAATACAGCCACTGATATATGCACTCATACACCCATACAGACACTCACACACCACCACTCACCCATAGAGTTACTCAAACACCTAGTCAGTCACCCAAAGAATCAATCACACTGCCACTTACTCACCTATACAGTTATACACACACACACACACCACCTCACTTATTCCTACAGATAGTAACACATACTTACTCTCTTCTACAATCACTGACACAAGCACACACTCATCCATACAGCCACTCTTACAATCACTCACTCTCACATTTAGTCACTTATATACTCCAACACTCACATATACTGCCTTTCACATATGTAGTTACTTACACATATACCACTGAGACATCCATTTACTCACCAACACAGCCATACAAACACTCACTCACCTATACAGCCCCTCGCAGATGCACTCATGAACCCATACACCCAGTGAATCACCCACTCACACATCTATGCACAGAGTCACACACACCCCACCCACACAAACACTCAGGCACCCATACAGATACTCACACAACCAATCAATGTAGCTATTCACAAACACATGCAGCCGCTTACACACCAACAGACAAACTGATACAGACATTCACACAGTTTAGTCACTAACCCATGCATCCGTAAGACACATTTAATCACTCACTTATACAGTCAGTCACACACCTACTAAATCATCCATTCAGATACTCATACACCCACTCATTCTTCAATACACCTTGGTGCATATATATATATATTCACTGAAAAACCATAGGTTTCAGACACGTTATAGTTAGAAATTTGCATTTAAAAACCTTTGAAATTCACTGAAAAAACCAGAGGTTTTAGGGACAGTTATAGTTAGTTGGACATTGCACTCGTACAAAACCCGTGAAATTCCCCCGTTATAGTTAGTTCAGCTAACTATAACTCGCGCCCCGCAATGCACTGCTGATGATGTCACATATTACATCACTCATTACATGGTCAGTGACATCACTGATGACATCACTGATGACATCTCAAATGACATCACTGATGACATCATCCAGTGACTGTGTGTTTCTGTAAAGTTTAAATATGTTTAATATATATAGGGAAAGGCGTATTGAAGAATGAGTGGGTGTATAAGTGTCAGAATGGATGATTTAGTACGTGCGTGACTGACTATACAAGTGAGTGATTAAACGTATCTTACTGAATGCATGGGTTACTGACTAAACTGTGTGAATGTCTGTATCCGTCTGTTGGTGTGTAAGTGGATGCATGGATTTGCGAATAGCTACATGAGTGTCTATATGGGTTATTTATTGGTTCTATGAGTATCTGTATGGGTGCCTGAGTGTTTGTGTGGATGGGGTGTGTGCGACTGTGCATAGATGTGTGAGTGGGTGATTCACTGGGTGGATGGTTTCAAGAGTGCATCTGTGATAGACTGTATGGGTGGGTAAGTGTGTGTAAGAGTGTGTTAGTGAGTGAATGTATGTCCCAGTGGTACATGTGTGAGTAACTAAATATGTGAAAGGCAGTATATATGTGTATTGGAGTATATAAATAGCTATAAGCTTAGAGTGAGTGATTGTGATAGTGGCTGTATGGATGAGTGTGTGCTTGTATCAGTGATTGTATAAGAGCGTAACAATGTGCTAGTATTTGTATGATTAAGTGAGCTGGTGTGTGTATAACTGTATAGGTGAGTAAATGGCAGTGTGTTTAATTATTTGCATGACTGACTAGGTGTGTGAGTACCTCTATGGATGAGTGGCGGTGTTTGAGTGTCTATATAGGAGTAAGAGTGCATATGATAGTCCTGTACTGAGTGACCATAAGTATGAGTGACTGTACGGGTGAGTGAGTGGATGTGGTGTGTGTAGACCTAAGAATCAGTGAGTGGGTATGTAGTTATTGGTGTTGGAGTGTCTATGGTTTTGCGAATGGCACTCTGTAATTTAGATTGGGTGTATCAAAGGTTATATTAGGGTGTGAGGAGCTGCATCAGATTATCACGTGGATGATGTCATCAGTGATGTCATTTGAGATATCATCAGTGATGTCACTGACCATGTCATGAGTGATGTAATATGTGACGTCATCAGCAGTGCATTGCGGGGGCGCGAGTTATAGTTAGCTGAACTAACTATAACGGGGAATTTCACGGGTTTTGTACGAGTGCAATGTCCAACTAACTATAACTGTCCCTAAAACCTCTGGTTTTTTCAGTGAATTTCAAAGGTTTTTTAAATGCAAATTTCTAACTATAACGTGTCTGAAACCTATGGTTTTTTCAGTGAATTTCAAAGGTTTTTAAAATGCTAATTTGTAACTATAACGTGCCTGAAACCTACGGTTTTTTCAGTGAATTTCAAAGGTTTTTTAAATGACAATTTTTAAATGTATTAATTTTTATATTAATTTTTTTCATACTGATTTACTACATTTTTAGAAACAATTTCTTTTACATATTTTATTTTTTAAATTACATTGTAATTACATTATACATTACATTACAAAAAATACTTTCTCAGAATGAATTACTTTAGTTTAAATACTTTGCACATAGGCAATAGACTTTTAAGTACAGTAGTTACAGTTGTTGCAATGGGCAACACATTTTCAAACACAATGCAACATTCAGCTCAATGTGAATTTCTAGTTAAATGCAATTAGTTACTTTATGGATTACTTTTCTAACCACAGGACTGGATCCTAGATTCAGTCCTGGTACATCTCCTGTAAACAGTTGAGTAAAAGCGTTTTGGTTACAGTCGTGATTTTTAAGGAATATTATTGTATTTTAAAAGTTGACACTTAGAAACTTTTTCTCATAGAATCACCAATGTTATCCTATGGAAGGAAATTCACTTAGCAGGTAAAAACTGTTATCGTTACTTTTTCTTACTCAGTGTTGGATCCTGGATCCAGCACTGGTGCATCTCCTGTAAACAGTTGAAAGAATGCGTTTAAGTCATACAGGCGATTTTTAAGGAATATTTGTAGTTTGTGAAAATCGACACTTTGAAACTTTTCTGCTGAAAACCAGACCATGGATTCCAATGGAAGGAAATACAAGTTACTGGTAAGTACGGTTAAAATTACTTTTCAGGACCAGTACTGGGCTGAAAGATACAGCACTGAGGTCTCTCCTTATAACAGGTGATTAAATCGGAATTCGTATTTCGGCTGATTTTAGAGGAATATTTGTATGTTTCAAAAATAAACACTTAGAAACTTTTTCAGCAAAAAGCAGGCAATGATATCCTATGGAAGGAAATTCAAGTTACTGGTAAGTACGGTTAAAATTACTTTTGAGGATCAGTACTGGGCTGAAAGATGCAGCACTGAGGTCTCTCCTGATAACAGGTGAGTAAATCGGAATTCGTATTTCGGCTGATTTTAGATGAATATTTTAAAGTTCCAAAACTCCACACTTAGAAGAATTTCCAAGTGAAACCAGTCAATGTTAGCCTATGAAGGAAATTCAAGTTACCGGTAAGTACGGTTAAAATTACTTTTGAGGATCAGTACTGGGCTGAAAGATGCAGCACTGAGGTCTCTCCTGATAACAGGTGAGTAAATCGGAATTCGTATTTCGGCTGATTTTAGATGAATATTTTAAAGTTCCAAAACTCCACACTTAGAAGAATTTCCAAGTGAAACCAGTCAATGTTAGCCTATGAAGGAAATTCAAGTTACCGGTAAGTACGGTTAAAATTACTTTTGAGGATCAGTACTGGGCTGAAAGATGCAGCACTGAGGTCTCTCCTGATAACAGGTGAGTAAATCGGAATTCGTATTTCGGCTGATTTTAGAGGAATATTTTAAAGTTCCAAAACTCCACACTTAGAAGAATTTCCAAGTGAAACCAGTCAATGTTAGCCTATGAAGGAAATTCAAGTTACCGGTAAGTACGGTTAAAATTACTTTTGAGGATCAGTACTGGGCTGAAAGATGCAGCACTGAGGTCTCTCCTGATAACAGGTGAGTAAATCGGAATTCGGATTTCGGCTGATTTTAGAGGAATATTTGTATGTTTCAAAAATCAACACTTAGAAACTTTTTCAGCAAAAAGCAGGCAATGATATCCTATGGAAGGAAATTCAAGTTACTGGTAAGTACGGTTAAAATTACTTTTGAGGATCAGTACTGGGCTGAAAGATGCAGCACTGAGGTCTCTCCTGATAACAGGTGAGTAAATCGGAATTCGTATTTCGGCTGACTTTAGAGGAATATTTTAAAGTTCCAAAACTCCACACTTAGAAGAATTTCCAAGTGAAACCAGTCAATGTTAGCCTATGAAGGAAATTCAAGTTACCGGTAAGTACGGTTAAAATTACTTTTGAGGATCAGTACTGGGCTGAAAGATGCAGCACTGAGGTCTCTCCTGATAACAGGTGAGTAAATCGGAATTCGGATTTCGGCTGATTTTAGAGGAATATTTGCACAATGGTGAAGGGAGGGGCGGGGCCTGAGGTGACATCTGTGCAAACGCGCCCCGTGGTGCGTTTTAAGTTGGGGGATTAAGTCCCCTTGAATCATGAGGGTCCCTACGGGCCAACTAGCCCACCAGGAACCTCCAGTATGCGCTAGGGGCTGCGTTGCAGAGACATGTACAGAGGCCACACCCTCTTTACACCTCTCTGCAACGCAGCTCTGTGGCGCTTTCTGGACGTACCTGTTGGGCTAGTTGGCCTCCAGGGACCCTCAGGATTGAAGAGGATTTAATTCCCCATCTTAAAACGCGCCACGGGGCCTGTTTGCACACATGTCACCTGAAGCCCCGCCCCTCCCTTCACCACTGTGCAAACACGCCCCGTGGCGCGTTTTAAGTCGGGGGATTAACTCCCCTTGAATCCTGAGGGTCCCTGGGGTGCAACTAGCCCACCATATACCTCCAAAGCGCCATAGAGCTGCGTTGCAGAGAGGTGTAAAAGGGCGTGGCCTCTGTACACCTCTCTGCAAGGCAGCCCCTGGCGCATACTGGAGGTTCCTGGTGGGCTAGTTGGTCCCCAGGGACCCCCAGTATTCAAGGGGAATTCATTCTCCTCTGCAAACGCGCCAGGGGCGCGTTTGCAGAGTGGTGAAGGAAGGGGCGGGGCCTGCGGGCCCGATCGTTTTTTTTTTTTTTTTTGTTTTTTTTGGGGGGGGGGGCCACGTGGCCCCCCTCCCGGGCCACTACTTGCCCCGGGGACCCCATCCCCCGGGCTGGCCCTCTCGTTGGGGACTGTGGGGGTCCCCAATCCCCCACAGTCCCGCCGGCTCCCCGTGTCCTACGGGAGCCGGCATTGCTTTACACATGGGGAGCTGCTAAGATGCAGCTCCCCATATGGAAAGCAATCGGCTTTGGATATTGGAAGAGAGAGCAGGTTTCCTGCTCTCTTCCAATATCCAAAGCAGTTTGCAATGACAGGACGGGAGCCGCGAGGCTCCCGTCCTGTCATTGCAAACAGCAGTGTCCCGGGGGTAGGCACCCCGGGACACTGCAGGAGCCGGCCCTGGGGGTGGTGGTCCCCAGGGCCATCAAGGGCTCCAGGAGGGGGCTGCACGGCCCCCTCCCATTCAGTGCACAGCCCCGGGGAGGTGGTGGTCCCCGGGCTCTGGGGGTCCAAAACGGACCCCCATTGTAATTTTCTTAGTGCCCCGGGGAGGTGGTGGTCCTCGGGCGTGTGGGGGCTGGAGCCCCCCACACAGGTTTTTAATAAAAAAAAGAAGCCCCGGGAGGTGGTGGTCCTCGGGGCTGCGGGAGGGCTCAGAGCCCTCCCGCACCATTGTACATAAAGCCCCGGGGGTGGTGGTCCCTGGGCTTGGGGGCCCTTAGAGGCCCCCCACACATAAAATTAACCCCCCCAGCATGCCCCGGGACTTGGCCCACCCGGGGCCACTACATCGAAGCGCGGGAGACCGCGCTCGATTTTGTTCCGGCAGGATTCGCGCACCCTGAGCGCATCCTGCCGATTTTTAAAAAAAATCTTATTTTTTTGCCCAGGGGTCCTTGTGGGACCCCCTGAGCAAACCTAGGGGTCAGGGTGTTTCTACCCTGCTCCCTTTGTGCGCTTTGCGCACTTGTTTCTGTCCCTCGGTTCTACCGAGGGACAAAATGGCTGCCAACATTTCCTGAATCGGAATGTTGACAGCCAGCTGACAGCCAATTAACATGCAGCTCGTGATCGGGAGGGTACGCGGACCCTACTCGTCCCTAGATATCACTAACTTTTTACTTTTCATTTTCTCAGCAACTACTGAACGGATTTACACCATTTAACAAAAAGGGTTCTTTCTGAACCAAGAACTACCTCTTGCCAAATTTGGTGTAATTCCGTTCAGCAGTTCGGGCTGTAGCCGTGTCTAAAGTTTCCTATGGGAAAATGCATGGGGAAAACGCGTTTTGGGACCCCCTTTTTCTCGGCCCCGGCTTGACGTATCACCCCGAGACTTTCAGGGTAGGAGCGGACCGGAGCGCCCCACGAAGTTTGAAAATTTCGCGAAGATACGTCAACCGGCAAGAGAGTTATTTCAAATAGAATGTCGCGGATTTCCTATGGATAATAGGTTGTAACTATAACTATCTACTGGCGACCGCCAGTAGATAATAACATTCTTAAACTTTTTAAAAACACACAGTTACTGGATGATGTCATCAGTGATGTCATCAGTGATGTCATTTGAGATGTCATCTGTGATGTTACTGACCATGTCATTAGTGATGTAATATGTGACATCATCAGCAGTGCATTGTGGGCACCAGTTATAGTTAGCTCAGCTAACTATAACGGGCGAATTTCTCTGGTTTTGTACGAGTTAAATGTCAGCCTTACTAGAACGTCCCTGAAACCTGTGGTTTTTTCAATGAATTTCTAAGGTTTTTCAATGCTAATCCCTAACTATAATGTCCCTGAAACCTGTGTTTTTTCCAGTGTGTGTGTGTATATATATATATATATATATATATATATATATATATATATATATATATATATATATATATATATATATTTATTTACAGGGACGCTATATTTAGGCTCAGTTTTCACTTGTACAAAATGACAGAAATTCAGCAGTGAGTGAGTGGCTGTATGGGTGGGTAAGTGGATGTATAGGTGGCTGTATGGGTGAGTGAGTGGGTACCTGAATGACTGTATGATTGAGTGATTGGCTGTGTAAGTGGCTTTATGGGTGAGTGAATTGCTGTTTGAGTTGGTCTTTGGTTAAGTGAGTTGGTGTGTGAGTGGGTGTATTGTTGAATAAGTATCAGTATGAATGTATGTATGGGTGAGTGAGTGAGGGGATGTGTGAATGCATATATGGATGTGGGAATGGGTATGTAAGTGGTTGTCTGGGTGTGGGAGTGAGTGTGTGAGTACGTATATGGGTTAGTGAGTGGCTGTGTTGAGAGGCTGTATGGGTGATTGAGTGGGTATGTGAGTGGCTGTATAGGTGAATAAGTGGCTATGTGAGTAGCTCTATGGGTGAGTGTTTGATTGTGTGAGTGGCTGTATGGGTAAATGACTGGTTATATGAGTAGCTGAATGGGTGAGTGGTTGTGTGAGAGGCCCTGTTGATGAGTGAGTGGTTGGGTGAGTACTTGTTTTGGTCTGTGAATGGGTTTGTGAGTGGTTGTGTGGGTGTGTGAGTGGGTGTATTAGAGGGTGTATAGGGGTATGAGTGGGTATGAGTGCTTGTGCAGCGGATGTAATCAGTGATGTCATTTGTGATGTCATAAGTGATGCCATCAGTGATGTCACTATTCATGTCATCAGTGATGTAAAATGTGGAATTCATAAGCATTGCATTGCAGGTGTGTAATTTATAGTTAGCTCAGGTAACTATAACTGTTGAATTTCTATGGCTTTGTACAAGTGAAATCTGAGCCTAACTATAACGTCCCTATGACCTTTGCTGTGTTCAGTGAATTTCAACATTTAAAAAAATGCTATTTCCTAACTGTATCCTGTAAACTTTGGGAATGGGTGTGTGAGTGGCTGTATGTGTCAGTGAGTGGGTGCATGAGAGTCTGAGTGCATCTGTGAGTGGCCACATGAGTGTCTGAGTAGGTTTGTGAGTTGGTGCGTGAGTGTCTGAGTAGGTCTGTGAAAGAGTGCATGAGTGTCTGAGTGGGTGTGTGAGTAGGTGCATGAGTGTCTGAGAGGGTCTATGACTAGGTGTATAAGTCTCTAAGTGGGTGGGTGCGTGGGTATCTCAGTGGGTATCTTAATGGGTGCACAAGTCTCTGAGTGTGTCTATGAGTGAATGCATGAGTGTGTGAATGTATATGCTCAAGTTTTCAAAAACACCTGAAAGCTTCATGCAAAGAAAAGCACCAAATGGAAAGAGTATTTCGCATGTAGTCTCATCCTGGAGCATACCAAAAAAGAGACATGCCACTCCTAAAAGTCACCAATGACCTTTCATGAGAGACGCATTTGTCTCTCTCTAATCCACCTCTCCTTCACTGTGCCATTTGTATGCACTCTGCCTTACATCTCTGTATGCCACCTCATTATGCCTTGCCTCCAGTACAAACACAGCACCAAAGATTTCCTGTTGATTGCATTTAGTTGTGAAAGCCGAGCCAGAGATTAGCAGCTTGCTGTAGCTTGGGGTTTTCTGCTGTGTGGCTTTGTCCAGCTCGGTTTGTCACAGTTGTTTGATAGCAGTACAGGCATTTTGCCTGTTAATGAGGTTTTGGGGTGAGCTGTGCTCATACAGTTAGTGTGACAAATGGGCTGTGTTGGTGTAGTGGAGTGACTGCATCTCTGCACATACTGAGCACAGGTGCCTCATTCCTGCTAGTATTCCAGTACTTATTGCCCGAGATCAATGCCCTAGTTTCTGTTAAGTTCGGAGTAGCAGTAGCATTATGTATCATCTATCAATATAGAGTATGGAAAGGAGGCAGGAAGGGTCTATGCAGCAGGGTATGTTTGCAATGGTAACTGATAAATGCTGCAAGGTAAATACTCTATGCCTCGAGCCTAACCAATGGAACTGAGCCCTCTCGGGCAGTGGGTCTTTGAAACTCACAGCCGTCTCCGATTGCAATCGTGATCACAGACAGGACACCACTTATAAGAGCAAACATGCGGTGTGAGGTTATTCTAGGTTACTGAAGGCGCATTTACCACCCATAGGAGTTGCATCACAAATTTTTCCCACGTACTGGATGTTTCATTTGGTAGGCCCTTGCTCCCACTGCTGCTACACCCCACCCCATGGAAACACCTCACTAGTCTCCTCATGAGCCTGGACATCTACCTGCAGTGAGTGCTCTGCCTGTCTCTGGTGCGGAATGCCCATGTGCACCTACAGCTCTGGTTGCTGTTGCTCTGCAGCAGTTTCTTACACGCCTCACTCCTCCTACCCTCCTACTATTTTCCATGGACACAACCCTCTCCCATTGAATATTTTCACTGTGTGAGTCCGAGTGGCACAGTTCCAAGATGTTTGCGACCCCGTCAGTACCAGCAGCAGCATCTGCCCGTGTTCATGTGCCTCTGGGCCCTGATATTGATGGTGTGCAGTCCACAGGGGTGAATGCATGCAAGAGCAGCGGTTGACTGCGCAGTGTCAGAACCACTTTGCCGGTCGATGTGGGGTAACCCAAGAAAGAGATCGACATGCCATGTGCAAAGAGGGTGGGTGTCGAGGTAGGGCAAATGTCAGGCTGCGGGGATGGCGATCACCGGAGAGGTTGGTCAGAGACATGCTCTCAGAATGGAAGTGCCTAGAAGGAGAGGTTGCTGTTGATCTGCAGCTGTTCCTTACAAACCTCCCTCCTACTCCCCCCACTATTTTCCTGCAGATACGGCCCTCTCCCATGGTATATTTTGTCCCAGTGAGTCAGAGTGGCATATTTCCAAGATGTTTGGGAACTGATATTGATGCTGTCTGGTTCACAGGGGTGGATACATGCAAGGGCAGTGGATCTCCGCGCAGTGTCAGAACCACCTTGCTGGTCGATGAGGGATAACCCAAGAAAGAGATAGGCATGCCTTATTCAAAGAGGGTTGGTGTTGAGGTAGGTCAAATGTCAGGACGTGGGAATGGCGATCACCGGAAAAGTTGGTCAGAGACATGCTCTTGGAATGGAAGCGCTTAGAAGTAGGTTTAGATAAGTAACAGCGCTACACAGCGATAAGCATAAAAGCGGGAGGAAAATTTGAAGCTGTAGATGCATCCATATCCCAAAACACTAGGGGCCTTATTTACAAGGAATTAGCGCAGCGTGGTGCTGCAAGCGATTTGGCTGTGCTGTGTTAATTCCGAAGCAAAGGGATGCATCATATCTACAATGATATGATGGATCACTTTCCTCTCCCCTGCGCTGGCACACAATTGGCTGCCATGCACCGATGCAGTCACCCTTGCACAAGGGTGCCTGCATTACGGGGATGATTGTTTTTGTGCAGGAAGGGACACCTTCCCACACAAAAAACAATCACAAGAGGTGATTTCTTCTCTCTATGTGTGCTGCACAATGCAGCACACATAGAAAGAGGAAAATAACGAGGAGAAATAAAAACATTTCTCCTCGTTGTGCCTCCCTACGCCTCCCCTGGGGAGGCATAGCATTCTGATGCATTTCCAAGTTTACAATTTCTCGTAAATCTGGAAATGCGGCATCCATACTATACTCTGTTTGAAGCACTTACACTGTGCCCACTAATCAATCAGAGGATATCAATTTAATTTTTAGTCTCTAATGACAAATTCCTTCACATTTACAGAACATTTTCCTTCTTTATTTATCTACACTGTATTAATCTGTTAATATTATTTAATTTTCTAAGCCATCGCGGATCCTCTTTGTAGTCATTGTGGACCCCCAGGGGTCCCCGGACCACAGGTTAAGAACAACTGCACTACAGCATACAGCATGCAGCAGTTGATTTGCCCACTTCAGCTATTGCCAGACTTCACTGGTAGTGACAGCATTCTGCTCTTTTACAAGGATAACATTTTCACCTTAATGAGTTTCCTTCAGTGCCAGAGGCTAGTATGGCTAGTATGGCAAGGTGTCCTTTTGACAGCAAAAAGCATTTTTCATTTAGGATTGTTTTTATTATTGTGAGGAACCAGCAACTTTCTGAACAATAAGGTTTTCAAAAAGCCATGGTAAAATTGGAAAAATAAAAGAAACACTCACAAAGTCAAAAGGCTGGTAGCCAACGCCATACCTATTAGCTTTACCAATGTTTATTTATGTATCACTCCAAGATTGGCCTTTGGGTGTTCGAACAAAATATATATTTTTTAATATAGGGAGACAGAAATATAGGAATTTAAATATCATGACACAGAAATATCGGGATGCAGAAATATCGTTGACAAGAATATAGGGGCCGATGACAGTGGGACCGCCACCGACAGCCCGGCGGTGGTGGTCCTACCACCATGGGGAACATGGGGCTGATTAGTTTGGTGGGCGGACATTCGTCTGTCCGCCACCCTATCGTAAACTGGACCGCCCGACAGGCTGCCGGCGGTCTCAACAGAGGCATTACGATGTGACTGCCACCACGGCTGTCACAATGCCTGTTTTTTGCATTGCGGCGGGTGCTGCTGGCTGCAGCACCTGCTGCAATGCAAAAAGGGATACATTATATATCCCTGCACTACGTGGCAGGCACCATGGGGTGGGGGGCAGACGAATGTCCGCCTGCCATCCTAATCAGCCCCATAGTTTTTTGAGGTGAGTAATATCGCTGCAAATAATATCAATGTTTTTAATATTGTTTTCACTAATACTGTGGTTAAAAAATATTGGTTTTACATTATTGTAATGTGTTTTAGTTGATATATTAATTTTATGTGTTACTATTGTTTACATAGATGTTATTCTTTTTTTTTAAAATATAGCTTATTTTAAGGTATTTAGAATTTTGTTTTCTTATTGTTAATAGTAATTTATAGTAGTAGGGTGGATAATGTGGGAAGTTAATTAGGTAGTAAATAATTAAGAATTACTTATTATAGGATTGATATTTATTAGTATTTCATGTAATACTGATTTATTTTTGTCATATGTTATATATGGGCTGTTTGGTTTGTAGGGGTATAAGGTGGGAAGTTAATTTAGTAATACTTAATTAACAATTAACTATTAATTACAATCAATTATTTAATTGATTTTTAATTATGTAATTTATGGAATACTTATTTTGTTTTGTTATATTTTGGTTGCAGGCTCCTAGGTTTGTGGGGTGGAGGGTTTGAAGTTAATTAAGTAATAATTAATTAACAATGTATTATTAATTGTTGATTAATTATGTAAAATATGGAATATGATTTATTTTACTTAGATTTTAGTTGCAGAATGGTAGGTTTTTTGGGGTATATGTTGGGAAGTTAATTAAGCAATAAATAATTAACTATTAACTATTATTTGTTAATGAATAATTTCACATTTTAAATATGTAAATTGTGAAATACTTATTTTATTTCATTTTATTTTAGTTGCCAGATGTTAGGTTTGTAGGTGTCTGGGGTGGGAAGTTAACTATGTAATAATAATTAGTAAATAATTATTAATTTTCTATTGATTATTTCATTTACTTTAAATATGTAAGTTGTGGAATAGTTATTTTTATAGTAATTATGTAAATTGAATAATTGTTTTTAGATTTTTTAAATACATATATATCTTTTATGTTCATTAATATTATTTTATTAAGAGTTTAATGTTTTTTCTACATTCATGTGGTTACTCATATATATAGTGTGTTTGAAGTGAAGTATTTACCCCACTCTTGCTTTGACTGCAGCAGGCATAGTAAAATTAACCTCTTCGCAGTTCAGCACTTTCCCTACTGTTGTGCTGTTTTGTGTGGGAATAGTAAATTTCACCTCAGCGAAATCCAATGCTTTCCTTCTGTTGCGCATACAGGTTTGGGAATAGTAAATTTTACTCCTCCAAAGTCCAATACTTTCCTTACTGTTGCACTGACTGGAGTTGAAATAGTAAATTTCATCCCTTCTAAATCCAACGCTTTCCCTACTGTTGCACAGACTGGAGTAGGAATAGTACATTTTACCCCTCTGAAATCCAATGCTTTCCCTACTTGTGTCCTGTTTGGAGTGACAATAGTAAATTTCACTCATCCGAAATCCAACACTTTCCCTACTGTTGCACTGTCTGGAGTGGGAATAGTACATTTTACACCTCTATAATCCAAATTTTTCTCTACTGTTGTACAGAATGGAGTGGAAATAGTAAATTTTACCCCTCCAAAGTCCAACACTTTCCCTACTATTGCGCTGTTTGAAGTGGGAATAGTACATTTTACTACTCAAAAGTCCAACGCTTTCGCTACTGTTGGCCAGACTGGAGTGGGAATAGTACATTTCACCCCTCCAAAGTCCAACACTTTCCCTACTGTTGCAATGACTGGAGTAGGAACAGTAAATCTAACTGCTCCAGTGTCTAACCCCTCCGAACTTCAACACTTTCCCTACTGTTGCAAACACTAGGGTGGGAATAGTATATTTAATATTCTTAGACTCCAATAGTTTTCATAATATTGGCTAAATAGATTTTAGAGAATTAGTCATTTTTTCATCGTATTTAATTTGTTTTTATTTTTAAATGAATTTTAGTGTTTAAGGGTTTTTTTCAATGTGTTTTTGAGATTTTAAAATGTTCAATATGTTATTTATTTTCTACAGTAATGAAAATATTTTTATTTTTTTCTTATTATTTATATTTTTTATGGCTTTATTTTGTATGTATGTTATATATATATATATATATATACAAAATAAAGCCATAAAAATATATATATTACAGTATATAGTATATATAGATATATTACATCTATATATATACATATATATGTATAGATGTTATATATATATATATATATATATATATATATATATATATATATATATATATATATATATATATATATATATATATATATATATACAAAAGTGTAAGAAAACTAAAATTAAAGAAACACTTTTTTCAGCAAAATCTAGACCGTGGCAGTCACAGATTGGAAGCAGAAATAGCTCAGGTCTCACAAAACGAACCAAATGCCCTGGAAGAACTTCCATTCAACCTGACCCTGTCGGACTTACCTGTACTTAAAGACATGCAAGAGTTAGCAAATGAGAACACTATGGGGTCGATTCCGATTCGGGCCGGAAATCTCTCCGACCGAGCCGGACCCGGAGAGATTTCCGACCGAATCGGACCCGTGCAGTCCGACCGAACGAGTCCGATGCATTCGTATGCCACCGGACACCAGTCGGTCGGACTCCCATTGAACTCAATGGGAGCCGGTCGTACAACGTGTACGCGGGCTCCCATTGCCTCAATGGGTGCGAGGCGGACAAGGGCGCCCCTACAGCGAGTACGCGCGCGAGCGCTCGCGGCGTACAAGCACAGGTAGGGGGACCCATGGGTCCCCCTGTGTGCGCCTCGCACGGGTACGCGTACAGGGGGTCCGACACGGACCCCAAAGTACGGCTCCGACAGCGAGTTCGAGTCGGACGGCGCGAGTCGGTCGGAGCGGTCGAGGTGCGCATCGTACTTACCCGGCCGGAAAACGTCTCCATTGCGCGGTGCGAGATCGGGTCCGAGCGAGTCGGTCGGAGCGGTACGATCCGGGTACGAGTCGGTCGGAGCGGTCGGGTCGCCCGGACGAGTCGGTCGGCGACTCGCATCGTACTCGCTCGGCCGGACCCGCGTACGATTCGGTCGGGAACAAGGGCTCCGAATCGGATCCGGTAAAGCCGAATCCTATTCGGAGCCCTACCGGCCGAGATCGGAATCGACCCCTATGTTTAACATCATGCCAGCAATAGATGTGAGGCTGGGCAATATGGACCAACAAATAAGATTGAAAATACCTTTTAAACCACGCTCTACGTTTAATCCTGTGATGATTAAAGATTCGATTGATATCTTTCACGATAATGTGATAAATGGTATCAAAAAATTGAATTATAAAGTACAGAATTCTACTGAACAAAAAAGTAATAAAAGGGAAATACAATTTCACTTACTTATGAACAAACTAAATAAGAATTCAGATATTGTCATCCGCAATGCAGATAAAGGAGGTAATGTAGTTTTATGGAAGAAGATCGACTACATCAATGAGGCCATGAAACAACTTAAAGATATTGATTGTTACCGCCGCAGTGACTATCAAACTCTTCGAAAAACAACCCAGGATTTCAACACAAAGTTAATTGGATGGAAGAATGCAGGATTGCTAACTCAGGATGAATTCCAATATACGAAAAATGACAAGCCAGTAGTGCCAATCCTGTATTTTATACCCAAAATTCATAAGAATGCCCAAGTTCCACCAGGGAGGCCTATAATTTCTGCCCGTAGAAGCCTTTTGGAAAATACCTCAAAATATATAGACTATTACCTACAGGATCATGTTCATAAGTTGACCTCCTACATAAAAGATACTAGTGATTTTCTAGAGAAATTGATGAACTTCACCTGGCGAACAGAATACCTGTTAATAACTTTGGACGTAACATCCCTTTATACCTCTATTAATCACAAAGATGGCCTAAGAGCGCTCGAATATTATCTTTGCTAAAAGAGGACCTGAACATGCACTGCACAGCACAATGCTTTTAAAAATGGTTGAATTCTGTTTATGTAATAATCTATTTTTATTTCAGAACAATGTGTACCAACAATTGCGAGGGGTAGCTATGGGGGCCAGCTTCTCCCCCAGCTACGCGTGTTTACACATGGGTTGGTGGGAGGAGCTGGTCCTCCTACGAGACCATATACCCCTGGTGACTAACAATGTCAAGGTCTGGTGGAGGTACATTGATGACCTCTTTGTAATTTGGGATGGGTCAGCTATCGAAGCAGAGCACTTTATTGAGGGGCTCAATAGCAATCAACTAAATCTGCATTTCACAGCTTCCATAAGCAATATAAGTGTCAATTTCTTAGATGTAGAGGTTTTCATAAAGGATGGCAAACTAGAGACCAAATTGCATAGAAAACCTACAGCTGGAAACGCAGTTCTGCATGCTGGCAGCGCGCACCCTAAGCATCTCATCCACAGCATTCCCTATGGGGAGATGCTTAGAGTTAGACGGATTTGCAGCTGCCAGGAAGATCTAAACATGGCTCAAAACAGCAGCAAATTAAGATTCCTAGAAAGGGGATATACAATCAAATGCATTGATACAGCAATACACAAAAGCAGGTTGAAATCCAGGAAACACTACTCAAAAAAGGAAAAGAAAAAGACAAAGAACAAGATAAAGAGGGAGGTCCGGACCTAACTGTAAATACTGGTAGATCCGAGGAAGTTGATATTTTCAGATTCATCCTCCAATATAACAAACAGGAAAAACAGGTTAGAAAGATCATAACCAAAAATTGGCCCCTGGTTCTCAGCGACCCCACAATTGGTCATCATTTTTCTAACAAGCCAGCAATCACTTATAGTAGGGCTACATCTATGAGAGACATTGTGGTTCACAATGACCCGGGTGCCCCAAACAAAAGTACGTGGTTGACGCAAAGAAAGGGGTTCTTCAAATGTAAAACATGTAAGGCCTGCCAATATGGCAGTAACAAAATGACATACAGAACCCCTTTCAATGATAAGGATATACCTATCAACAAATTTCTCAGCTGCAAGTCTGACTATGTCATCTATGTGCTGGAGTGCCCTTGCAGGCTACGCTATATTGGTAGTACTATATTACAAGGTCATAAAAGGGTACTCCAGCACATTAGAGCCATAAAAAACAGAGACCAGGCCTATCCTGTTGCCAGACACTTCGGTGAAATACACAATGCAGACCCAAAAGGCTTGAGCTATTATTTAATAGACTCTATTCCTCTCAACAAGAGAGGGGGGACAGAGAAAAAATGCTCAGACATCTGGAGTCTAACTACATAATGAATCTTGATACCAAACAGCCTAATGGTCTGAACGCCACTGAAGAATGATATACTTGTCTGTAATTTCAGGATCAATTAAAGAGTCACAGTTATGACATATTGTCCTAAATAACATCGGTATTGCATTTCATCGCACAACTGTCATTACGACAACAAAGTTGTTTTATTTAATTTTTACTGCCACCGCATATCACAATGTTTTTACACATAAGGTTAGGTAGTTTTTTCTTTCTCCTTTTTTCCCCGTTCTTTTTTCACTAATAGTTATAAGGTTTTAATCATCAAATCATGGTATTGCACTGGTATTAAGCACTTTAATAGTAATAGGTTTACATGAATTGTTTACATTATATGTACTGTATTTGCGTATTTTGCACTTTTCTGATTAGTCATTAATAATGTATAATAACATCAAGAAATTTAGACAATGATGCTTCAAATGTTATGAAAGAGGCCACATTAGTACATTATTTTTATGTATTTTAGTATCAGTTTTAAGTGCTTTTACAAATTTTCAGTACTATTTTAAGACGGATATTTTAGCATATTTTAAATGGCTATTTTGATGACTCAACCCGTTGAGGTATTATACCTGGATGTTAATTATCTATTTAGACAAATTGAGAGATTGCGTCTCAAAACCTACAATCTAAATTTAAACTCATATCTAAAGTCTGTTGTTCATTTCTATGTATTTTAACTTATAGGCACTTGTCACTTTAAGAGAACACATGGTTAAGCATATGAGAAAAAACGTTATAAAAGTACTACCCACCTGACAGAGCGTGTCATGTGATCAAGGCCCTTGACGGGCTGAAACGCGTCATGGCTGTAGAGGTCGGAGAGCACTAATAAACTGTTCTGCACCAATTTGTGGTCCGTGCTCCGTTTGTGGTGAGGATTCCCAGGTGGTTGACGGAGTTGTTGTGGATATATATATATATATATATATATATATATATATATATATATATATATATATATATATATATATATAGTATCTATATAGAAATATAGATATAGTGTAACATAATTAATAAACATATTTATTGTACATTATATATTACATTTATTAATATTTTAAATGTATTACTACGAATGTATACATATATTTTAATAGTAATACATTTTAAAAGTAGTTTTAAAAATTAATATAATGTGAAATAAATGTTCTATTAATTATATCATTCAAAACATCACTTTTGTCTTCTCATTGCCATCCCTCTTGCAGCAACCACAGCGTGCAGGAAACAGAAGCCCACTACATTTCCTAAAACACACTCTCCCCTTAACAGAAAGAGTCAGACGCTGCGGGCCACAACTGGTATTTCAAAGATATTTTTTATCAAATTACTTCTGGATTGCCATGGACCCAACACATTTTGGCTCCTCTCACCGAGCCTTGTTCACAAATTAATAATTTTAAAATATATTAAAACTAAAATATAATGTAAAATAAATGTTTTATTAATTATATCATAGATATATATTCATAGTAATAAATGTAAACTATAAAAACTAGTATGTAAAATAAACTTTTTAATTAATGATGACACTATTTATGTATATATATATTTACAAATATATGTATATATTTACATAAATACACACATATATATGTGTGTTTATATAATTATATATTTATAGTATTAAATATTAGTCAATATATTTAATTCACATTATATTACATTTATATATTATCATTTTTTGTATTTTACCACTTTAAATTCAATTTATATAAAAAATTGAGAATTTCTGTCTATTATTCAAAGATATTAGTGTCAACTATATTTTTTCCCCAATATTTTTCTACTCACCATTATAAGTATGGGAGCACAATATTGTGGTAAACGATATTTTTGAGACAATATTTTTATCAATGATATTGTTTAGCACGATAGTTTGTCAATGATCCGGCAGTTGCCATCTTGGAAAGGTAAATAAAAATTAAATGGCAGTCATGTCATTCTGTGTAGGTGAGCATGTGTGATGATGCATATGCCCATATACATCATCACGCTGGACCGCCATAGCATCACAGTGCATGTGTGTGCGCATGATTGATGGCGCATACACATGTACACAACATCACAGTTTTTGGCTGAAGCAACACAGCACAAATGTTTTCTGCATACTATTGTGGCTGCATAACAAAAAAGAAAATGGAAAAAGTAAATATATTGTAATACCATCCGTCTGCTTTGTTTTTATTTTAATAACGCCCTTGTTCTTTTTCCAGTAATTTTCCAGCTTGTTCATATTTATGATTGATAATGAACAATAAACAATGCATGGCCATGTCATATCCTTGTGCCTTTTGTAAATAGACTTCTGGGAAAACTCTGCACTGCAGCATTCCAAACCCCTACACTTCCCTAGGCTCTTATATAATGGTATGAGCAAGAGTTTTATATTTTTTCTTGTTATATGGGTTTTGCCCATGAATTCTGTTTGTGCAAAGGACTTAGCACAACAGCATTATCAAATGTATGGACAGTACAATAGCTGCATACATGGGAAATACATCACTCACAGTTTCATGGTACCTGGTCCAAGGCTTCACAGTCTGCATCAGCAGATAACCCAAATCACATTACCAAACAAAAGTTCTTATATTCTACCCAAACCAGGCATTGCAGTGCTGACAGATTTGGACACAGTAAGCACCGGTTACTAATGTACTAATTCTAAAAATATTTTTTATTGAGTATGAATGTTTTGCTCATGGAAAATGATGACTTAAGCCTGGAACAAGGCACAACTACTCACAGGAAAAGCATTTAACCCAATATATGAAAAATAGCATATCTGCACCTCCAGATTTACTCCTATGTGTGGGTGCAGATTTATTACGTTCTGGAATTAAGCAATTCCTATCAGAATCAGCAAAAAAGCTGTTCCTGGTGCTGGTTTCCATGCATATTTCATTGAGTGTCTCATGATTCTTAGCATTTGTTTCCATTTCCTCTATATTGGAAATTCAGCACAGGAGGAATGGGCACCCTTGTGCAAGTTCAGGCTTTTTAGAAAATAAATTCCATTGAGAAAACTCTTTCCCTACACCTCCCACCAAATGTGGGGATTATCCATTCTCTTTCTCACACTGTAAAGAGAGATATGTGAAGTCTGTGCTGGATCAAATCTACCATTTCCAGGGTGGGAATGGGTTAGATCACAGTTAGGGAATGCTGGCAAACTTCCGTATATGTGTGTGTCCTCAAATTTTCAAGGCAAGCCACACTTTCAAACACCCATTTGTTCACCCTTTCAGTGGATTTATGGCTGTGAGATTTCCACACTCATGGTGGGGATCTCCACCCACATAAGTGTGGATGGGCCCAACAATGTTATTACAACATGTAATGGTGGCACCAGTCAATGAAGTATTCTTCCATCCCGACCGTTTTACCAACGATAGTACAGGGTATCAGAATGTTTCCCACTGCCTGTAATGTATATATAGATGAGATTTTATTAATTGCGATAATGGTGAGAAATATATACTACAAGTAACAAAGTCTCTAGACTTCATTCTGGCTTTCCTTTTAAAAAAAATAGGGGTTCACTTTTCCATTATTAGCATCTTTTGAATGGTATTGAAGACAATTAATTTGAATTTTATTGCAAATGTTTTACTAATCAGTGGTTTATTGGCAATGAGCAGTGAATATTGTGGGGTATAAAATACAACAAGAGAGAATGAATCACCGGATAAAATGCATGGTTTAATTTATTTCATGCACTCAAGATGATTCCTGGATGGACCAATATTCTTGTCCAAAGAGAACCACCAATAAAAAGCATTTCCCTCCGAGTAAACCCTGCAGAGTCAGTCGAAGAGGAGCACGAACCACCAGCCAGATCTAATAGGGACATAAAGTTGACATCCATTAAACAGAAATAAAGCACATGTTAAATAAAAGCACTGGTGATTAACGTAGAAGGGCTTAAATTTAATTTGCGTTTAATGGGCAGTTTTTAAAGTACAGGTGTATTGATCTCTCTTTGTCATTGGTATGGACTAAAAAGGTCTTATAACATTAAGCAATAATAGAAGTTTCTAATACAGTCACTGCTGATAGTGAGAACACAATTTATTGCTTAGGGCCTTATTATGACTTTCTCAAAGCGGGGCTGCCACGCCAACACCACGCTCCGAGACCACCAAAGCATAAAAAAACACCTGCTAATGTCCGACTTTTAAAGTCTCTAGCGGGAAGTTCTTTGGCAGTCCCACAAGGAAGTTCCTACAGGGCATGGACTTTCAAGTCCATGCCCTGTGCCATGAAAAGTGCCATGAAAAGTGTGGAGGTGAGGAAACTCATAATATGCTTGGCGGGGCTGCAGCGGCACTGCCAAGCATAATGCGGCCTCAAGACCACCACAACAACACCAGGGATCTCTGATTCCTGGCGGTTAAGGCAGTGCCAATGCGGTCTGACCTTCCAAGTTGTGATGGGGCGGTCAGACCGCCGGTGCCCGCACCACCACCATGGCGTAGTCATAATAATAAGGCTCTTAGCATTCATTACCCGATCTGCTAACATTCCTCTAAGTCTGTAAATTGCTGGACTCTGCAGCACAACAATGAGTTTGTTTTTTAAGTGTATTATCCTTGTACACTCAAAGTCAATATTCGACAAAGGCTAATAGAATTCTGAGTCTGAACATCTGATGTAGTAGTGGTAACACATGAAACAATGATGTTCTCTGTCACGTTATGGGTGGTCATAGTGCAAGCAATGTGCAAACTTTGGTTTCCCAGTGAATACGCATAGAAAATGTACAAATATTGTAGCAATGTTAGGCATCAATATTGTAATTACATAGCTAAGCATAATGTAGATAATCAACACCACAGTTTCCTATGAATGAGCTGTAGAAGGCAGGAGTTTTGGACTCGTATTTCCTCCCCCCCTTCAATTACTCCAAAATACACTATTCCCACCAATCCTAGTCAGTCATCTTCCATACTCACTTCCTCTCCTCGCACCTCAGTAATTTTTATCTACAGCTTATGCACCCACCTCATCACCTCATACTTCCATGAATGGATAAATGGTGGCATCTCATTTTAATAGATGTGTTTCCTGCTACCATGACTGACAAGTTAGTGTGCAAGATGTAAGATGGTATGATTTACCACCAAAGTACATTTCACCTTTTTGTCTATTGGCCTGTCACAACGTACATGTGCACTAGCTTCCTGTCAGTTAATCTTGTGGTCATTGTGCAAAAGAAGTGCAGAGTTGTTGTATAGAGGGTGGTGGGCACAAGTCTGGCATCACAATATTTGTGGTTATCTAACAGAAAACATCCAGCATGACCTTCTGTCAGATTAGCCAGATTTAGTTCCACATCATCTTACACGTATAGGCAACAGCTTAAAATTGATCCTAAACTGTAATTTTATAATCATCTTACCTTGCATACACTCTCAAACCTTTCATAGTTTGGTTGGAGAGTGTTTTGCTAATGGTATTACATAGTTCAAATTTAAAACATCATTTTGGTTCTCAGTAGAGATTGTTTTTGTCTGAATTTCTCTATAGTATATTGTTCAAAACTGCTGCTGAGTATAAGTACAAGCCAATGTCAGAAGCAACACTTGAGTCCAAATTAACGAGGGCCACCTACCACCTTGAACCACTACAGCAGGGAGATCTTTAGTAACCACCAGCAATTCTGCTTCAGTCCCACGTTGCGGACAAAACCCAAATTGCACTTGGTCCAACAATTTGTTGGTCTCTAAAACTGGGAAAACTGATAGCTGATCTGCTTCTCCAAAATATTGGTGACAAAAAGGAGCACATAAATGGGACAAAATAGTTTATTGCTTGAGCAGTAGGTTTCTTGTGGAGTAGAAACACTGAGACCAGTTTCCTTTCCTTAGGAACAATGGATGAAGGGAGGCATTACACAGACCTGCAATCGCTGCAAGACCAGGTCAAGCATTTTTTTTATTATTATTTTTTATTGGCATTTACACTTGTATACACAGCACATTATGACACAGCATATCAATGTAGAATACTTAATACAGTTCCTATTATACTTTAGACACTCTAAGTTGTATATCTCCGTTTGTATTTATCCTTCTATACATTGTAAAACATTTGCATTATTAACTATTGGTGCTTTTGGATTACCACATTGTGTCTCGCCAACATTTTGTATAACAAAAAAACTTTAACAATAACCCCTCCCTCCCTCTTCCTTCGAGTCAGTTTTGTTCCTAACTTTGTGATCACCTTTAGCATTGTTTCACCCCTAACGTTTGAGTGTCGGGCCCCGCTGGTCTGGGTTCCTATGTGGCTTGCCGCTCTAGGGGTGTTCCCTCTCGTTACTCTGTTGGGATGCCGGCTCCTGATCTCCCTGGAGATCCGTTATCATGGAGGCCCATGCCAATCTGTCTTCCTCTGCCTTTTCGTCTTTTCTTACAAAGCTCATTCTGACTAATTCTGCCATTGCCCACTCGTTAATATCTCTCAGCCAGTCCGCGTGTTTCGGGGGTTGAGGTTGCATCCATGCTATCACTATTCGTCTTTTGGCCAATACCAACACCAAGTTAACAAAACGTCTACTTAGCTTCTTGTTTTTTGGTTTAGGTAGTAGGCCCAGTAATACTTGTTTGACCTCCCATGGTATGTTCCAACCAGCGGCCTCCCCCAAACATATTAGGACTCTTTCCCAGTAGGGTTGTAATGTGGGGCATTGCCAGATCATATGGGGGAAGTCTGCTCCCGGTGTGTTGCATCTGGGACAGCTATCAGTGCGGAGTGGGTATATTATATGTAGTGTGCGCGGGGTTAGGTACACTTGATGTATAATGTTGTAGTGAAGTAATTTGAATCATGCATTAGCACTAACTTTTGGCACCCCCCTCGTGCACCCTTCTCCATTCATCCTCAGTCAGAGGTTCATTCAATATTGTGCCCCATTTTTGTTGAAGCCCTAATGGCTCCTTCGGCAGGTCGTCGCGTAATGCTCAGTAGAGATGGGAGACGAGTCTCCTTCCTTGTGCCATGGCTAACATTGTCGTTAATATATTAGTGATGGGGGGCTCTTCTGTGAAGTCCTGCCAGAGCTCCCATGCGACACTCAATATTTTCCCATATTGTAGGAATTGGCCTGGTCCCAGCTCAGACTCACTTAGTGCGTCCTTACGTGTTATGAATTGCCCTCCTCTATAGAGGTCTCCCAGCAGTTGACAGCCTCCCTCTTTCCAGCGTCGTACTGACATGGAGCCTGCAATCACAGAAAATGGCCGGATTGCCCATAGGGGCATGTTGGGTGCATATGGGGCATGCTGGACCACTCGTCGTACTACGCTTTCCCACACTTTTGCCACATGGCGTATTATGTACGGATGTTTCTCGGGGACTGCCCCCCCAGCATCAACAGGTCGGCTAGTGTGTCCCTCCCATATGTCCCAGCCAAGAGAGATTTTTCCCAATTGTCTTCTTCATCCAACCAGTGGACTGCGTTTTGGAGCTGAGAGGCCATGTAATAGAGCTCCAACCTTGGAACTTCTAGTCCACCCCTCTCCCATGTTCTTTGCAATGTCGTCAGTCGCACTCGTCTTCGTTTTTTCCCCCACAGGAGATCGCCAATGAGGGTTTCTAGTGTAGTAAAATACGATTGTGGTATCATGAAGAATGAGTGTTGCAATATATATAGGCACAGTGGTAAAATGATCATTCTAATGATCGCTATGCGCCCCATAAGTGATAGCGGTAGTTCAGTCTAAAAGCGAATCGAACCTTTTAGTCCCTCTAACACACAGCCGATGTTGAGTTTGTGATATGTATCGGCAGAGTTCACCAGGTGTATACCTAGGTATCGTGCCCCCTCTTCAGCCCATGGTACATCTATGGCTGGCCTCGACTCCGACAGGACTGCGGCTAATCTGCCCATCGGTATCACCCTAGATTTTTTAGGATTAATGTGTAGTCCTGAAATTTTACCAAATTGTCGCATTTCTGCCATACGTATCGGGACGGAACGCTCCGGCTGCTTCAGGTAGGCCAACGTGTCACCTGCATATAAGGATATCACGTGATTAGTGTTTCCCAACCGTATTCACCAGGTATCCATGTCAGCTCCTAGATGAACGGCAATTGGTTCCATAACAATTGCAAAAAACAGGGTTGAAAGCGGGCATCCCTGCCGGGTTCCTCACCTTAGGGTTATCTTCCTCGATACTGCCCTGCCCACCCGCACCCTGGCCGTGGGGGCGGTGTAGAGCAGTTAGCTCCATTTAAGATATTGGTCGCCTACCCCTATTCGCCGAAGAACCTGCCACATATATGGCCACTCCACTGAATTGAACGCTTGCTCGATATCTAGTGATGCGATCGCATTATCAGTCTCCATAAGACCAGGGGCCTGCCACACGTGTGCCAAACACCTCAGGTTGTATGTCATGTTCCATCCAGGGATGAACCCTGTCTGATCGGAATGGATCAGTCATTTAATCATTGGGAGAAGACGTTCAGACATGATACCACTTAGTATTTTTACATATGTCAAGCATTTTATGAAGGGTGACGACTGGCCAGGGGTTCAAAGAAGAACCAGATTTAATTGATGAAATAAACACTTACCCTTGTCAGATAAGAGGAGCCTAAACTCAGTGGGCAAATGTGTCACTTTACAAGAGGGCAGTGTTTGATTCTGATGGAGTGACAAGGTCCTTAGTAAATTGTTTGTCCGAAAAGAGAGCAGAGAGAGAGTCACAAAGGTGTTGTAAGAGTTCTGTCCTAGAGGACATGGCCTCATCATCTGTGAGGTCCCTGACTATCTTGAACAGGTCCTTTGGGTAAATTACAAACAGATGCTTTTTAGTGACATAATCTGCTAAGTGGGTCTTCCTTATTAAATTTCGATACCTCTTAATAACAGTTTTGTTGATCAATTTGGCATGTTAAACCTGACAGCCTTCGGGTGGTCCTCCCCCAACTTCTTGTCTGCTCCCTCCATATTTCTGACTTTGGTTTTGCTGGCTTTAGGACTCTGTGCACTTACCACTTCTAACCAGAGCTAAAGCGGTTGTGCTCTCTCCCCTACACATGGTCCATCATCTCCTTGTGTTTGCTTTGTCCACCCTAAGTTGGCAGGGTATGCCCAGACGTGGATCCCTTGCTAACCTTGCCACTGGATTCAAGCTAGCCTGGCTGATAAGGGGTGTTACCCCAAAACCTGTCCCAGGATGCTTTTTTCCTGTACAGGGAAGACCTGGCTTGGCAGTTCAGGCTGGTCTGTTCCTATAAGGAACAGGGTCAAGACTGACTTGCATATGGCTGGGTCTGAACTGGGGTGGCGAAGTGAGCTAAAGAATGATGATGGGTTCAACCCAGATCTGTGACTAAGGGTGAGTGTCTGAAAAGTTTCAGTGCTCCATCCATCATCTCCTTGTGTTTGCTTTGTTTGCTCTAAGTTGCAGGGTATACCCAGTCGTGGGTCCCTTGCTCACTTTGCCTCTGGATTCATGCTAGTCTGGCTGATGAGGGGTGTTACCCCGAAACCAGTCCCAGGATGTTTGTTTCTGGGTCAGGGAAGACCTGGCTTGGCAGTTCGGGCCAGACTGTTCCCATTACGCACATGGTCAGGACTTATTTGCAAATGGCTGGGTCTGAACTGGGGTGGCGGAGTGAGCTAAAGAATGATGATGGATTCAACCCATATCTGTAACTGGGGGTGAGTGTCTGAAAAGTTTTAGCGCTCCGTCCATCATCTCCTTGTTTTTGCTTTGTTCGGTCTAATTTGGCAGGGTATGCCCAGACGTGGGTCCCTTGCTCACTTTGCCACTGTATTCAAGCTCGTCTGGCTGATGAGGGGTGTTACCCTGAAACAGGTCCCATGATGTTTGTTTCCGGTCCAGGTGAAGACCTGGCTTGGCAGTTTGGGCTGGACTGTTCCCATAAGGAACAGGGTCAAGACTAATTTGCATATGGCTGGGTCTGAACTGGTGTTGCGAAGTGAGCTAAAGAATGATGATGGATTCAAGCCAGATCTGTGACTGGGGGTGGTGTCTCAAAAGTTTCAGTGCTCCATCCATCATCTCCTTGTGTTTGCTTTGTTCGCCCTAAGTTGGCAGGGTGTACCCAGACCAGGGTCCCTTGCTCACTTTGCCATTGGATTCAAGCAAGCCTGGCTGATGAGGGATGTTATCCCGAAACCAGTACCAGGATGTTTGTTTCTGGTCCAGGGAAGACCTGGCTTGGCAGTTCGGGCCGGACTGTTCCCATAAGGAATAGGGTCAAGACTGATTTGCATATAGCTGGGTCTGAACTGGGGTAGCGAAGTGAGCTAAAGAATAATGATGGATTCAACCCAGATCTGTAACTGGGGGTGAGTGTCTGAAAAGTTTCAGGGCTCTGTCCATCATCTCCTTGCATTTGCTGTATTGGCTCATCCCCAATTGGCATATTTAATTTAATTATAGGTCCCTGGTAAAGTGCACTACATGTGCCCAGGGCCTACAAATTAAATATTACTAGTGGGCCAGCAGCACTCATTGCGCCACTCACTTAAGTAGCCCTCTAACCATGGCTCAGGCCTGCCATTGCAGTCTCGATCTGGCAAGATAAACCTCTTGCCAGGCCTAAACCTTCCCTTTTTATATATATAGGTCACCCCTAATGTAGGCCTTGAGTAGCCCAGAGAACAGGGTGCAATATGTATGGAAAAAAAAGGGCATGTACTTTTAAGTTTTACATGCCCTGGTAGTGAAAAACTCCCAAATGAGTTGTGAACTACTGAAAGGCATGTCTCTCCCATAGGATAATATTAGGATTACCTTATTATGACTTTTAAGTGTAATTTTAAATTGTGAAGAGATGGACGTATCAAGTTTGGTGTCTCTGGACTCACAATTTAAAATCACAACTTATGGTGAAGTCAGATTTTAAATTGCAGTTCTGAAAATGACACTTTTAGAGAGTTGGCATTTTCTTACTTTAGCCATTTTGTGCCTGCTGCCCATCTCTCTTCAGTCTGGGTTGGGTGACAGCTTGGTTTTGTTTATTTCCTCTAGTTAGCCACACACATATGGCGCTTAGGTGTGACTTGATGGGCCATCCTGGGAGGTAAAGAGGATCTGGGCACGGCCTCACACTTACACCTGAATAGGCTGTGTTCTGTTCACACACAAAAGGCTGCATGCCCCCCTATAGTGAGTCTGGAGCCACGGCAGGAAGGGAGGGCTTCTGTGCACTTCAAAACCTTCTTTAAAGTCTCCCCCACTTCAATGGCACAACTGGGCATAAGTAATAGACCTCTGACACCATGACTTCAGTGCACTTCTGGACCTGTGAAGGCTCTGCGAGGAAGAAGAACTGGTGTGCTGCTGAAAGACTGCCACTCTGCTGGACTGCTGCTTTGCTGGACTCCTGCCTTGCTGTGCTGCCCAGAGTGACTCCAAGGGCTTTCTGACTTGCCTCCTGATTGAAGTCTCAGGGACATAAAAGGCTCCCAACTCACCTGCATATACATCTGCACCTGGACCCTGCCATCTGTGAGTCTGCCCTGCCAAATGGTGCCACCCGAGTCCTGGATCCTTGCAAGTGAGGCCTAAGGTTCTTCTCCAGCCAATCCGCGCATCTTCATCTGAACCGGCGCATCTTCGCCATTGAGGGGATCATTACCGGTGCATCCTTTCCTTTGTGTGGATCAGTACCAGTGCATCCTTGTTATTGTGTGGAGCGGACTCGGCACATCATCCTCGGAACAAACGCATTGCCCTCAGAGTCTAAGTATCCTCTGCAACAAGAACAGAAATGACGCATCAAATTCGGGACCAGCTCATCACCCTTGTAACCGATGCATCTCCGCCTTTGCATGGGGAAAACCAATGCATCTCCAACTGTTGCGGCATCAGAACCAACGTATCGCCTTGGCTGCACCCCGCATCTACCTTAATATCGATGCAAAGCAGGATCAAGGTACTACTTTTGTTCATCGGCCTCGATTGGGTCCCTGTGTCTGTCCTATGCTCCATCACGGTCGGCCTGAACTTTTGACTTTGCCCTGCACCAGCATGACCAGATATCCCAAATAAGCGCTTATTGCTTCTAAGCGCCATTTTACAGTTTATTATTTAAAAATTCCTATCTCAAGTTCTACTTGTTGGGATTTTTGTTGTTTTGGTCTTTATTTATTAAATTGAGCTGTATTTTCCTTGGGGGCGTGGCTTACGCGCCGAAGCAAGATGGCGGCAGACCGCTGAGCTCCATCGCGTTCAAGGAGCTAAAGTCTTCTTTTTCAGGAGTTCATGGCCGTGATTGATGCTTCCTTACAGAGTGTCCTGTTCCCTTACTTCCTTGCATGCTCACAAGCCAGTGGGAACCTGCGGAGACCCTTCCTTTCCGTCCTGCTGCTGCAGCGGTGATTTCCAGTCACACGCGAGCTGTCACCATTTATTCGGAGTGCTGCTCACGTCTCTGATCTTCGTCTTCAGAAGTTATGCTCAATGGATTGGGTGAGCATTCAATTCAAGTATGGAACTCTTTTTGGGCTCTTAATCAGCTGGATAACCTGGAAGCTCAGAGTACTTAGTGGGATGCCAGCCAAATGATGTAATACTGTCCCAAATCATTTCAATAGTTGGGATGGAGTGTGTTGGTTCCAAGCTGCCCTAATATTGTGGTTCCTGTTGGAGATTGTGTTATGTGGAAAATAACTACATTCATGGGGACTGTGCTGCGGATGTGACACGCAGTTCTGTGAGTCTGAAGGCAAGCCATTTTCCTCTGGATTTCATGCTCTACTTGATTTTATGTACTGTCATTCAATGTATTGGCTTTGAGGGTCTTGATCTTCATTTTGATTAATGGGATCGCATTTCCAATGCAACCGCAGTGATTTAGAAGTGGAGCTCTAAGTTGCCAAGCGGGTCTTTAGAGGGTCTCCTGTTCCCTTGCTTCCTTGCACGCTCGCAAGCCGGTGGGAACTATTGAAAACCCTTTCTTTCCAACCGCTGCTGTGAAGGTGAATTCCAGTCACACGCGAGAGGCGGCCATTTTCTCAGCACACCGCTTGCATTTCTGAATTTTGTTCTTCACAACCTCAATGGGTAACTAACACCTCCTGCCACAATGTGTTGACCAAATTGCCTCATTTAACTTTCAAAACAACTATTTATGGGGATCTCCATTTCTTGTATATGGCATTAGCCTTTAAATCTTTTGGATGAATTACTGGTATGCCTACTGTATTGATATATTTGTAGATATTATTTATATTTATATTAGTTTTTATATATCAGTACATGTCCGCCAGCTTATTTTCTATTAATTTTCTATTAATTTAATGGATCATTCATTAACTATGATTGACTATGATTAACTATGATTGTAAAGTTTTTGCAAAAATTCTTGCTTCCAGACTAGAAGATGTTATTCCCTTTCTTATTAATGTCACCGGGTAATTTTTGGTAATTTTTTGGTAATTTTTGGTTATTTTGGTGCTGACCCTGTGTCACCTGCCTAATTGTTAAAATGATTTACTGTAATAATTCAGCCTTGAGAAAGCCCCGGCTTGCGGGCCAATGGGCGAAACACGTGTTGGCTGACCTGTTTGTGAAGTAGCTCTACATGACCACACATCTAACTAAATATGTCTGAAAAACACTAAACGGTGTTAAATGTGCATGATATAGATTGGAAGACTTTACAATCCGGAATTGAGTCTTTTAAGTTTCATTCCATGATACTAACTGTTGCTCAGGAACTTTTTCACAATATAAATTAGTATCACTGATTATATTCCAATTCATAGTCATGGACTGAACATGCGTGGTTAAAGTATCTTGAAATTTTGATGACGTAATCGTAGCCCATGACCTGGAAAATGCCTCTGAAAAAGTAATAATAGGAACTGTATAAGATAAAGTTCAATAATATGTTTCGGGAATGCCAAAATGGTCAGGCAAAGTCCAAGTGATCAGCTGTGAGATTTAAAAATCCTCATAGGTGGAAAAAAGATCACATAAGTGGCCCATGGAGTGAGTGTGGAGAGAATACGCTTGGAAATCTACTAATTTTTCTGCATACTCCTTAAGGTATTTGTGAATTCCCAATACACTACATCATTCTAGATTTACACATTTTCTAAAAATGTGCCCTCCTTTCTTGTTGCAGTGCAAGGCAAGCAAGCTGCTTGGTCTTTCTGACTTACCATTTTGGCTACCATGTCTAAAGAATTTGCTAGGCACAGGCCGTTCCTAAGACTGGACAGTGATAGGTGTGCATGCATGATTTGAAAGACCAAACATAGTATTTTGAGACATATATCCAGGGAGAATATCTCACAAAAGGCCAACGTGTTTCCATGAAGCCACAGATTTTTCACTCCCATTTCCTTCATATCTCTGCCACTTCTCTGAGAGGGGGGCATGTGCTCGTATTGGCCTATAGGGACAGGCTGTAACTTTAAGAATATACAACATGTTTTGACAGTTAAGTTGAAACCAGGATTCTTTTGCACTTTGTGACCGCAGCTTTTCGGAGCTGGAACATTTCATTTTGTCACTTTAGTAACTGGCTAATTGAAGCCTGCAGCTGCTGCAAATTGTTTTACTTCCATCATCATAAGAGGTCTCACGTGTTGTTTCACAGCACCATTTGCAGATAGGACTGTTTTGTTTTAAGTAGCCGACGTATGCCAAACATCCACTCGATGATTACACAGCAAGCGTCAGCCAATGCTCCTGAACACCAGCAATGAACGAACAGGCGTCCGTCCCCTTTAAACCTTAGGCAACCAACGAAACAACCATCGCCCAGGAAGCAAGTATGTTACCTGAACGGCATTGCGGCCAAGAGGCAGCCAGCCATAGCTTTTTATTCAAAATGACTTTGCCTTCTGGGACTTTTGAGCCCAGACGTTCCAAGTTAAAAGCGAAACTACAAGTTGCAGAATGCAATTACTGTAGGATAAAACATCAGGGCCGCTAGAAAGTAAGGCCTCAGTGGTGTTTTCACTGAGTATGGATTAGCTCAGAGCATGTCTGTCTGCCGCTCGCTCATCTCAAATACTGTGGTATGTTTAAGGGTGTATAGAGGCCTTAAGACAAAGTGTCCCTCGCTGTTCCTCGTCTTGAGCAACATTTCTGGGCCTTTAATAATTTCCTTTTGAAACCGAGCATTTAAACCTTTCCATGCAATAGGCACGTGGAATCCTGAAAGTGAAATTTAAATCTCTATTGCTGCGCTCTGTGGTGCATTTTCTACTCCTATCCCTTGCCACAATGTACATGAGAGGCTGGGTGTGACTCCCCTCTCCTGCCAAGACAGCCTTGTAGTTCGCTAGCCAGTCACTTTAGCGCCAATAGAACGATCAGCTGCATGGATATCGTGACAAACATTGAAATCCCCGGAGTGGCTTATTTTCATGTCGTCGGAGTGTGTGGGACGGAGTTTCAGCTCCTTGCTTTTGAAAAAACTTTACACCGGCATTTCCTTGAGCTGGTTCCCAGATCTTCTTCTAAGCCACGAGGCATATTTGTAAAACCTCTGTTTACACAAGCATATGTCCCTTTATCTGGCCCGCGTGGGTGGCTCTGACAGCTAAACTGCTCTGGCATTTATTTACACTTTGTGCATGTGTGCGTGGGGGAAATTCCTCAAGGACCTATTGAGTGCTTTTAGGATGGGAAGAGATTGGAAGTAGCTGACCATGTGAGTTTTCTTGCCTAGAAGTTATCCAAGATGATATAAATGGGCAGAATAAAAAAAAAAAAAGATTGTTTCCAATTTACAAGTAGAAAGGCATTTGTAAAAGAAAATATTGTAAAATGTAGATCACAGAGCGCATTCGTGTATTTTTAATCGTGATTACTATCCTTAAATTGATAAATGTTCAACTGTGACATGTATTGCAGAAAAACACATAACGTGGTCTTCAAGGCTTTATAGTCAGCATCTTATGCAAAGGAAGCCCTAGACTCGGAAGACCTGTTTTATAATTATAATCCTGAATTGACCGATTAAAGAGTGTGATAACGATGCCCCGATAAACAAAGCATCTGTTACTTGAAACGTATAAAATGTGAACGGTATATTAAATAGAAAAGACATATTTCGTAAAACTAGATTTTAAAGCATGTAACAATTATAATAGAAACACTAAACAATATTGGTCTGCATGCTAATGTGCCAAAGGTCATTTGGGAGATCCTAGAGGTCAGAACAATGCCATGCCCACCTCTGATACCATTCTAGGTTCTTCTGTGATCCCTGTCTATAGCGTGATTTACAGTTCAGAGCAAAGAGAGAATTTTTTTGATTTTCACCTTTTTCCTGATGCTCCTGGACCAGCACTGTATTTATGGTGAAAGGGTCGAGCCCATAAGTTCTAGACTTGTTCTAGATTCACAATTTGATGATTCTTTTTCGCAGCATGAAAGTGTTAAGGGGAGAAAAGTAATTAGGGGACCAATCAACAGATTAATAATCCTTTGGACACACAGTAACCACAGACGACTACAGAAGGTTAGTTAATTTATTACAAAGCCAAGAATAACTGAACATACAGACACCTCAATACGAGGGTGTAAGATACATTGGAATTAGCATGAAGCCAAATCTGCGTATGCAGTTTAGACGGTGCAGCATGAGTAATACTATTAGTTCAAGAAGCAGAATGCAGACGATCAGAAAGCATGAGTCCATGTTTCCCTGCATCGAGGGTTGGTGAGTGAAAAGCATTAAATCTATCCCTACTCTAACACTAAAGTGGCATTCCTACTCAAGCATCTTCAGGAAGAAGGATAGAAGGTATCAACATGTGGAGTCTTCCTAAGAAGTCTCTCCACAATTAATGAGTCATGTAGCATAAAGCTACAGAGACAGAGCTTGCTCTAAGATGCTCTCTCTCGGAAGGCAAAAGAGAAGTGGGGCACTTTCCCTACTCCCAACAACACATTATTCGTAGGTAATATTCCCAGAATCCAGTTCGAGTAACACCATCTTCTCTGGGTACAATCCTGAAGGTGTTTTTCCACGGGACAATGGTGTTCTTTCCTTGATACATTTTGTCCTTGGTTCCCAGGCCTTCTCTTGTGTGAAGCACAACGACCTTCCTTTATCGACTCAAGCCACACAATTGTAACTTCTTCTCTCCTTGCCTGACTTGTAAAACAAAGACATTATTATAACTAACATGAGAGCTTCTTCACCTGCAGCACAAAACGTGAGAAAGAGCAAATTACACAGAACACATACAATCCAAACTGGTAATTCCAAAGCAAGAGTTTCCAGGGAACTGCATCTCAGGCCTACAAAATTCAGCTAACATAAGAAAGCATTCTATGAGCTTAACAAATTTGCATGGAAAATAAAGCACTTTCAATTAATGTATTTACCTACATGTAAAATGGCACAATTAATAAACATATTTCATACATGAATAATTGTCATTTGCACAACACAAGTTCTTCAAATTAATGTTTTCGGCTAGTTACATTTATTTTCTACATTAAATCTCCATGTTACTTTCAATGACCTAAAACACATCACATTTTCACTTTAGCACGTTTCACGATTCTAACACTTTGCGTTAGGATTATGTGAGGATGCGGTCTACACATAATTATAATTAGGGCTCCCTGTTTTCCGTTTTTACTGATTTTTACAGATAAATACAGACAAAAAAACATTTATTTTCTTGTCTGCATTTACTTTTAAATGTGGATAAAAATGGAAATAGGATTTTTCTGTCTGATTACAAATGCTGTCAGTCATGACTGCTTGGCCAATAGCTATGCGGATTGACAGGTAAGACATTAAAAAAAGAAAGGAATTTTAGTAAAGAGGCTTCAATAACACTAGATATGCACAAAGCAAACACAAGGAGATGATGGACGGAGCGCTGAAACTTTTCAGACACTCACCCCCAGTCACAGATCTGGGTTGAATCCATCATCGTTCTTTAGCTCACTTCGCCACCCCAGTTCAGACACAGCTATATGCAAATCAGTCTTGACCCTGTGCCTCATGGGAACAGTCCAGCCGGAACTGCCAAGCTATGTCTTCCCTGGACCGGAAACAAGCATCCTGGGACCGGTTTCAGGCTAACAGCTCTCATCAGCCAGGCTAGCTTGAATCCAGTGGCAAAGTGAGCAAGGGACCCAATAACACTAGATAGGCACAACCTTAATACTAAAATGTTCATTTTTTTTTATATACGTGCATTGATTTATCATCTGTAGGTGTTCATATCATTAAAACCTATCAGGTGTTCAAGCATAAATGCATATTTACCAGTTACATAAATGTGGAAATATATTAGTTTCAACTTCATTTTTTCACAAAACCCAAAATAAATATGGATAAGTACAGATAATATTAGCAAAAAATAAATATGGCTAAATACAGACAGAAATGTCAAAAAAATAAATACCATAAAACCGGGAGCCCTAATTATAATGCACCCTACAAGAAAATTTCAGTTTCCACTCTATCAGTTTGCCCCTCTGATAACGTTGAGTCATGATAAAACACTCTAAAATCCCTGTAGAGTAGATTGATTTAAACAGATGTCGTACCTAATCTCCTCTGTCTGAACTCCTCCAACCTTTTCAAATTCTCGTAATGACTGTCCTGCAGTCTTTCCACCCTTCTCTCTCATTCCCTTAAGGAGTTCTCGACTTGCTTCGCTTTGTGCCACTTGTATGCCCTTATCATCCCTACTTTTTTTTTAATTTTTTTATTTGCAAGGGAGGTAAAGCAAACATATATACATCATCATATTCAGCTTTCAGTACAGATACAAATCATGTCGCCGGGGGAATAAAGCAAAAAATACATTATAGGATATCACAAAAGTTTTACAATCAATCTTGGCTCATTCCATGCCGCACGGTATTAAATTTCAGCACAGAATTTAAGCCTCTGACTTTAGCTAAGGCCTTCTCCCTCTCAAAGACCTCCATAACAATGGCCCACCACTCTGCTGCATTACAAGGTCTAGGGGAAATCCAAGCTCTAGAAATGGCTAGTCTGGCTGTAACTAAAATAATAGATAGTAATGTGCGGCGTGCCTGATTAACATCCCCCTTGTAACCCAACATGATCTCCTCATTAGAGAAAGTCAGATCTAATCTAAGCAGACTTTTACAAACCAGTATAACCCCCTGCCAAAAGGCACTTAACTGTGGGCATGTGGCAAACATATGAACAATATTAGCCCCATATTCTCCACACTTAGGACAGTTCATCTTATTACTTGAATATTGAGTTCTTGATTGCCCCCACCTAGCTATCTTCTCGGGAGTGTAAAACAGCATACATATTGTCTTAAATTGTTGTAATCTCAGATTAGTAGACCAAACAGCATCTTTTAGTGTTGTAAGTGCCTCACCTAACATTGTAGAAGTAATTTCAGTCGCAAGGGTTAAGCTCCATTTTGAGGCTAACTGTAAACAAGGGTCAGGTCTGTCCTGGCAAAGAAGCTTGTATGCCGCACATATTACCTTCTTCTGAGGAGGTTCATGTAAGAATATCAATAGGTCCTGACTCTCTACCGATTTAAGACACTGAGATCTCAAGAAAAATCTCTGAATTTTAGGTATTTATAATAATGATGTCGTGGAATCAGAAAGTATCTTGGAGTTTTTGAAAAGTACAAAAGCCATCACAGTCGTAAAGATCTTCCAGCTTATCCACACCCTATCTAGCCCACTGTTTCGCTACCCCATCCTGAAAAATGTCTGGGAGGAGTGGATTATCCCACAGAGGGAATTTATTAAAATATACCGGTAGAGAATACCTAGCAACAATTTCTCGCCAGATACAAGCTAGACCCCTAAGAGTCTTAAAGTGCACTCTCTTAAAGTAGTTCGGGTCGTGGATCCGATAAAGAAATCTACAGCTATCCTGGCCAAGCAAAAGTTTATGATTGAAATCCTGGCCTCTATTGGAAAGAAGGCCACATAGCCTATTAGTAAAAGAAGCCCAGTAGTATAATTTGAAATCAGGGAGCAAAAGGCCCCCTTGGTTAAATGGAAACTTTAAAAATGTAATTGCTCGATGAGCACGTTTATATCCCCATATATAGCTACTCACTGCCCCATCTAGTTTCTTGAAAAATAAATTAGAAACTGTTAAAGGGATTGAGCGAAAGAATAGTCATCTTTATAATATTACACCTACCTATTATACTTATGGGTAATCTGTGCCAGTTCTTGAGTTTTTTAATGACGTTATAAAGTAAGGCGTCATAATTTAATTTAACTATAGTTTCAATCTGGGACGTAATACGAATGCCTAAATAAGTAGCTTCAGAGCATGTTCCCATGATAGGATTATCTGGTGTAAAATTCTATAGCACCTGAGTTTTGTTGGTATTTAATTCATATCCAGAAAAAGACCCAAAATTTCGTGCTTCTTGAATAATTAGTTCTAAAGCTTGGCCCGGGTCCGTCATAAAAACAGCGATATCGTCTGCGTAAGCATTAACTTTTAATTCATTGGGTCCTGGAGATAATGGTGAAACATTCTTATTAGCCAGTAGAACCCGAATGAAAGGCTTGCGATATAAAGCAAACAGTAATGGGGAAAGAGGGCATCCCTGACACGTACCCCTATTTATACAGAAAAGCCTAGACTGTGAGCCAGCATAGCTTAGTTTAGCCTGTGGTGTACGATAAAGCGCTTTTGCCCATGCTAAAAATCGGCTATTCATTTCAAATGCAGTGTGAGCAAGCCAAAGACAGCCTCATGCCACACGATCAAAGGCTTTCTCTGCATCTAGTAATTTCATACCCAGGTTAACACCATATTGTTGAGCTTGATCGAATGCCATTATGGCAGTATTGGTATGAGCCGTGGTGTCTTGACCCGCTATAAAGCCGTGCTGTTGGCTAGAAACCAGTTTAGACATCAAGGAAGCAAGACGATTAGCCAAAATTTTAGCGTATATTTTAGCATCAGCATTGATAAGTGATATCGGGCGATAAGATCCACAGTCTTCAGGTGGTTTTCCCTTCTGCAAGAAAAAGACTATACTGGTAGTATCCCAAGTTGGTGGTCCAATGCCCGAATCACCTATCTCTGAAATAACCTTAGCGAACAGTGGAGTTATTATATTCCTAAATATTTTATAGAATTCAACAGGTATCTGATCTTTGCCCGAGGCTTTACCAGTAGGAAGTGAAGCCAAGGCCGTCAAAATGTCTTCTGAAGAAATCTCTGAACAGAGCGGGGCAACATCCTTGTCTAATAACGAAGGAAGTTCTGATCTAGCTAAATAACTTGAGACCGCCTCTGTTATTATAGGATCTGATGGAGCGTAAAGATCTTCATAAAAGGATACGAATTGCAAAAGTATCGTATGAGTTTCTGTATGAAGGACATTGTCAACTCCTTTAATTGCAATAATTAAACCTTTAGCCTTATTATCAGCTAATTTATAAGCTAATATCTTGCCCACCTGTTCACTGTACTCATATTGAGTAGATCGATATTCATTATAAGCAACAGCCACTCTTTCCTTAAGTATCCCTGCTGCTGACTCTCTTGCTTCTATCAGCTTAATATAAGCCTGAGACTGATCACCGTCCGGTTGCCTTATAGCCATTGCATGAGATTGCTCTAAATTAGTTAGCTCTATGCAAGCCGCTTTGATAGAAGCCCCTCTGATTTTATTTTTAACTAATATGAATTGTTGTGTAATGCCCCTTATGAATGCCTTCATAGAATCCCAAACCATTCAGCATGAAGTAGTATTGATATTAAAATATATAAATTCTGCTAACAATTTTCCCATATACATAATGTACTCGTTATTCGCCAACAAGTGGCGTGGAAACGAAAAAGAGCGCCTTAAATTAGTAACCGGTAACAATTGAACAGATAGCAAAATGGGATTATGATCTGATGTAATTTTAGGACATAGCTCCATCTTAGCTGTACGCAATATAGTATAATTAACCCAGGTCATATATATCCTTGAGAACTGTCTGTGTGGATGTGAATAATATGTAAACCCCGAAAGATTTGGATGTAAAACTCTCCATGCGTCCCGGACATTATGTAAACGTGCTAACTCCAAAATTGATGCCCGTACTTTCGGCATTCTTAAAGTTGACCGCCGGGTAGTAGAGTCAATAGTTTGATTCATAATATAGTTAAATTCGCCCATGATTATCAAAACCCCTTGCAATTCGAAAAAGTTAGCATAAGTGAATTAAACATCTCAGGGTCGTCCACATTAGGTCCATAGACAGCGACTAGAACATATTTGATCCCAGAAATCTCAAGTTGAGCAATAGCCCATCTCCCCCTAGGGTCTGCTAAGGCTTGGTAAGTTTAATATACAAGTGTCTTACTGCCTAGAATAGCAACACCCCTAATCGATACTCCCTGAAATGAACACACAACTATATTGTATCCAAGCTGTTTAAGCATTGCCTGGTCTTTATATGCTAGATGAGTTTCCGTTAGAAATGTGAAATGAGGGCGATACATTTTTAGCTCCTCACGTACAAGTTGACGTTTGCGTCCGGCATTTAGCCCAGAAACATTCCAACATAGACATTTGATTATCCCCATGTTATAGCTAATAATACCTCATAACCCATACATTCTCCTATAATAGCACCAATTAGCATCTCTCCCTCAAAGTCTAGAAGTATCAATTCAATACCCCCCTTGCTTTTACCCGGCACCATCACCCCTAGCACCACCCACACCCCACCCCTCCACCCACCCTCCCAACCCCCACCCTGTGTCTACAGAAAGGAATCACGCCCCTCATTGCTGTCGAAAATAGACAGCCCTGGAGGAAGATCGTACACAGAGTGCAACCTTGCCATTCATCTAACCTAATTAAGAAAGAAAAAAAGGAAAAACTATACAGCAGTTAGAAGATTACTGTAAATTGAAAAAGAAAAAAAGGAGACCATCATTACATAAAACAAAGATGCGCACAGAGGAAAAAAAGAAGTTGTAAACTCCAGTTATTTAGAGGTCCCCTGCCGCCATCTGTTCAAAACTTCTTGAGCCTCCTCTTCCATGTACACCAATTGCGTTTGGCCATCTCTAATAATCTTTAAGCATCCCGGTTCCTGCAGGAAAACCTGTGCCCCCACAGCTTTTAAAAGATCAATACACTGGCGTAGTTTCCATCTTCTATCCATTGTGGTTTTGCAGAAGTTCGATCTAACAAACACCGAGAAGGAATCCAGCCGAATAGGAGAAGTAGGTCGAGCCTTAATTGAGACCGCTTGTCTAGGTAAGAAGTTACCAAAATAAATAAGAAAAGGCCCGGGAAAGCATCCTGCAGATTTATTAGAAACCCGTGGCACTCTATGTGCTCGTTGGATTTGGCTGTCCCAGTCCCAGTCAGCCAAATCTGGAAAAATGTTTTAAAAGAGGTGGACAATATAAAGTCGGGAGTCTGTACCCTCCGCTCCTTCAGGATCCCCAAAAAGTCGAAGATTATCTCGCCGTTGGCGATTCTCCAGATCCTCAATTTTCCCCTGCATAATTCTGAGCTGGGTGTCTTGTGCCTCTGAAATTTTGGCTACCTTAGTCACATGATCGTCTGTGTCAGCGACATGTTGCTATAACTCCGTAATATCCGATGTAAGAGAGGCCACTTGGCTTTTTACCTTGGAAAGAGACTGTTTAATTGATGAGCTGTCAGCTCTAGCTTGAGCATAGTACTCTTGAGCCTCTTCTCTCTGAGCTTGCAGCGCTTAAAGAATCACTGTAAGCGAAGCCTCATTAGCCTCACTAGGTACTGTCCGTAAACTAGTTGAATCGTGTACAGCTGTATCAATTGAGATGGCTGAGGAGGCCAAGGGAGAGTGGTCTATAGCGTATGCTGGAATGCCCCCAGTATTAGAGTCCCTCAGTCCAGGGGTTACGTTTCCTTGCCCAGTAGCTTGAGGTCCTTGTTTTACTTGAAATCCTGTTGCTGAACCAGACCCAGAGAGCCACGATATCAAATCCTTGACTTCTCCCTTCTTCGTAACCCACTTCGGAAGAGGGCTGCTGGCTGAAGCTAATTTGCCAGAGTTGATGTTGCCTTGCTTATCGGTTCCCTTTTTGTGTAATCTCTGCATTATAGGTTTAGCACCATCTTTATTATACTGTGATGGTAAGTCAGCAAGATCAGCAGATTCAACATGCGGCCCCTCCTTGCTTGTAGATATAGTAACCCAGCTGCCGTTAGTAGTGTGTAAGCCCCCCTCATCCCCAGGACTGCTCTCTAGTAAGCCAGCGTTAATAGGAGGAGAGGAGCTGATTGTACGATCTAGCTGTGAATATTCAAGCTGTAATACAGAAGCTGCTTTGCCAACCTTGACATCCTGTACAGGCTTGGTATCCATACGCAAACCTACTGGGCTTGCCGTGATAATATCGCCTTGAAGCTGTCCCTCTTCCTGTTGATCATACAAGATTTGGCCGGTATTCAACTGCTCTGCTATCAGGCTAGTGAGTTGTGCTCTTGAGCCTCCGGACAATTCATTACCCCCAACAGCCATGTCCCCAAGCAGGGTTACTGTGTTTAATGGTGGTATATCCTCAACGTTATCAGCCTCAACGTTATCAGCCTCACACTGGGAGAGTGGTAATGGTACTCCAGTGACAATTTTAGTTTTAACACTCACGAATTCTTTACCCCGGCACCTGGCAGTACAGACCCCATTAGTGCTTCAACCATCACAGTCTCCGAGGAAAAGCAGCAGCCCACCTAGATTGATAACTTCAGAGGCTTTAGCCAACTGCAGTATATTCATTATCGGTCGGCCAACTCTAGTAGTAGACCAAGTCAAATTACCTTTCATCAAAGAAGAGTGTTTATCTCCCTCGGCTCCGGATGTGACAGTCATTTCTGCAGTCGTTGCTGCGGAGCTCGTGCCAGCGCATCCACCTCTCTGAGTGTTCACTTTCGGTGGACCCATCGCACGCAGCTGTGCCTAGTCAGGGAAACCCCAGGAAAACCAGCAAAGAACGTCGAGAGTCCGTCAAACTTCATCGGGCAGAAAGCCAAACCCACCGCAGCGTCCGAATGATTGTCAGAATCATGCAGGTAAGCTCCCGGTATTTCCTCTCCTTTTCAAATTCTCTTTTCCTTTATGAATCCAACGCTCTTTGGTCTCCTCAATATTTACCTTAGTTTCTTCCGTACTACCGGCTATTCATAAGCCCTTTATATGCATAGTGCTACGGCACGGGAGCAGCTCTGTGTGTGAGCTTCACAGCAGCGGCTTCAATCTGCCATCTTCCTTCCACGCCCACCCTTATCATCCCTACCAAGATAATAACACAGATTACAACAATTATGATTGGCTTCAGAATTTATCGAAGAATTCCCTTTCCTAGGTTTGCAAACCAACTTCCAACTGTACCAAATTCCTTTCCAATCTTATCCCAAATTCCCTCAGCTGCCAGAACTTGTATCTCGTGATGTATCTCAGTGATATTATTAATATATCCCCTCAGATCTTTACTTCTATCAGGGATATAAGTACAACACTGTTGGACCTTCAGCATCCGTCAGACTGCGCCTTCTTTTGGCAGTAACACATCTAATGCAAGACGGTTTTAAATCACCATCGCCCTTATCGAAACCATCTCCCCATCTAGAAGTAGCATTGACTGAGCTGCATTCAGCACCACTCTTAAACTGGGTATCATCGCTCCAAATATGTCTCCCACGACCTCACCAGCTCTCAGTCCACGTTTTTCTCTATGGTTTGATTTTTCCTTCCAAATCTTCCACATGATAGATCTTTGGAAACACAACTGCCTCAAAACAGGTACCATACCAATTGTTCGGAAGCCGAACATATGCATTCTTCCAATACACAAAATATATTCCTGGCACCACTTGTATCGATTCCTGCAGAAACATCTTCCAGGAACCATTAACTAGAAGGATATGGTTATACACACTGTGTCCCACAAATGTAGGGGCACATTTACAAGACCCTATCGCCACCACAACTTCACTTTCCACAATGTTGTGGTGGCGATAGGGGCTTCGCCTTATTTATAAGGCAGCGACTTAACACTGCCTTGTAAATAAGGCACGCTTTCAAGCTATGCTTAGCTTGAAAGGGGAGGGCAATGGGTGTTGCGGTGGGCGTTCCACCACAACACCCATTGATTTCAACGCTGCTCCATATTTACAAGGATGGCGTAAATATGGGGCAGCGCTAAAATTAAGACCAGGGAAAACCTGGTCTTACCCTGGTGCAACAAGGGGAAATGTTTAATTTCTCCTCATTTTTGCTGTTTCCATGTGTGCTGTGTTGTGCAGCACACATAGAAACAACAAAACACCATTGATTGTTTATGTGCATGAAGGTGTCCCTTCCTGCACATAAACAATCTTTAAAAAAAAAGGGATGTTTTGCAACTTCTATGTGTGCTGCAATAAGCAGCACACATAGAAGTTACAAAACACCATTTAAAGATTGTATATGTGCGGGAAGGGACACCTTCCTACTCATAAACAATCTTCCCCTGCAACGCAGACACCCTTGTCCTATGGTGCAAGGAAGCCTGTGTTAGTGCTAGGCAGCTAAAGCTAGCACCAGCACAGAGGGAAACGGAGGGCCGCACCATATTGTTTTAAATATGGTGCAGCTCTGCGTTTCAGAAGTGGTGGAGCGCGGCTTTAAGCCACAAAGGCTGATGCCTCGCTCCGTCACTTCTATTGTAAATATGCCCCATAGTGTCATAAAGACTCTGAACTTGACGCATGCAAAGCTTGCCTCGTTGTTCCCAATCTAAACTATAGGACCATAGCTTCCTTTAGCCTTGGGAGCTAACTCCTCTTTGGTCCATTCAAAATGTCTATCCTGGTTATTAAACCTAACAACTAATTCCCTATGTCTGTCTTCTACTTGAGCTACAAATTTCTTTTCTATGTCTGTTAATATGCAGGTTAGGTTATGTCTATGCATGTAAGCAGTATCTAATGTTACTCTGGGTGCGAAATATTTTTCCATTCTCTCTTCTTTCTTATGATAATCGTATTTGTTCAAATATTAATAAACTGGTATTTCTGAGAGTACCACATCATAATTTGAGACTTAGTACTTGTAATGACCTTTCCCATAAAACATGCTAAGGATCAAACTACAACTAATGGAATATGTTATGGGGAAGTGATGATATCTAATCCCCTCCTCAACCGAAGCAGGCAATTGCACACACACATAGCAATCTCTCACTTCCATAGTGTTGACATATTCATAAAGCAGCTTAGCATAAGCCTTCAGCGTATAATCGCCTTTAGACAAATCTACATGAATAAAGCGACTAGTTTGCTCTATTAAGCCTTTTTTTTAGATCCTAAAGTACCCTCCTTTGAGGCAGCAGTGGTAGGTATGGATGTCCCATGTACCCCCACTCCATGTTCCTCAATCTTGTGTGTGCTTAGAAATGACTCGGTGATGACTACAGCTATGACTGTTATTACTCCTACAATGAGTGTACTTATAATACATTTGTGCCTACGATTCGAATTTCCAGACTCCATTTTCAAAGGTGACTCTGATTACAGCTTATAAAAGGGTCAACACACAGAGTCTCTTTTCTCCAACTCTTATTCAGGTGCAACAAAGTCTTTAAGCAACGTTTTCTTTAAAGCCTTGGAAAGTTCTTTTCAACAGTCTGTTGCACAATATTTACACAGCTTGGAAGACTTTCCAAGCCCTCTTTCTTCTTCTAACTTAAAGCCCCTAATTTTATTCTTCTTCCACTCGGGCCTAGGTCATCTTCTTTCAAGCAACTTATTTACAGTTCAAGACTTCAATTTACATAACTTATGAGATCAGAGCCAATTTACTCAATGACTCGTTGTAAGAGTTCAGCTCTCAAATCTGCATTCTCTTGAGGAGACTGTGGTGCTCCGAAGCTTGGGACTTCGATGGCTACTAAAATTAGAGTCCGTAGGCCACTCAACCTTGGTGGAAAAGGCACAATCAATGACAGAAGTGCATTAGCCTCGATTCCAGGAACTCTCAACAAGATCTCAACAATCAGTATCGAAATCTTGGACCTCGCTCTCCCCAGCATTTGTAACCAGATAAGTCCACTCGGGCGAGGACTACCTCTGACACAGCACTCTTGTCCTTCTGGACCTCCTATCACTTCCTGTGGCTTGCTCTGCTTCGCTCAGATCCAACTACGAAGATTCACTTATCGGTACAAGTTCTCTTTCACATGCAAGTCTCAAATTTCGTCTCCTCTGTCTCACAGGGCACGTATCAGCAGAATCTTTCTTCCTTCACTACATGCAACCACTTTCCACACCAGTCTCTTCTGTTGAGTCAGACTCTATACCACTCACAATGTTACCATCTCCTTCCGACTCCATTCCAGGGTCTTCTGTAGCTTTACCCCCCTCAGCCTGATCTACAGGGTATCCGGCCTCTTCAGGAACCTCACAGCTTAACTTGCCTCTCAAGTGACCCCTCGGTGATTGTTGGAACTATTTCTGGTAGATGAGCTGTTTCATCAGAGGGACCTGTGACTCGTCAGGTATGGGAAGTGTGAACCCAGTTCGGTACTCCTCCACACTTCACAGCAGTATTCATCATCAATATCACTTGATATGGTCCATGCCACTGAGAGTCGAGGCAGTTTTTCCTCACGTACTTTCTGATGAGCACCTAGTCACCTGGGCTCAGATCATGGTAGAGGTCTTTCGAGGTCTGTGCAGTCGCAGCTTCAACCTGATGAGAAACAGAACGAACTACATCAGACAATCCTTTACAGTAGTCAAGGATCAAGTCATCTGTGATATTTATCAATGCAGTGGCAGGCATAGCAGACAAACGCATTGCTCTTCCCATGAGTATCTCATGGGGCGATAACCCAGTTCTCCTGTCAGAAATGCTGCGCAAACTCATTAAAACCAGATGCAACGCATCAGGCCATTTCAAAGATGTCAAAGCACACGCTTTAGCTAGTCTCGCTTTCAAGGTACAGTTGATCTGTTTCACAATGCCAGATGCCTCTGGCCTGTAACAACAATGCAGTCTTTGGTCCACACTCAAGGCGGTGCCCAACATTTTAATGACTTTGTAATGAAAGTGCGTTCCTCTATCTGACTGCAATGTAGTTGGAAATATGAATCTAGGAATGAGTTCCCTCAACAATAACTTTTCTACTGTGAGACTGTCACACTTTCTAGTTGGACAAGCCTCCACCCATCGAGAAAAAATGCACACAGCAACCAAGATGTATCTCAACCCATTACACATCTCAGTAAAATCCAATTGGATCCGATTGAAGGAACCCATGATCTGCCAATGTGGCTCAATGCAACAACAGTCTTTTTCCCAGCATTCATTTGTTGGCACGTGACACACCAATGGCACACTGCTTCTGCAATCATGTGAAACCTCGGATTGAACCAAGTCTGCCAAAACAATCTCACCATAGCATCCCTTCCTAAGTAAGCTGCACCATGAATTTGCCTTGCCATTGGGTGCAACAAACCATCAGGTAACACTGCCTTGCCATCAGCTGATGCCCATATGTCATTTTCTCCCTTCTCACAACCTGCTCTAATTCAAACCGCTTGTTTCGTGTCTGTGGCTTCCATTTGCAAATGTCTAACTTCATCCCATATGCCTGCAACAGATAGCATCATGCTGAGTTTGGTCTTCTCTGTACTCTTGCCGATATATTCCCCATTAAAAACACATGCATGAATAGCACAAAAACAAGCAACTTCTTCAGCGTACCTATTCCCTGTGGGAACAAAGTCATCTCCTCTGCCATGGGCTGCACACTTAACGACAGCCACCTCTTTTGGCAACTCCACTGCATCCAGTAGTTGTCCCACATATTCCCCGTTCCTTATTGGAGAACCTGATGAAGTTAGGAACACTCTCTGTGACCATAGCTGTCTGAAGTCATGGACACCACCGAAACCGTACAAGATATCGGTGTAGATGGTGACTCGGATCTGCTTAGAAACAAGGCATGCATGGGTAAGGGGAATGAATTCGGCCACTTGTGTAGAGTGTACTCCCTATAAACAAGCAGCTTCCACTTTTCCAGAGATGGTACAGACAGCAAACGCTGCTCTCAAATTACCTGCTCTGTCTCTTAGGCATGACCCATCAACAAATAGGACATGGTGATGATCAGGCAATGGCTTATCGACAATGTCAGGTCTTGGTTTTGTGCAAAGCTCAGTGACATCTAGACAGTCATGGTCTTCACAATCTTCCCCATCAGCACTCAGAACAGTTAAAAAGGTAGCAGGATTCAACACAGAACATCACTTCAGGGATACATTCTCGGCAGCGAACAACACCTGCTCATATCTTGTCAACCTGTTGTTCATCAAATGCTGCATTTTTGTTCTTGTCATCAGGAGCTCAACTGAGTGTGGTACATATACTGTAAGAGGATGACCCATGACAATGCTTTCACATCATTCAATACTGACACCAGTTGAAGCAACGGATTTGAGACATCCGGGCAACGCTGAAGCTACAGGATCTAATGTAGCTGAGAAATAGGCCACTGGTCTACAGGCACCTCCATGTGTCTGGGTGAGTACAGAAAGAGCACAACCCTCTCGCTCATGACAAAATAACGAGACTGTTTTGCTGTAATCAGGCATTCCTAAAGCTGGAGCGCAACACAGACACTCTCCCAACTCCAGGAATGCAGGCAAACAGTCATTATCCCAAGCTACTAGATCACACACATCCTTGTGGGTCACAATCTGCAAAGGCTTCGCCATCAAGGAAAAATTAGGAATCCACTGTCAGCAATAGCAAACCATTCCCAAAAACATTCTGACTTCTTTCTGTGTACTGGGTGGATTAATTTTCCTGATCACCTCCACTCGTTCAGGTGACACCTTCCTCTTGCCTTTTTCATTTCTGTAACCTAAATACTGTACTTTGTTCAGACAGTACTGAAGCTTACTCGGAGACACCTTATGCCCATTGTTGGCAAGATGGTTCAGTAAGGCGATAGTATCGTCCCTGCAATCATCCTGCATTTCAGACGAAATTAGGAGGTCGTCTGTGTACTGGACTAGCACTGAGTTTCGGGGCAGAGTCAAACTCTCAAGGTTCTTTTTCAAGACCTGATTGAATATGGAGGGACTCTCAGTATACCCTTGAGGGATAAGACACCATATTAAGACATGATTCTCCAGACGAAAAGCAAATAAAAATTGGCTCTCCTCATGCAATGGGATGGAGAAAAATGCCTGACAGAGACCAATCACTGTGAACCACTCAGCCTCACAAGGAATCTGAAATAGGATCACAGAAGGATTCAGTACCATGGGACAACATGGAATCACTATGTTATTGACCCTTCTCAGGTCCTGAACAGTGTGATACTTCCCACTCGGTTTCTGCAATCCTATGATAGGCGAATTGCATGGACTTCCCATGATCTCCTTTAGAATGCCCTGGGCAATGATGGACTCAATTACAGGTGTAATCTGTAGTGATGAGGTCCGTAGCCAAGATGTAGTTTCATGTAGATTTATTAAGTTCAGTTACAGGTAGATAAGTTGTAGAGTAACAGCCCCACCAGGAGCAGTCTGCCTGCTGCTCAGCCCATACTACAACTGACACACTCAAGCATCCAGGCACCCAAACATTCCATTCAAGACTCTCACACTAACATTCCATGCATCACATTCACACTGGCTGAGCAGCTAGGGAGAAAGTAAGCACATAGGTAATATACAGATTACTACATATCCTCCTTTCTTCTACAACACAAAGAAGAAGGCGCAAATAAGAAAGAGGTTCAAACAAAGGGAACTGAAGCAATAGAAATGAACAAGGGTAAAGAAAGGCAAGAGGAAAGTACACCCAAAACATGGAAAAAATGCTAGCATAGAAACCCAGAAAAAACACTTTGTGTAAAAAAGAAAATACACAGGGGATAGAAGAAATACAAAGGAACATGCAAGAGGAATGAAAGAAAATTAAGAGGAAATATACAAGGAAGTACAAAAGTACCTGCAATAAAAATAAACAATGTAGAGGAGATGCAAAGATAAATATACATAATATATATATATTACCCACCCATCATCCTCCTTTCATTTTTAAAAGGAAACATTAGAAATAGGTGACGGACACCCGAATTGACTTTCCCCAAAATACAAGTGTATAATGGACCAGAAACCATGAACCTCTACACCACACCTGAACATAAATGGTGAAGGGGAAAAAATGTTGACTGCTAACCATACAGCCAAACAGGCCTAGGGGCAGACAACCACAAGTGTGGCACACGGTTAAAAAGATATACCCAAAAAAACTATTGTGAAGCACAGAACAAATTAAACACCGTTGGCAAACAACTGTAAGAACATACCACAAATGAACTACGTAGATGGGACTAACTCCCACTACAAAAACATGGGACTTGCACCCATTAGAACGATGTAGATGGGACTAACACCCACTACAAAAACATGGGACTTGTACCCATTAGAACGACGTAGATGGGACTAACACCCACTACAAAAACATGGGACTTGTACCCATTAGAACGATGTAGATGGGACGAACACCCAAAACAAAAACACGGGACTTGTACCCATTAGAACTACGTAGGTGGGACTAAAACCCACTACAAAAACAAAGTGTGAAGCACAAGGTGACTACACAACGAACTGTGATGACTACGTTGAAAGGGACTAAGACCCATCAACAGTGATAAGGGAGAGACCCCTTAAAACACCCCTCTTGTAAGAGTAAAGTGACATTTGGATTGAAACGTGAGAAAAACAATAGTATGAGACTACTTAAAGAGATATGTACCATAATGCATGCATGTCAAGCAAAATAAAACACAAGAACAAAAAATGGTACATTCAACACAACTGAGACTAGGATACAAAACAGGAATGAAATGCAAAAACATGGCCAAATGAAAACAAAAATGACCACAAACAAACAAAATACTTCGCCGGTGAGCGACATCTCACCCGAGAAATGTTACTGCGGTTAAACTCTCATCTTGAGTACCCAGATACAGAGTCATTGTCCAAAGAGTGGAACTCTTCCCTTTACTATGATACATCTGAAAATGAGCATTCCCATTGACAATTGAACTGGACGAGGAGTGAGAAACAAGTGAAAAACATAAAAGCTTTCTGATGGCAGGAAACAACATCGAGGTCGAAACAATCCTTGTTGGTTCACAGTACGCAGAGGCATTTAAAACAGGAACTGTACAGCAAGCGTCAGAACTTCCCTCTGGTCAGCAAACCTATGCTGCATGCCTTTTGAGTAAACTTGATAAAAAGAGCACAATGCACAACTACCAATCGCGCAGTCTCGAACTTGGCAGGAGGCAGCAAAACCAAAGCGAAAAAACATAAAAGAAAAAGTGCATGGCTTACCCTAAGATGCTTGAGCTAGATCTTGCCTTAAATCCAAATGTAGAAAAACGTAAAGCAGGTCGCAGCACACCGACAACGGTGGCACAAACATCCTGGCAATCTTCAACAATGTGCTGCAAAACATGGAACAGCTCAGCCCCGGGGCATGCGTGTTGGTTCCACAACGAAGAAAACGGCACGCACAAGAGAAAGAAAATGCCGTGGATCGTACCTTCCCGATCATGCGGATCTCGCTCAAGTTTAAACTGCAACGGTGAGTTATGTGACTTGGCAGCCAGCAGCTTCCCTGGCTTATTTTCTCCTTCCAAGATGGCCGCCAATCACGCATTACGTCTTTTTTTACAGGCGGTGGGACTTGTTTCCCCAACGTTGTATCCGGCGCCAATTTCACTAAGAAATCTGGCTTGTGGAATAAACCTGAACTCCTCTTCCAAGAATGGATTGACGCTTCCATGATTACGTCATCATTTGGACTTCCACTGCACTGGAGAGAAGAGCTCCAGTACCAACTGTCACCGCGCTGCACAGTCAACTGCCGCCACGCAGAAACCAAAGCCACCAGCATCTAGACACAGCAGCACCTCGCACCATGATCAAGTTCCAAAATAAGTCAATTGACTTTTAGTAACCAGCTGTTCATTGTCGTTAGAGTGCCTAGTCAAAATTTCAGCTCAATGAAACCACTGTTTGACATAATCAGCGATGTTGTTTAAAGTGCTACAGAGATGTCTGTGCACACGCTGCTAGTAACACTGCCTCTTGATACTATCAAACAGTTGACACTCTCCAATATTGTCCACAAGACGTTAAGAAAGTAAACAATGTGCTGGTCAATTTTCTTTTAAGAAAATTCAAACAGGTAACAACAATGAAGCACTCATTGGCATGGCAGTCCGATGTAAACAAGACACTGGTGTGGTGCTGAGAATCACACAAGTTGTCATGCTGAGGATCACACAAGTTGTCATAGAAGAAGGAATACCCAGTCTTTGTAGCTAATGAAGTAAGCGCAGGCTGGGGCTGTCTGATGTAAGGGATACTGGTGGGGCTGGCACGCCTTGTACTTCAGACTGGAGGTTTCTTCTTAGTTTCTGTAGCTTTCCTTTGAAGATTTCTTGTTTCAGTAAGACCTTTTTAAAACACGCGTAGTTTCGTTTCAAGAATCGTCGCCAAAAATCTGTAGTGATGAGGTCCGTAGCCAAGATGTAGTTTCATGTAGATTTATTAAGTTCAGTTACAGGTAGATGAGTTGTAGAGTAACAGCCCCACCAGGAGCAGTCTGCCTGCTGCTCAGCCCATACTCCAACTGACACACTCAAGCATCCAGGCACCCTAACATTCCATTCGAGACTCTCACACCAACATTCCATGCATCACATTCACACTGGCTGAGCAGCTAGGGAGAAAGTAAGTACATAGGTAATATACAGATTACTACATAATCCTTGCCACAGTTTCTGGGTTCAGGTTATACTGAGGTGTTCTTGAAAATTCTGTGTTAGACCTAATCTGTATGCGGACTGGCTTGACTCCTCAAATCAGTCCAATTTCCTCCCCTGAAAAGTCCCATACCACTGGAGAGACGGTGTCGCTCAGATCCAATGGCATGTCTTCCACTGTCAGTAATGGAAACATGGCTGTACAATGGTTCTGATTAGCCAACTTTAAAGCAATATCATCATCATTAGTCTGCAACTCAATTCCCTTCATCATGCAATAGATGGTACAATTCAATTTGCACAAAAGATCACGCCCTAGCAAACAGACTGGACTTGAGTCACACACCACAAACTGATGGTGATCTTGAAAGGCTCCAATTTCCACTGGCACTTCTCCTGTAAAAGGGTTTGTCATTCTTTTGTTAGAGACTCCTACAACCTGGATCGATTTTCCAGAGAGGGGCAGGTTTGGAGCTACTGCAGATCTCACAGTAGAACGGGTAGCACCAGTATCAATCAAGAATGTAATGGGATGACCATCTACGTCTGCTTCTACGTACGGTCCACTCTGGTCTACCTCTAAGACCGTGCCAAGTGTACTGCTTCCTCCCCCCCAGGCACCATCATAAGGACGGGTCCTGATTAAATCCATCCAGCGCTTCCATTATGGGCATCTGATAATAGGTTCAATTGCCCTGTGAGATTCTTGGAGGTTGGGGCACTTGCACAAACTGGTTCTGATTCCCTCCCGGGTTAAGAGATCTTGGCCTAGTCACCGTCGGTGTCTGATTCACAACGTCTGCCACCTGCACAAGTTCTCCTTCCTGTACTCTTTCACATGATTTAGACAACACTCGTGCTTCCAGTGCTCGATCTTGTGACAAAAATGATAAGCAGTTGTCTTTTTCAGGGTCACAGCATCTATCCCTGTCTTAGGACCTATAGGGGTACCTCTTCCTCTTCCCTGTCCCACCGGCCCTGCAACTGATGTGACTTGGACACCTTTTGGAACATTCCCTTGACCGCGAGCCACTGTTCCCCCTGTTTCCTGTACCTGCTCTCCCTTCTGTGCATTTTGCATTTGAACCAGCATCAATTTCTCCTTTATCCTCCTATGTTTAGAGTCCACATCATCACTGCAGTACCTTGCATACGGTAAGATCTCATCTATGGATTTGTTTTGCCAGCAGATTAGGTGCTGTTGGATCATGAGGCTGATTTCCGACCTCAAGCCTCTCACAAATTTTGTACAAATTGTCCCATATCCTTAGGGTCGAGTGTGTCTAACCCACTGTACTGCTTGAAGGCTTGTAACAGCCTCTCATAGTAAGCATGTACTGACTCTTTAGGTTCCTGGGTTGTTCGATCTATCTTAACCCAATCGATGTCTTGAGGGGCTATCTTGGACTGCACCATTGTGATCACCTGATCGTACTTCTTCATAACCACTGGTGAAGGACCATGAGTTACCAGATCCCTCTCTGCCTCAACAGCAGGCCACTGAATAGCTATTTTACTAGCAGACCACAGATCACTAGGAACCATAATTTCGAACAAGGTATTTCAGTCAATCCACAACACCTGAGATCTTAACAAAGCGATTGAATTGCTTACACTACTCAGCAGGTTTCTACCTCATCCTGGGAAAATCATTTGTAAACGCAGTTAGGTCACCTCTACTCCAAGGAATATGCACATACCCTCCACTAGGCACCTCCCATAATGAGTATGCCTCAACTCCCTGCATTCCCCCTCCTGGAGGTGGTGTTTCTCCAATCGCCTTTCTCACACTCTTCTTTGACCATCTCGTCTCCTACCTATCCAACATACTCCAAGCTCTTATTCCTATGACCAACTCCCGGATGTGCGTCTTCAACCTTGTCACTCTCTTCTCTTCCAGCTCCTGGTCACTGTAAGTGAGCCTGTGATTTCCCTGCAAGCTTTTCATTCGAGACAAGTCTATGTCATATCTCTGAGCCAATTCCGACATCTTTTCATGTGCCTGTTTTGCCCTTCGGTTGACATCCTTTGCTACAAACAACAGGTCATCCGGCTCATAGGTCTTTATCCTGTCTAAAGGTAAATTCCCACTGATGATCTCATCCACTTCAGCCTTCAGCCTCACCACATCCAATAGCTTTGCCTTCACTGCAGCCTTGATGGTACCCTGACTCGATGTACTACTTTGACTCTCCTTGCTGTTATTATGGTATCTCAACCAGGATTCCAAGTCTGCAACATCTAAGACATGTTGATTTCCAGAGGGTCTCTGACTTGTGCTTGCTTCTAACATCACACCACTTTGTCCTCTCACTGGTGTCTCCCACATCTGTGAATCTCAACTGGTATTTACCATGGGTTTAGACCATATAGTACTAGAACCAATTCGTACTACAGAGGGATCAGCAGTAGCCTCCAAAGGGGTACTAGATTCTATAGGCACTAAATATGGACAACTCCTGTTCGTGCTCCCTGTTCTTCCCAATCCAGTCCCTTTAGCATGCGTGGGCTGTCTCTGACCAAAATTTCCCACTGAGCTCAGTTCATACACAGGAACAACAGGACTAATGGTAACCGGCACTGTAAGAGCTTCTGGTAACCGTGAAGCAGCATTAGCTCCATTCTGTTCTATACCTCCAAGGGTGGACAATCCTGTCCCCCCCTACTCCTGCGGATACACTTCCCACAACTCCTGCACCAGGACCCACTTGAGCTGTTGCACTTCCCCAGTTTTCTGCACCTCCCAAGTCTCGTTCCCCGTCCCCTGATTGTGGACTATAAGGTGGAGGACGCTCAGATAACAACCCATCAAACAACCTGTCTCCATTGTCACTACTGTCGCTCCTATTTTTCACATCACCCCCCACCTGAGGAACCTGCACTGGCTCCCCGTCGACAGGAGAATCTCCTTCAAACTCCTCATCCACGCACACAAGGCACTCCACAAGACTGGCCCAGCCTACCTCAACAGACGACTCCTCTTCTACGTCCCCAACCGCCAACTCCGCTCCGCCGACCTCTCCCTCGCCACCATCCCTCGCATTCGAAGAACTACCACCGGCGGCAGATCCTTCTCCCACCTCGCCGCCAAGACCTGGAACACCCTTCCACTAAGCCTACGACAGACCCAAGACCTGTTGACCTTCAGGAGGCTACTCAAGACCTGGTTGTTCGACCAGTAGCAGCACCCCCCTTTTCTTTTTTCCCTAGCGCCTTGAGACCCTCACGGGTAAGTAGTGTGCTTTACAAATTCTGTGATTGATTGATTGATTGATTTTTACTCCTGTCCTGGGAACCTCCCTCTCCTACCAGCACCATGTACAACCTTTCTCCTTCTATGGTATCCACTCTCCATCTCTTAAGCTGTGCATCCCACTGTGCATCTTGATATACCCTCACAGTTTTCCTAATTCTCCCTTGGTATTTCTCTCTTTGTTTAGCAAATGCCTCAAACTGTGTGGGTCTAGGGAAGGTCGTAATGCAAACATTGCTCCTCTTAACAGATGCAATACATCCAGCTGAAATGAACCAAAACCTTTTCAGTAATCTTATGCCAATTTTGAAGCCAAATTATGGTGTGAAGCCCAACGTTTGTCGCCATATAATGTGCTGGAGTATCCTCGGGTGGAGCCTCTTCACCCACTCGAGTAACAACCCCTTCATCCCCCTGAACAGATCTCGTCACACCCTAAAACACCACATAATTTAGAAATGCTATTTTACGTTCAATAGATTACGACTGACAAGTCTTTCTCAGCCACAACTTTCTGATGATTACCAACCAATCCCAGTGCGGTGTTACACCAACCGAACTATCACAGTGCAGCACACCCTGATATCACTCCCACTCCTCGCAGCAGCTCACCCTCCTTCATAATTTCTCCATACACTTTCACTCACACAGTCATCTTAAATCTGCAATTCTCTGCCATCTAAAAGGATCGATAGAATTCAGCCACTCAAGAGCATTCACACACGGTGGCCCACGACCAGCGCGGATCACCCGAATCAGTATAGCTCACCACTGTACACAAGGCCCACTAGACGATTCACATAAAGTTTCCTGTCTTAGGTGAAACTGCTGATGACGTCTCACGACAACTCCTCAGTTCTTCGGTCAGACAATCACAATCTTGGTGTCCTCTACACCTTATAATATTTCCTAGGATCTTAAGCTACTTCGGGACCTGCAACTCAAATCTCAATCCTTGGACCACGTCCAGCGCGTAACCATATTCACTCGACTCTCATACCAACTCCCCAAGGCATCAAACCATCAACCATTCCCGCAATCTAACACACCACATGAACCCTATTAATACTCACTCCTCCTTTTGCCGCTGATCTCGCAGCACCATTAAACTCCGTTGGTCCTCACCAGATTCTGTTGCCTTCCGTCCTCGATCACTGGGCTCTAGTTCAGGGCTTTGGGGTTCTAAATTCTACTTGCTCTAGACTATTTTTGGACTCTCCCTTACTTCATGTGCAAACCATCCTACTTTGCTACCAACTGAAAGGGCCGGGCCCATAAGTTCTAGACCTGTTCTAGATTCACAATTCAATGGTTCTTTTTTGCAGAATGAAAGTGTAAAGGGGAGAAAAGTCATTAGGTGACACACTAATAATCCTCTTGGACACACAGTAACCACAGACGACTATGTAAGGTTAGTAAATGTATTACAAAGCGAAGAATAACTGAACGTACAGACACCTCAATATGATGGTGTAGAAATACATCAGAATTAGCATGAAGCCAACTCTGTGTATCCAGTTTAGACAATGCCGCATGAGTAATATTATTAGTTCAAGAAGTATTTTGCAGAAGATCAGAAAGCATGAGTCCAAGTTTCCCTGCATCGAGGGTTGGTGAGTAAAAAGCATTAAATCAATCCCTACTCTAACACTAAAATGGCATCCCCACTCAAGCATCTTCATGAAGAAGGATAGAAGGTGTCAACATATGGAGTCTTCCTAAGAAGTCTCTCCACAATTAATGGGTCATGTAGCATAAAACTACAGAGACAGAGCTTGCTCTAAGGTGCTCTCTCTCCGAAGGCAAAGGAGAAGTGGGGCACTTTCCCTACTCCCATTAACACATTATTCATAGGTAATATTACCAGAATCCAGTTCGAATCACACAATCTGCTCTGGGTACAATCCTGAAGGTGTTTTTCCACAGGACAACGGTGTTCTTTCCTTGATACATTTTGTCCTTGGTTCCCAGGCCCTCTCCTGTGTGAAGCACAACAACCTTCCTTTATCGACTCAAGCCAAACGATTGCAACTTCTTCTCTCCTTGCCTGACTAGTAAAACAAAGACATTATTCGAACTAACATAAGTGCTTCTTTCACCTGCAACGCAAAACGTGAGAAAGAACAAATTCCACAGTACAGATAAAGATCAAACTGTTAATTCTAAAGGGAGAGTTTCCAGGGAACTGCATTTCAGGCTTACAAAATACAGCTAACATAACAAAGCACCATATGATCTTTACGAATTTGCATGGAAAATAAAGCACTTTCAATTAATGCATTTACCTACATGTAAAATGGCGCAATCAATAAACACATTTAGTACATGAATAATTGTCAGTTGCACAACACAAGTTCTTCACGTTAATGTTTTCTGTTAGTTATGTTCATGTTCTATGTTAAATCTCCATGTTACTTTCAATGACCTAAAACACATCACATTTTCACTTTAGCACGTTTCGCGATTCTAACACTTTGCGTTAATACAACAAAGGATTATGTGCAGGTGCGGTCTACATGTGATTATGATACACCCCTACAAGAAAATTGCAGTTTCCACTCTATCAATGGTGAGGGGACTGTCATGGGCTAGCAGGGGATGGTCAGCCACAGAACAGGTCAGGCAGGTTAGATTCACTTTACAGTCAGCACTCTTCCCTGTAGCCCTGGTGCTTAATTCTTCTCACCAGGCCAATGGTAATTTCCCAGGTGTCCTTCAGGCAGAGCTATGGGCTTAAAAGATGAGAGGGCTCAAGTGCCACTCCATTCTTTACATGCACACATCAAAGTGAATAAGCAAAATCCCAACTCACCTGAGCCCTGTTCTATGGTGTTGTTCTAAGAAATTTTTATCAATTTTAAAAGAAAATGAACTATTTTGAAAACCTATTGGCTCATTATGTGTGTGATGTCAGCTCTATTGGAGCTTGTGTTGTGGGTATGCTGCTGGACTCAGGGAAGGACTGTGCTTGCTGGCGTGTGGGACCTTTTAGCCCTACCTTGGGGTTCCCCACAGATGAACTGTATGTCCCAGAAAGGGTTGTGGCTGGGACAGGCCATGTACAAGTTGTCAAGAAATGGATTAAAAAGCAATCACATGCCCAATTATATGTACATTTTGAGTGTACTCCACTCTATACTTCTGATTGTAAATATGTTTTATGTTAAGTGTCTAAACCTACCCTGAAGGGATGTAAACATGAAGATGCAATTTGATGATTTGTTATTCTGTTCAAATATTAGAAATGGTTAATTTGATATCTAACCTGGAGTGAAGGACGTTCAAGACCCAACCTCAGTGAACTACCAAAATGTGGAACTGTGGCATTAAAATGTGTAGTCATGTAATGGGATAAGAAGCCAGGTATACAATGCGAAACTGTGCCTCTTGTCACTCCCATCAACAATATCCTAATGACTGCGGCAGCACGTCACCTTTATTGAGTCTAAGCACATCAGCAGCCTCATACACCTGTGGCTCTAATTGCCAGAAAGTCAGTGGCGGTAGAAGAACAGAACGAGCAAACATTTTATGAAGCTTTTTTCCATTCATCCCCACTCCCCTGTCTCCTGCTCATAAACTAAAGGCATTGAGGAGATAGAGAAGAAACCACTTTGCCCCTAGGCCTGTTCATTTGTGGATCAACTTGCATAGTTCACACACCAGGGCAAGGGACTTGAACTCTCCCTACTGTGCTGAGATTGGAGTATTTTTGGATAAGATATGAAATCAGGGTGGTTCTATACAGGTACCATAAAAATACAAATGCTGTACCTACATATGAACGCAGTATCTTGAAGTAGGACATGATAGCTATACTTTGGCATATGAGGATTTATGTGGTCATATAATGCAGTATGTGTCTCAGATAAAGTCAGTAGTCATGCATATTTATAAAGCAATTGCTTGTATTTTATGAAATTGTAAAACTACATTAAAATGCTGTTAATATTTGCCTTCATGTCGTAAACTACGACAAATCCCACTAGATCACTTTCACCTCCAACCTCTCTATGAACTTTCACAAAATGGTTACTGTGCACTTCTCATGAGCTTCTGGGGAAGACCTGTTGCTTAATACTATTCTACGTGAAAATCCCTTCAAGTAGCCTTAACTTTAACCAAACACTAACGGGGGATTACCGCACACATCACTCTAAAATTAGAGGGTCCATCAGCATAATATAATTGCAGGACTGCAATCTAGCTTGATGCCTATGTGTCACATGTGTACCCACTTTTGCTATGTTTGGGCGACCTTGTATAAATCGCAAGCCTTGATTTAAGGTATGTTTTTCTTTGTTTGTACACCGAATGAATAGGAGTGCATAACAATAGTATTAGGGCCTTAGGACTTAAGCTTCTATTAATATTGGTGTTTTAGCTTGCAGGCGCTGTATGTGCTCAACCTCTCATGTGTTTATGCGGCTCATGTTGCAAAGCCAGAGAAAATATTTTTATCTTGTCTGCAGCATTTCACAATAACTTAGAAATTTCCATGCAGGACTGTGTAACAAATAGTAGATCCAAGTGTGGGGAGTTCCTCCCTTGAGCCATTAGCTTTAATGCCTTAAAAAGCGGAGGCTGATCCTCCGCTATGGCGGAGGAGCATTGCTGCCCCCTATCAGCATCAAAACTTTAAAAATAAAATGATAATAAAAGTGTTTATTATCGTTTTATTTTGCTTACACTAGTGAGGCTTGGGGGAGCGACATGGAGGGGGTGGTGGTGAGCAGGGCACTGAGTCATTGCACATGACGATTCGGCTGACTGTCTCAGGCCGGCCAAATCGTCATGCGCAGTGAAGTTTCTCCAACCCCAGCTGCATTGCTTGGTTGGAAAGAGCAAGCACAGGCTCCCAGTCTCCCAGGGAGCTCAAGTCCTCAGCCCTCAGGCTAGTCTTGATGCTGCTTTCAGCATCATGAAAGCATCATGAAAACAGCGTCAGGATTGGCCGCAGGGGATTCTGGGAGCCTGTGCCAGTGACGACAGAGCAGAAGAGCTGAGATGTGGTGAAGCAGCAGGTATGTTTTTATTTTATTTTTTGTCTCCTTTGTGTCTTCTTTGTTTGTGCTCTGTTCCCCCCTCCCCCTCAAGCCCCTCCCCACCACTCGCCTGGAGACAAGCTGCTACTGTTAAAAAGGTATAATGAACCCAAGCAATTCAAGCTGGAAAAGCCAACTGACAGGTTGCTGGGGAGAGATGGTGACAATAAGGACCTCAATTTGAAGCCCACTGGCATACAAGTGTGTGGAAGACAGTCCATGACTCAGCAAATATTATACTAAACTAATGTTTCAAGCCATAAGCCAGTTAAAACTAATATAATATAAGTACAGAATTATAATAATAATTTAAGGATGTGTGATGAATATGAACAATATTTGAAGTGTGTTGGGATGAAGAAAATAAACAGTACAGCTCTGGAAAGCATGCACCCCTGCCCGGCGGTGGCAGCCATGTGATCTATTTTGATTCTCTGCACATGAGTAGTACCAAAGATGGAGTGACTTGCAGGACTTCTCCAAAGCATCTCTGTGATCCTTTATAAAGGGCCAGACTCTAGGCTGTGGACGATAGGAGAAAGAGGCTCCTTTTGAAGTTTAGAAACAGTCCTTGCCCTTTTCTTGATCCATTCTTCCATAGAAATGGTTACCCCAACAGGTTGTGAAGTAATTAAGTGAGGTAGCCTCTCCCTCTTTTGTGCCTTAGGTTTAGGTCTTTACTTACAAGGAGCTCCGAGCCCCACCTGACCATCCTGCTATGAAAGCTGCCTCATATAACATCAAAGAAAGGTGCCCATCGACTGCTGAAGGAGGATATTGAAAGGCAGTCATCATGGAAAGGCAGTCTACAAGAGGAAGGACTTAAGTGACTGTGCAGGGGGAACTGGCATGCAACATGGCAAGCACTTGTTTTTCCCCCTACTATTTCTTTTATTGGTTTTGCAATAAACAGCAATGCAGAAAATAATAACATCTCCTCCATCCCTCCCACCACCCCATACGGAACCAAATAGATCGGCAATGCATTACTAACGTACTTTACAAAATGAAGCCAGGGCAAAACGTACAGTTAACATTATCACAGCTGTACACATCGCACCTTTTGGTGCCAGCTCCCTGTAATCACATCTCCTGGCAGAGTCATTTGACTACTCATTCCCCAAGTCTGTTACATGCTACGCAGCAGGTTCCTTGAGCTCATGCTGTAAGCAGATCTCCAGCATATCCCATTCCATTTTACAACCCTGGTCAGTTCCACTGTATATCAATCTGTGTTGTACTCCACATTCCGTTCGCACCGACCTTGCCAGTTCCCACAACCATTGTTTTATAGTGGGTGACCAAGTGGTCATTCAGTGCATTGCTACACATTTCTTTGCTACAGCTAGTCCCAATTCTACTACCTTTGCTGCATGTCTAGTGGGTTTGGATCGGGTCACCAGACCCAAAAGGCATAACCATATCGTGGGTGACAATTGTAATTCAGTCAAGTTCGCCAGTGCCTGTGTCACCTCACCCCAGAAAGTTCCCACAATTGGGCAAATCCACCACATGTGAATATAAGTCCCAGGGATCGATCAACATTTGTGTCAGTTTTCCTGTTTGGTCTGATCTAATCTATGTAACCACTGTTGCGTGAAATAATCCCTGTGTATGCATTTATATTGTATTAGCTTGAGTCACACATTACGAGTCACAATCCTGCAGTTGCCCAGCACGGAGGCCCAGTCGCGCTGGCTGAGCAGCCCACCCACATCATCCTCCCATTGTGTTTTCAGTGATAAGATGTGGGCGGCCATATGCGGAACGAAAAGGGCATACAAACACGAAATGAGTTTACGTTCTCCCCCCATATCCTGCAGTGTTTGATTCAGTACATGCGTATTGAGCTCCTGCGGGAAACCCTGCAAAGCCTTCCATATAGCCGCCGCCAATCCAGCATACAGAAGGAAGCAGCTGCCGGTTGCACAATGGGTGGCTGCAAAAGTATGCATAACCCAGCATCCTACCATCCACATACAAATCCCCCAGGCAGTGCGGGCCACCGTTCTACTCTCTATGCCTCAGGAATAGTGGAATCGATAGGCTGATGGTCGTATATCATGGAACTAATTGCTCTAAATAGATATATTCCTCCTTCACCCACCTCGTCATGCTTTTCCATATGGGCAATAATGTCTGAACCGGCTCCGGCAGACTCGATCTATATTTGCATGTTGCTAGTGGCAACGCCAAGAGCTTTTGTGGCCCAATCATATGGGCTAGTATTTCTGTGACAGGATCTGTTCCCTCCCCTTGAAACCATGGCATCAAGTCTTGAATATGAGTAGCCTAATATTATTCCCTAAAGTTCGGTGCCTGTAATCCCCGCTATTTCCGGGGAGCCTTTAGACCTCCAAGCTTATCCGTGCTCTCCTGTGCCCTCAGTATAACAACCAGAGCAGCTTTCCCAATTTACGGAAGCAGAATTCAGGTATGCGCTTTAGCATTTGCTGTAGCACACAGAGTATCCAGGGAAGCATTATCATTTTGCTTATTGCTATTCGGCCAATCAGAGACATTGGGAATCACAGCTATTTTCATATGCTTTGTTCTAGACCATCCAGGCGCACACCCACGTTTGAGGTGTAGGTTTCAGAGATATCTGAGCTTAGGTATACCCCTAGATATTTAACAGGTGATGTCTGCACTTTAATACTGGCCAAGTGGATACTCATGGGTATTGTCGTCTGGATGGGGTAAAGGACTGACTTATAGGCATTCAATCTAAACCCTGAGTGGGACCCAACCTCTGTAATTGTGTTGTGGATCATGTTCCATGTAAGCATTGGGTTTCTCACAGTCAGCAGAACATCGTCCACATAAAGCGAGATAACATCTCACTTACCTCCCATCAAGATCCCAGCCTCCTCATGTCTGGTGCGTATAATTCTGGCTGATGGATCAATAACCATGGTGAATATTAACGGCAAGGGGGTGCACCCCTGGTGTGTCATGCACTCTCTATCAGTCAGCCATCGAAGACTCTGTGGCCCGCTATTCGTATGTAATAGCAGCACTTATTCTAAGTAATCCATCCCCAGGTCATATCTACATAGTGTTTGTATCATAAATGCCCAGTTAACAGTATCAAATGCCTTGTGGGCGTCAAAGCTGGCCACCGTGCAAGGCTCCAACCCTTTTTTTCCTGTTCTATTATGAGGAAATTTTCCGGATCTTGGTGGTAGTGGTGCGGCCACTCACAATCCCTGATTGATATGCGTGTATGACCCCCTCTGACTCTTTAGAGAGATGGTGCACCAATATTTTCCTAGATATTTTCGCATCAACATTAATCATTGATAGGGGGTGGTAGGATTTGCAGTCCATGGGGTCCCTACCTGGTTTGGGCAAAACCACAATATTGGCCTCCCTCAGTGATGCTGGAAGCATGCCCTGCTTGAAAGCATTCCTATACATGGCCAGTAGTGATGTCCACAATAGGCCTGTGAATGTCTGGGGTGGAACTCAACACCATTCATGGTGTTTTCCCTGTGTTCATGTGTTTAATTGACTATGGGAGGAGATACCTAGAATTTAATAAAGTGCATGTGTGTAATGTATCCAAGATCGGTAAGTAACGCCACCCAGGTAAATTGGTGCTCACCTTACATTTATCTCAGACCTACATATGAAACTTACCTGTATTTATATGTAAAGAGAGATTTCATTAATACATATATATATTAGGTTCCTATACCATATTTCTATACACTTCCAAAAATTCATAAGAATTGTGATCCTCCACCGGGACGACCTATAGTGTCGGGAATTGGATCCTTACTGGAACCTCTGTCGCAGTTTTGTGACTTTTACCTCAAACCAGTTCTACAAAAAACAGAGACATATATAAGAGACACTAAAGATTTACTGGTACAGATTAAGGATCTTGAATATGACCCTCAGACTCACCCCTTGATGAGTCTAGATATGGAGAGTCTGTATACTAGCCTACCACAGGATAATACGCTTGATGTGATAAGAAAAACATTACAAAAAGAAGATTGGCAGTACACAACAGCAATAGAATTTATCATGGAATGTGCCAGCCTAGCCCTGACAAAAAACTGCTTCGAATTCGAGAAAACGTACTTACACACCCATGGTACTTCCATGGCAAGCGCTTTCGCTCCAAGTGTGGCGGGGTTGTATCTGTACAACCTGGAAACAGAATGCATACTACATGAAAATAACCCCTTTCAGAACCAAATTTCCATATGGAAGAGATACATAGACGATGTTTTTGTAATATGGAAAGGAGACAATGAGTCAGCACTAAGGTTTGTCGATTGGGTGACTAATCAGGATAGAATCCTTAAGTTCACTTACACTTTGGATAAGGACAGATTGATGTTCCTGGACGTCACAATTTTTAGTAACAACGGAAAGCTACACACAGACACATACCAAAAAACGACAGCGAAAAATAACCTTCTCCGATTTGATAGCTTTCACCCAAGACCATTGCGTGAGAATCTACCGTACGGACAATTTCTCGATCTATGACGGAATTGAAGTCAGATGAAGGACTTTAAACGCCAAGCTTAGACACTGACAAATAAACTGCGAGCAAGGAAATATCCTGAAGAAATAATCCAAAAATAAAAAAAACGAGCTAGAAACCAAAATAGAGATTCTCTCCTGGAAACCTATCCAAAAGAAAAAAATGAGCCACCACTGGTATGTGTTACTACGTACAATATAGCATCTAATGAAGTCAAAAAAATAATCCAACATAATTGGAAAATACTGAATGTGGGAAGCAGAAAGTGGGATTTACCACTGTTCTCACATAAAAGAGCAAAAGCTTACCTGATAGTCTGGTGCAGACAAGACCAACATAACATTCAAGACAGACACAAATGATACCTTCACTATTTGGTTTACCACCAATCATGGGACACTACCCATGTGGCCAATGTAGTGTCTGTCATTTGACAACACCAGCAAAAACAATAGATGTAGGACTACCTACCCCTTGGGAACTAAGAAGACACACAAATTGCAATACCAAATATGCAATCTATCTGATTATATGTCCATGCAACCTCAAATATATAGGTATGACGACTAGAAAAGTAGGCACACAAATTATAGAGCACAGAAGCACTATAAGATGCAAACGCAACACTACCAAAATGGCAGACCACTTCATAACTAGCCATCATACCCCCAATGACATGAGATGGACAGTCTTAGAACATGTGACAGAGGAGACCAGAAACATTTAAAAAATCCTATTCGAAAAAGAAAAAAGATGGGTGTACAGACTCTCTACACACACAACAGGACTAAATGATGATATGCCATGGAACGATATACTGTGACTGCACCTCTCACTGAGGATTCAAATAAGTAAGAAATCAGTGAACAGGTTCAAAGTAAGAAATGACCACTTATTATCCTTCCCACATAACTATTTAGCTCTTAGACACTAATTTTAAAGCAAGTAATTACACACCTTACAAACTCAATGTCCCACAATACACCTGCGTACATATGATGTTGTTCAATTATTATTAAATAGACAGTCTTGACAAGTCCTAGTGGGTATACCAGAAGAACATAAGTGTTTATTTTATAACAGAAAGACAGAATGACTTGAAATATTCCTTTTTAAACCTAACTATGTGATTTTTATATCACATGACATGAATGAGCGGTATAAGAGCAATAGAGAAAGGACATGAGAATTTCCGAGATCTTGAGTGCATGCCCAGCTTATACCTGAGGTAGCATGCGCAACCCCAAAATACAAACAATGGGATGAATATATTTTTCAACTTAATTTCCTATCTGGCATCACGTGATAACATCACGTAAACCAGATCACCGCAGTGGCATATATAAAACAAACTCCGTGAGCTCCGGTCATACAACAACGGGTGGATATTATAATACTTTGTGGATTGCCGATATCACATGATTAAGTCACGTGGAACGGATCCCCTCAAAAGATCTATTCACAAGGAACTCCGTGAGCTCCAGTCACATGCCCCAACCACATCTGAGGTGGTGCGCATGTGAACACACCTCGGACAAAATGGGATCATGTGACACAGCATCACGTGATTCATAGCACCAATCACGGCCAATTAAAAAAACCAGGAAGTGAGCATACAATTCTAACATGCAGGGAGACAGGGACACTGCTCGAGTGATGAGCGGACCCGTACCCTTGACGAAGTAAGACAATCGTGTACTAACCTAATTCTCAAACTAAACGGAAGTGCCAGAATCGTGAGTAAGGAACCGACTAACAAGGTTCTAAATGTTGAGGTGTCCATTTTTTCTAGTGTGCGACTACAGGGACGGTCCATCCCTGAAACTCTCTATGATGTCAGTAAACTTACTTAGACAAGTAGGTAACCTATATTACCATTTTGTGTTGTTGACTGGTGTAGAACACCAATGTCTGTCCATTGTTTGTATATGTTTGTGTATGTCATGTGTAACTGGCACAATGAAATGTCACTGGATAAAACCCGAAAAAGAGTTATAGAGACATAAGCACATAAGATGGGGTGCATGTTACGATATGAGTAACCTGTTATTTGATTATCAAATTTTCTCATTTCAGCTTTGACCATAGGAGGAAAAGGTCCTTCAATCAATCAATCAATCAATCAATCACAGAATTTGTAAAGCGCACTACTTACCCGCGAGGGTCTCAAGGCGCTAGGGAAAAAAGAGGGGGGGTGCTGCTACTGGTCGAACAACCAGGTCTTGAGTAGCCTCCTGAAGGTCAGCAGGTCTTGGGTCTGTCGTAGGCTTAGTGGGAGGGTGTTCCAGGTCTTGGCGGCGAGGTGGGAGAAGGATCTGCCGCCGGTGGTAGTTCTTCGAATGCGAGGAACGGTGACGAGGGAGAGGTCGGCGGAGCGGAGTTGGCGGTTGGGGACGTAGAAGAGGAGTCGTCTGTTGAGGTAGGCTGGGCCAGTCTTGTGGAGTGCCTTGTGTGCGTGGATGAGGAGTTTGAAGGAGATTCTCCTGTCGACGGGGAGCCAGTGCAGGTTCCTCAGGTGGGGGGTGATGTGGCGTGGTACATCGAGGATCAGGCGTGCGGAGGCGTTTTGTATGCGTTGCAGTCGCTTGATGAGCTTGGCCGGGGCTCCCGCGTAGAGGGCGTTCCCATAGTCAAGTCTGCTACTGACGAGGGCCTGGGTGGCTGTTCTTCTTGTGTCTGTCGGGATCCACCTGTAGATCTTGCGAAGCATGCGGAGGGTGTTGAAGCAGGAGGATGAGACTGCGTTGACTTGCTTGGCCATGGAGAGCGTTGAGTCGAGGATGACTCCCAGGTTGCGTGCGTGGTCGGTGGGTGTCGGGGCTGCTCCCAGCATCGTTGGCCACCAGGAGTCGTCCCAGGCTGAGGGGTTGGAGACGAGAATGAGGACCTCTGTCTTCTCCGTGTTCAGTTTTAGTCGGCTGATCTTCATCCAATCGGCGACGGCCTTCATTCCTTCATGGAGGTTGGATTTGGCGGCGAGGGGTCCTTGGTGAGGGAGAGGATCAGTTGAGTGTCGTCGGCGTAGGAGATTATGTTGAGGTCATGCTGTCTGGCGATGCGTGCGAGCGGGGCCATGTAGATGTTGAACAGTGTTGGGCTGAGGGACGATCCCTGGGGTACGCCGCAGATGATCTCGGAGGCTTCGGATCGGAATGGTGGGAGGCGGACTCTCTGGGTTCTGCCGGCGAGGAAGGAGGTGGCCCATTCCAGGGCCTTGTCTCAGATCCCTGCGTCGTGGAGGCGTGCGCGTAGAGTGCGGTGGCAGACAGTGTCGAAGGCGGCGGAGAGGTCCAGCAGGATGAGGGCTGCGGTCTCACCGTTGTCCAGCAGGATCCTGATGTCGTCGGTGGCGGCGATGAGGGCAGTCTCAGTGCTGTGGTTGCTGCGGAACCCCGATTGGGATGGGTCCAGGATGCTGTTTTCTTCGAGGTATCGGGTTAGCTGTTTGTTGACGATCTTCTCGATGACCTTGGCTGGGAACGGAAGCAGGGAGATGGGCCGGAAGTTCTTGAGGTCTCTCGGGTCCGCCTTGGGTTTTTTGAGTAGGGCGTTGATCTCTGCGTGTTTCCAGCTCTCTGGGAAGGTCGCGGTCTCGAAGGAGAGATTGATGACGTTGCACAGGTGGGGTGCGATGGAGCTGCTGGCTTTGTTGAAGATGTGGTGCGGGAAAGGGTCTGACGGGGAGCCGGAGTGTATTGTGCTCATGGTCTTGATGGTGTCCTCGATGTTCACGCTGGCCCAGGCTGGCAGGGGGTCGTGGTCGATGGTGTGCGGCGGGTCTGGTGCATCGATCTTAGTTGGGGCTGTCTGGGTGTTGAAGCTGTTGTGGATGTCGGCGATCTTGCGGTGGAAGAAGGTGGCGAGGGAATCGCACAGGGGTTGCGACGGCGGGATGTCGTTGGTGTTGGAGCTGGGGTTGGAGAGTTCCTTCACGATGTTGAAAAGCTCCTTGCTGTTATGTGCATTGTTGTCGAGGCGGTCTTTGAAGGAGATTCTCTTGGCGGACTTGATGAGGTGGTGGTGGTTACGGATGGCATATTTGTGGGCTGCGTGGCTGTCCGGTGTCTTATCACTGTGCCATTTCTTCTCTAGTTTTCGGCAGGTACGCTTGGAAGCTAGGAGTTCCGAGGTGAACCAGCTGGCTCTTTCGGTGGTGTCACTGTAGGTGAGTTTTTTCAGCGGGGCGAGGGTGTTGGCACAGTCGTCCATCCTTCGTCTGAGGTTGCAGGCAGCGTCGTCGGTGTTGGATGGGTCGGAGGGAGGGCTGAGAGTGAGGGTTGCCCGAAGTTGGTCTTCGGTGACTTTGCTCCAGCAGCGGTGTGGGATCTGTTGGGTGCGGTGGTGTGTGGTGGGTTTCTGGAAGGTGAAATGGATGCAGCGGTGGTCGGTCCAGAGGAGTTCCGTGGTGTGGCTGAAGGAGATGTGGGAGTTTGAGGAGAAGATGGGGTCAAGCGTGTGGCCGGCGGAATGGGTCGGTGTTGTGACGAGCTGGCTCAGACCGAGGTTGGCGAGGTTGTCGATCAGGGTGGTGGAGTTGCTGTCGTTGTTGTTCTCCAGGTGAAAGTTCAGGTCTCCGAGGAGGATGTAGTCGGTAGAGGTCAGGGCGTGCGTGCTGATGAAGTCGGCGATGGAGTCGCTGAACTGGGGTCGAGGCCCAGGGGGTCTGTAGACAAGGGTGCCTCTAAGGGTGGTGTTGGGGTCCGTGTGGATCTGGAAGTGCATGTGTTCGGCGGTGCTGAGAGTGTCGTCGGTGCTGGTCGAGACCCTGATGGTGTTCTTGTGGATGATGGCGATTCCTCCTCCTACTGCGTTGACGCGGTCTCTGCGGGTGATCTTATAGCCGTATGGGATGGCAATGGCGATGTCGGGGGCGGAGGAGTCGTTCATCCAGGTCTCTGTCAGGAAGGCGACGTCTGGTGATGATGTGTCGAGCAGGTCCCAGAGCTCGACGGTGTGTTTGCGTGCGGAGCGGGAGTTCAGTAGGATGCATCGGAGGTGGTTGAGGTCCTTCTTGGCGGGCGCCTTGGTGGGTCTGAGGCTGGTGTAGCTGCAGTTCCGGCAGGTGAAGGGACCATGGGTGCGTTTCGGGACGGCCTTGAAGCAGTTGTGCGTCCGTCCGGGGTTGAGAGCGTGGAGTGTGGTGGCATCGTATCGGCGTCGGTCTTCGAGGCTGGTGCGGGGGGCGCACGGCCCAGGGGTTCTGGCGCTGGGCGCGGTCCAGGCACGGACGGGCGCAGACGGGCTTGCCTTAGGCGCGCCTTTGGCGCGCCAGCGGCCGCCATATATGGGGAGGTGGGAGGGAGGAGCAGCTGGGAGGCGGGAGGCAGGGGCAGCGAATGGGCAGTCAGGGGGGCGGGGCCGCAGGGGACGCAGCGGCGGAAGTGGAGAGAGGCAGCGAGGGGTACAGAAGGCAAAATGGACACAAGGGAAATGGGGGCAGCGAGGGAAACAGAGGAAAAAACGGGCACAGTTCAATGGGGGCAGCGAGGGAAACAGAGGAAAAAACGGGCACAGTTCAATGGGGCAGCGAGGAAACAGAAGGCAAAATGGACACAAGGGAAATGGGGGCAGCGAGGAAATAGAGGAAAAACGGGCACAGTTCAATGGGGCAGCGTGGGAAACAGAAGGCAAAATGGACACAAGGGAAATGGGGGCAGCGAGGGAAACAGAGGAAAAAACGGGGACAGTTCAATGGGGGCAGCGAGGGAAACAGAAGGAAAAATGGACACAAGGGAAATGGGGGCAGCGAGGAAATAGAGGAAAAAACGGGCACAGTTCAATGGGGCAGCGAGGGAAACAGAAGGCAAAATGGACACAAGGGAAATGGGGGCAGCGAGGAAACAGAGGAAAAAACGGGCACAGTTCAATGGGGGCAGCGAGGAAACAGAGGAAAAACGGGCACAGTTCAATGGGGGCAGCGAGGAAACAGAAGGCAAAATGGACACAAGGGAAATGGGGGCAGAGAGGGAAATAGAGGAAAAAACAGGCACAGTTCAATGGGGCAGCGAGGGAAACAGAAGGCAAAATGGACACAAGGGAAATGGGGGCAGCGAGGGAAACAGAGGAAAAAACGGGCACAGTTCAATGGGGGCAGCGAGGAAACAGAGGAAAAACGGGCACAGTTCAATGGGGGCAGCGAGGAAACAGAAGGAAAAATGGACACAAGGGAAATGGGGGCAGCGAGGAAACAGAGGAAAAAACGGGCACAGTTCAATGGGGGCAGCGAGGGAAACAGAAGGAAAAATGGACACAGGGGAAATGGGGGCAGCGAGGGAAACAGAAGGAAAAATGGACACAAGGGAAATGGGGGCAGCGAGGAAACAGAAGGAAAAAAGGACACAGTTCAATGGGGGCAGCGAGGGAAACAGAAGGCAAAATGGACACAAGGGAAATGGGGGCAGCGAGGAAACAGAGGAAAAACGGGCACAGTTCAATGGGGGCAGCGAGGGAAACAGAAGGCAAAATGGACACAAGGGAAATGGGGGCAGCGAGGAAACAGAGGAAAAACGGGCACAGTTCAATGGGGGCAGCGAGGGAAACAGAGGAAAAAACGGGCACAGTTCAATGGGGGCAGCGAGGAAACAGAAGGAAAAATGGACACAAGGGAAATGGGGGCAGCGAGGAAACAGAGGAAAAAACGGGCACAGTTCAATGGGGGCAGCGAGGGAAACAGAAGGAAAAATGGACACAGGGGAAATGGGGGCAGCGAGGAAACAGAAGGAAAAATGGACACAAGGGAAATGGGGGCAGCGAGGGAAACAGAAGGAAAAAAGGACACAGTTCAATGGGGGCAGCGAGGGAAACAGAAGGAAAAATGGACACAAGGGAAATGGGGGCAGCGAGGAAACAGAAGGAAAACGGGCACCGAGGCCACAAGCAGAGGTGCGAGCTTACCAGCAGCAGCAGCGGGCAGGACACCACAGGCAGAGCTGTGTGGCGGGGGAGCGACCTACCTGGCAAGGTCAAGGGTCGCTCTCCTAACCGCGCAGCGGCCGCCATATATGGGGAGGTGGGAGGGAGGAGCAGCTGGGAGGCGGGAGGCAGGGGCAGCGAATGGGCAGTCAGGGGGGCGGGGCCGCAGGGGACGCAGCAGCGTCCTACCTTGCCAGGTAGGTCGCTCCCCCACCACACAGCTCCGCCTGTGCTGTCTGCCCGCTGCTCCTGTAGGTAAGATCGCCCTCCGCTTGTGGCCCCGGTGCCAGTTTTGTCTGCTTGTCTCCCCTTTCCTTTCTGTGCCCCTCGCTGCCCCACTGTTGTTGTGCCCGTGATTTGCCTGCTTTCCCCCCGTTTTTCCTTCTGTGCCCCTCGCTGCCCCACTGTTGTTGTGCCCGTGATTTGCCTGCTTTCCCCCCGTTTTCCTTCTGTGCCCCCGCTGCCCCACTGTTGTTGTGCCCGTGATTTGCCTGCTTTCCCCCCGTTTTCCTTCTGTGCCCCTCGCTGCCCCACTGTTGTTGTGCCCGTGATTTGCCTGCTTTCCCCCGTTTTTCCTTCTGTGCCCCTCGCTGCCCCACTGTTGTTGTGCCCGTGATTTGCCTGCTTTCCCCCGATTTCCTTCTGTGCCCCTCGCTGCCCCACTGTTGTTGTGCCCGTGATTTGCCTGCTTTCCCCCCGTTTTCCTTCTGTGCCCCCGCTGCCCCACTGTTGTTGTGCCCGTGATTTGCCTGCTTTCCCCCGTTTTCCTTCTGTGCCCCTCGCTGCCCCACTGTTGTTGTGCCCGTGATTTGCCTGCTTTCCCCCCGTTTTCCTTCTGTGCCCCTCGCTGCCCCACTGTTGTTGTGCCCGTGATTTGCCTGCTTTCCCCCGTTTTTCCTTCTGTGCCCCTCGCTGCCCCACTGTTGTTGTGCCCGTGATTTGCCTGCTTTCCCCCCGTTTTTCCTTCTGTGCCCCCGCTGCCCCACTGTTGTTGTGCCCGTGATTTGCCTGCTTTCCCCCCGTTTTTCCTTCTGTGCCCCCGCTGCCCCACTGTTGTTGTGCCCGTGATTTGCCTGCTTTCCCCCGTTTTTCCTTCTGTGCCCCTCGCTGCCCCACTGTTGTTGTGCCCGTGATTTACCTGCTCTCCCCCCGTTTTTCCTTCTGTGCCCCTCGCTGCCCCACTGTTGTTGTGCCCGTGATTTACCTGCTCTCCCCCCGTTTTTCCTTCTGTGCCCCTCGCTGCCCCACTGTTGTTGTGCCCGTGATTTACCTGCTCTCCCCCCGTTTTTCCTTCTGTGCCCCTCGCTGCCTATCGCCATTCCCGCCGCTGCGTCCCTGCGGCCCCGCCCCCTGACTGCCCATTCGCTGCCCCTGCCTCCCGCCTCCCAGCTGCTCCTCCCTCCCACCTCCCCATAAATGGCGGCCGCTGCACGGTGAGGAGAGCGACCCTTGACCTTGCCAGGTAGGTCGCTCCCCCACCACACAGCTCCGCCTGTGCTGTCTGCCCGCTGCTCCTGTAGGTAAGATCGCCCTCCGCTTGTGGCCCCGGTGCCAGTTTTGTCTGCTTGTCTCCCCTTTCCTTTCTGTGCCCCTCGCTGCCCCACTGTTGTTGTGCCCGTGATTTGCCTGCTTTCCCCCCGTTTTCCTTCTGTGCCCCTCGCTGCCCCACTGTTGTTGTGCCCGTGATTTGCCTGCTTTCCCCCGTTTTTCCTTCTGTGCCCCTCGCTGCCCCACTGTTGTTGTGCCCGTGATTTGCCTGCTTTCCCCCCGTTTTTCCTTCTGTGCCCCTCGCTGCCCCACTGTTGTTGTGCCCGTGATTTGCCTGCTTTCCCCCCGTTTTTCCTTCTGTGCCCCTCGCTGCCCCACTGTTGTTGTGCCCGTGATTTGCCTGCTTTCCCCCCGTTTTTCCTTCTGTGCCCCTCGCTGCCCCACTGTTGTTGTGCCCGTGATTTGCCTGCTTTCCCCCCGTTTTTCCTTCTGTGCCCCTCGCTGCCCCACTGTTGTTGTGCCCGTGATTTACCTGCTCTCCCCCCGTTTTCCTTCTGTGCCCCTCGCTGCCCCACTGTTGTTGTGCCCGTGATTTACCTGCTCTCCCCCGTTTTTCCTTCTGTGCCCCTCGCTGCCCCACTGTTGTTGTGCCCGTGATTTACCTGCTCTCCCCCCGTTTTCCTTCTGTGCCCCTCGCTGCCCCACTGTTGTTGTGCCCGTGATTTACCTGCTCTCCCCCCGTTTTCCTTCTGTGCCCCTCGCTGCCTATCGCCATTCCCGCCGCTGCGTCCCTGCGGCCCCGCCCCCTGACTGCCCATTCGCTGCCCCTGCCTCCCGCCTCCCAGCTGCTCCTCCCTCCCACCTCCCCATAAATGGCGGCCGCTGCACGGCCGCGCAGCGGACGTGCGCAGCGGGCGCGCCGCTGGCGCGCCGAGGCGCGCCTAAGGCAAGCCCGTCTGCGCCCGTCCGCGACTGGACCGCGCCCAGCGCCAGAACCCCTGGATCCCACCGATGCAACACCACTCGACGGACCTACGACGCCGCCACACTCACCGCACTCAATGCCGGCCGGAACCCTGCCTGCTACCGAGCCTCACCGAGACGCACCCACGGACCCTTCACCTGCCAAACCTGCCGATTCACCTGCCCCCTGACGTGCACCACCTCCGCCAAGTCGAGCAACAGCAGCAACCACCTGAAATGCATCCTGCTGAACACCCGCTCCGTCCACAGGCACGCCGTGGAACTCTGGGACCTGCTCGACGCAACAGCACCGGACATCGCCTTCCTCACCGAAACCTGGATGAACGCCTCCTCAGCGCCTGACATCGCCATAGCCATCCCGGATGGATACAAGATCACCCGGAAGGACCGCGTCAACCAGACGGGAGGAGGCATCGCCATCGTACACAAGAACACCATCCGCATCTCGACTAACTCCGACGAGACCTTCACCGCCGCCGAACACCTACACTTCCAGATACACACGGACCCCAAGACCACCCTCCGAGGCACCCTCATCTACAGACCCCCGGGACCACGCACACTATTCAGCGAAGACATCGCAGACTTCATCAGCCCGCACGCCATGCCCTCCGCCGACTACATCCTCCTAGGGGACCTCAACTTCCACCTGGAGAACAACAACGACAGAAACACCACCGCCCTGCTGGACAACCTCGCCAACCTCGGACTCAAGCAACTGGTGAACACGCCCACCCACTACGCCGGCCACACGCTTGACCCCGTCTTCTCGTCCAGCAAGCACATCTCCTTCAGCCACGCCACCGGACTCCACTGGACCGACCACAGCTGCGTCCACTTCAGCTTCAGAAAGACTGCGACCCACCACCACCCGCAACAGGCTCCCCGCCGGAGCTGGAGCAAGATCACCGCCGAGCAGCTCACCGCCTCCCTCAGCCAGAACACACCCACCGACACAACGGACCCAAACGAAGCAGCCAGCAACCTCGCCAAGTGGCTGACCGCCTGCGCCGACGACCTCGCACCACTAAAAAACCCTCCCAGCAGACCCGGAAGCAAGAAAACCCCTTGGTTCACCAACGAACTCAAGGAATCCAAGAAGAACTGCCGCACTCTCGAGAAAACCTGGCGACTCGACCAGACCACAGACAACAGGACCGCCCTCAAGCACGCCACCCGCAAACACCACCAGCTGATCCGTGCCACCAAGAAGTCGGCACTCAAAGAACGACTGGACAACAACGCCCATGACAGCAAGGAACTTTTCAGCATCGTCAAAGAGTTCTCCAACCCCAGCGCCGGAAACAACGACATCACCCCTCGCAAGACCTCTGCAACTCACTCTCCGCGTTCTTCCACCGCAAGATCACCGACATACACAACAGCTTCAACGCACAAACAACGCACCCTACCGCCGAACCAATGCCCGCCACCACCACCCTCTGCAACTGGACCCCGATCAACACCGAAGACACCACCCGCACGATGAACTCCATCCACTCCGGATCACCAACCGACCCCTGCCCACACCACGTCTTCAACAAAGCCGACGCCACCATCGCACCCCATCTCCGGGACATCATCAACTCCTCCTTCCGCACCGCCACCTTCCCGGAGAGCTGGAAGCACGCCGAGCTTACCGCCCTCCTGAAGAAACCAACGGCGGACCCCACCGACCTCAAGAACTACCGCCCCATCTCGCTCCTTCCGTTTCCGGCCAAAGTCATCGAGAAGACCGTCAACAGACAGCTTGCCGCCTTCCTCGAGACGAATGGATCCCTCGACCCCTCGCAGTCCGGGTTTCGGGCCAACCACAGCACCGAGACCGCCCTTATCGCAGCCACCGACGACATCAGAACCCTAACCGACAACGGGGAAACAGCTGCCCTCATCCTCCTGGACCTCTCCGCGGCGTTCGACACCGTCTGCCACCGCACCCTAGTGAAGCGCCTCAGCAACATCGGAATCCGAGAGAAAGCACTGGAATGGATCATCTCGTTCCTCGCCGGAAGAACCCAGAGAGTCCGCCTCTCCCCGTTCAGATCCGAAGCCACCGAAGTCATCTGCGGCGTTCCACAAGGATCCTCACTCAGCCCGACCCTCTTCAACGTCTACATGAGCCCCCTCGCAGCCATCGCACGCCGACACAACCTCAACATCATCTCCTACGCCGACGACACCCAGCTGATCCTCTCCCTCACCAACGACCCCACTACCGCCAGAGCCAACCTGCACGACGGGATGAGAGACGTCGCCGACTGGATGAGGAACAGCCGCCTTAAACTGAACTCAGACAAGACGGAAGTCCTCATCCTGGGCTCATCACCCTCCGCCTGGGACGACTCCTGGTGGCCCCCGGCCCTGGGCACCGCACCCAAGCCAACGGACCACGCACGCAACCTGGGCTTCATCCTGGACTCCTCCCTATCAATGACCAAACAAGTCAACGCCGTCTCATCTTCATGCTTCAACACCCTGCGCATGCTCCGCAAGATCTTCAGATGGATCCCCACTGAAACCAGGAAGACCGTCACCCAGGCACTCGTCACCAGCCGACTGGACTATGGGAACACCCTCTACGCCGGAACCACAGCCAAACTTCAAAAGAGACTCCAGCGCATCCAGAACGCCTCCGCACGACTCATCCTGGACATCCCCCGACACAGCCACATCACCGTACACCTGAAAGACCTGCACTGGCTCCCCGTCAGCAAGAGAATCACGTTCAGACTCCTCACCCACGCACACAAGGCCCTCCACGACCTGGGCCCAAAGTACCTCAACGACCGCATGTCCTTCTACACGCCCACACGCCAGCTACGATCAACCAGCCACGCCCTCGCCACCGTACCACGCATCCGCAGAACCACCGCCGGAGGAAGATCCTTCTCCTACCTGGCGGCCAAGACCTGGAACTCCCTCCCCACTCACCTTCGGCGAACCCAGGACCATCTCGCCTTCAGGAAGCAGCTCAAGACCTGGCTGTTCGAGCAGTAACTTACCCCCTCCCCCAGCGCCTTGAGACCCTCCCGGGTGAGTAGCGCGCTCTATAAATGCCGTGATTGATTGATTGATTGAGTGGAGAGAGGCAGCGAGGGGTACAGAAGGCAAAATGGACACAAGGGAAATGGGGGCAGCGAGGGAAACAGAGGAAAAAACGGGCACAGTTCAATGGGGGCAGCGAGGGAAACAGAGGAAAAAACTGGCACAGTTCAATGGGGGCAGCGAGGGAAACAGAAGGCAAAATGGACACAAGGGAAATGGGGGCAGCGAGGGAAACAGAGGAAAAAACGGGCACTGTTCAATGGGGGCAGCGAGGAAACAGAAGGCAAAATGGACACAAGGGAAATGGGGGCAGCGAGGGAAACAGAGGAAAAACGGGCACAGTTCAATGGGGGCAGCGAGGGAAACAGAGGAAAAAACGGGCACAGTTCAATGGGGGCAGCGAGGGAAACAGAAGGAAAAATGGACACAAGGGAAATGGGGGCAGCGAGGGAAAAAGAGGAAAAACGGGCACAGTTCAATGGGGCAGCGAGGAAACAGAAGGAAAAATGGACACAGGGGAAATGGGGGCAGCGAGGGAAACAGAAGGAAAAATGGACACAAGGGAAATGGGGGCAGCGAGGAAACAGAGGAAAAAACGGGCACAGTTCAATGGGGGCAGCGAGGGAAACAGAAGGCAAAATGGACACAAGGGAAATGGGGGCAGCGAGGGAAACAGAGGAAAAAACGGGCACAGTTCAATGGGGGCAGCGAGGAAACAGAGGAAAAACGGGCACAGTTCAATGGGGGCAGCGAGGGAAACAGAAGGAAAAATGGACACAGAGGAAATGGGGGCAGCGAGGAAACAGAGGAAAAAACGGGCACAGTTCAATGGGGGCAGCGAGGGAAACAGAAGGAAAAATGGACACAAGGGAAATGGGGGCAGCGAGGGAAACAGAGGAAAAAACGGGCACAGTTCAATGGGGGCAGCGAGGGAAACAGAAGGAAAAATGGACACAGGGGAAATGGGGGCAGCGAGGGAAACAGAAGGAAAAATGGACACAAGGGAAATGGGGGCAGCGAGGGAAACAGAAGGAAAAAAGGACACAGTTCAATGGGGGCAGCGAGGGAAACAGAAGGCAAAATGGACACAAGGGAAATGGGGGCAGCGAGGAAACAGAGGAAAAACGGGCACAGTTCAATGGGGGCAGCGAGGGAAACAGAAGGCAAAATGGACACAAGGGAAATGGGGGCAGCGAGGAAACAGAGGAAAAAACGGGCACAGTTCAATGGGGGCAGCGAGGGAAACAGAGGAAAAAACAGGCACAGTTCAATGGGGGCAGCGAGGGAAACAGAAGGAAAAATGGACACAAGGGAAATGGGGGCAGCGAGGGAAACAGAGGAAAAAACGGGCACAGTTCAATGGGGGCAGCGAGGGAAACAGAAGGAAAAATGGACACAGGGGAAATGGGGGCAGCGAGGGAAACAGAAGGAAAAATGGACACAAGGGAAATGGGGGCAGCGAGGGAAACAGAAGGAAAAAAGGACACAGTTCAATGGGGGCAGCGAGGGAAACAGAAGGAAAAATGGACACAAGGGAAATGGGGGCAGCGAGGGAAACAGAAGGAAAACGGGCACCGAGGCCACAAGCAGAGGTGCGAGCTTACCAGCAGCAGCAGCGGGCAGGACACCACAGGCAGAGCTGTGTGGCGGGGGAGCGACCTACCTGGCAAGGTCAAGGGTCGCTCTCCTCACCGCGCAGCGGCCGCCATATATGGGGAGGTGGGAGGGAGGAGCAGCTGGGAGGCGGGAGGCAGGGGCAGCGAATGGGCAGTCAGGGGGGCGGGGCCGCAGGGGACGCAGCAGCGGGAGTGGAGAGAGGCAGCGAGGGGTACAGAAGGCAAAATGGACACAAGGGAAATGGGGGCAGCGAGGGAAACAGAGGAAAAAACGGGCACAGTTCAATGGGGGCAGCGAGGGAAACAGAGGAAAAAACGGGCACAGTTCAATGGGGGCAGCGAGGGAAACAGAAGGCAAAATGGACACAAGGGAAATGGGGGCAGCGAGGGAAACAGAGGAAAAAACGGGCACAGTTCAATGGGGGCAGCGAGGGAAACAGAAGGCAAAATGGACACAAGGGAAATGGGGGCAGCGAGGGAAACAGAGGAAAAAACGGGCACTGTTCAATGGGGGCAGCGAGGGAAACAGAAGGCAAAATGGACACAAGGGAAATGGGGGCAGCGAGGAAACAGAGGAAAAAACGGGCACAGTTCAATGGGGGCAGCGAGGGAAACAGAGGAAAAACGGGCACAGTTCAATGGGGGCAGCGAGGGAAACAGAAGGAAAAATGGACACAAGGGAAATGGGGGCAGCGAGGGAAAAAGAGGAAAAAACGGGCACAGTTCAATGGGGCAGCGAGGGAAACAGAAGGAAAAATGGACACAGGGGAAATGGGGGCAGCGAGGGAAACAGAAGGAAAAATGGACACAAGGGAAATGGGGGCAGCGAGGGAAACAGAGGAAAAAACGGGCACAGTTCAATGGGGGCAGCGAGGGAAACAGAAGGCAAAATGGACACAAGGGAAATGGGGGCAGCGAGGGAAACAGAGGAAAAACGGGCACAGTTCAATGGGGGCAGCGAGGGAAACAGAGGAAAAAACGGGCACAGTTCAATGGGGGCAGCGAGGAAACAGAAGGAAAAATGGACACAAGGGAAATGGGGGCAGCGAGGGAAACAGAGGAAAAAACGGGCACAGTTCAATGGGGGCAGCGAGGGAAACAGAAGGAAAAATGGACACAGGGGAAATGGGGGCAGCGAGGGAAACAGAAGGAAAAATGGACACAAGGGAAATGGGGGCAGCGAGGGAAACAGAAGGAAAAAAGGACACAGTTCAATGGGGGCAGCGAGGGAAACAGAAGGAAAAATGGACACAAGGGAAATGGGGGCAGCGAGGGAAACAGAAGGAAAACGGGCACCGAGGCCACAAGCAGAGGGGCGAGCTTACCAGCAGCAGCAGCGGGCAGGACACCACAGGCGGAGCTGTGTGGCGGGGGAGCGACCTACCTGGCAAGGTCAAGGGTCGCTCATGTATGGTCAAGGGTCGCTCATGTATGGTCTGTATATAAATGTGCATGCCTTTTTGAATACAATATAATTGCACAAGCTAATAGGCTTTCACTATATTTAGCAGGGTAAACAAAGGTCCTGAAAAAAGCCAAATGACCTTTCGAAGCAGTTTTATTGGCTGAAACATGTCGACCTAATAGACACCTGGGACCGTTAAATCCTAAAAGTGTTGTCAATTAAAAATTTGAATTAGGATTTCGAGGTTATTTTAACACACCCATACTCCCTGCCTTCACACACAGTTACCATTTCATAGAATTTCGCTTACAAATGCGTCGAGTCCACTCTCACACATTCAGGGTGTGAGTGAGGGTCCAATAATGAAGCATGCCACCGGTGGTACCTGTGGGTGAGGACCCTAATAATATACATATATATGTATTGATCCCATCCAAAATCTGTAATCTCTGCGCAGTCCTCATCCACCGGCCAAAGATACCACAGTACCACCACCCTTAGGTTGTTACAGCGCGTTTATTTAGACACTGGCAACAAAAATTCCCCAACGCGTTTCGGAGTTACAGCACTCCTTGGTCACGGGTTAGGTTCAAAGCTTTGTTTCCGTTCATTTAAAGGAAACGGGTCATGCATTTCATGGTAATAAACATAAACAAAATACTTCGGTTTGTCTAGTTCAATGTTTGTCCATAAAGAAGAAAAAATATATGAGAAATGCATTTCAAGGGCTGCAGTCTTTTAAGGAGAAATAATATCTCTACCATCATTCAATCTCTTTACACATTTTCATGGCAGTTGACAATATATGACAATATATACACTGTAGACAGCATGCTGATCGCGGTGCATAATCAATACAGAAAAAGAGATTGAATGATGGTAGAGATATTATTTCTCCTTATAAGGTTGAGTAAGCCCACTTGGGCGAAATCGCAGGTTACTCGTTCTTATGCCAATTGTCTTTTCTGCTTAACAAACTGGAAATAATTTCCTGGTAAATATCCAGGAGTAGCACATTTGGGCAATACGAATCTGACTTAATGATTAGTAAACCCCACAGTGGTATTGAATTCAAATTACTGTAATGAGATATCGTAATTCGGAACACGAGAAATACGTGTAACGTGAGGAGAATGCCATGTTTAAAAAATTGCAGCCCTTGAAATGCATTTCTCATATATTTTTTCTTCTTTATTGACAAACATTGAACTAAACAAACCAAAGTATTTTGTTTATGTTTATTTCCATGAAATGCATGACCCGTTTCCTTTAAATGAACGGAAACAAAGCTTTGAACCTAACCCGTGACCAAGGAGTGCTGTAACTCCGAAACGCTTTGGGGGATTTTTGTTGCCAGTCTCTAAATGAACGCACTGTAACAACCTAAGAGTGGCGGTACTGTGGTATCTTTGGCCGGTGGATGAGGACTGCGCCGAGATTACAGATTTTGGATGGGATTTATAGAGGTTCGCTACCTCGCCGCCAACTCATCGTGAAAGCAGGCTTAGGCATAAGCGGTTCGATTGGGTGGAGATATATGTATTTATATAAACTTTCTTTACATATAAATACAGATAAGTTTCATACATAGGTCTGAGATAAATGTAAGGTGAGCACCGATTCACCTGGGTGCCATTACTTACCGATCTCGGATACATTACACACATGCACTTTATTAAATTCTAGGCATCTCCTCCCTTAGTTTGTTGAAGAATAGTATTTGGGAAGATGAGGGTATACCTGTCAATACGACTTCTCACTCCTTCTTTAGTTTTGGCATGTGTTTAATTGACCATCTAATGTCAGATTCATCGATTGAGGCATTCAGTGTTGCTCTTGCGTCTGCATCTACCTTTGGTGTGTTTGGTTCGTCTCAAGAATGGCCGCAATTCCTGCTTCATCATTGCTCTTTTGCACATAGAGTAGTTTATAAAATTCCACTAATTGGGCCAAAATTTCTTCTTGGACAGGTAAAGATACCTGTTGTACGCTCTTAATGGATACCACAGCATTGCCACATTTCTCCCTGTTAACTAACCAAGCTCATGTAGTGTTTCTGTGTAAGTCTTATAATCGTGCTTCCCAAGGGTGTCCAGGGCCTTATCCAACTCCCCCAATAACCTGTGCCATGTCTACCATTTCCCAGCAATATGTGGGGCACATCCATCAATGTCTGCTATCTACCACTCTTGCGTTGTAACAGTGTGTCCCAAGGACGTGCGTACCCTGCAGGTAGTGGCCATACACCTTCCTCTTATGGTGACTTTGAAAGCCTCGCAGAGCACTGTGGCTGATACCACTGTACCTGTGTTTACAGCAAAATAATCCTGGATCACCTCCCTAATTTCCTTCCAGAATACCTGATCCGATAGTGCCTGCGGTCCTAGGATGCTTGCTTCCAGACCAGGGAGGACCTGGCTTGGCAGTTCGGGCTGGACTGTTCCCATGAGTCACAGGGTCAAGACTGATTTGCATATGGCCAGGTCTAAACTGGGGTGGCATGGTGAGCAAAAGAATGATGGATTTAACCCAGATCTCTTGACTCGGGGTGAATGTTTTGATTTGTTCTACATTCCGTCCATCAATTGTGTGTCTTTTGCTTCCTCGCCCTAAGTGCACCGGGTATGCCCAGATGTGGGACTCGTGCTCACTGTGCCACTGGAATCAAGCTATCCTGGCTGATGAGGAGTGAAACCCTGAAACCGGACCTAAGATGCTTGTTTTCGGTCCAGGGAGGATCTGGCTTGGCAGTTCGGGCTGGACTGTTCCCATGAGGCACAGGGTCAAGATTGATTTGTATATAGCCAGGTCTAAACTGTGGTGGCATGGTGAGCAAAAGAATGATGAATTTAACCCAGATCTTTTGACTGGGGGTGAATGTTTTGATTTGTTCGGCATTCCGTCCATCAATTGTGTGTATTTTCCTTCCTCGCCCTAAGTGCGCCGGGTATGCCCAGACGTGGGTCCCGGGCTCACTGTGCCACTGGAATCAAGCTATCCTGGCTGACGAGGGGTGAAACCCCAAATCCGGACCTAAGATGCTTGTTTTCGGTCCAGGGATGACCTGGCCTCGCAGTTCAGGCTGGATTGTTTCCATGAGGCACAGGGTCAAGACTGATTTGCATATGGCCAGGTCTAAACTGGGGTGGCATGGTGAGCAAAAGAATGATGGATTTATTCCAGATCTCTTGACTCGGGGTGAATGTTTTGATTTGTTCTGCATTCCGTCCATCAATTGTGTGTCTTTTGCTTCCTCGCCCTAAGTGCACCGGGTATGCCCAGATGTGGGACCCGGGCTCACTGTGCCACTGGAATCAAGCTATCCTGGCTGATGAGGAGTGAAACCCTGAAACCGGTTCTAAGATGCTTGTTTTCGGTCCAGGGAGGACCTGGCTTGGCAGTTCGCGCTGGACTGTTCCTATGAGGCACAGGGTCAAGACTGATTTGCATATGGCCAGGTCTAAACTGTGGTGGCATGGTGAGCAAAAGAATGATGTATTTAACCCAGATCTCTTGACTGGGGGTGAATGTTTTGATTTGTTCGGCATTATGTCCATCAATTGTGTGTCTTTTGCTTCCTCGCCCTAAGTGTGCCGGGTATGCCCAGACGTTGGTCCCGGGCTCACTGTGCCACTGGAATCAAGCTATCCTGGCTGACGAGGGGTGAAACCCCAAAACCGGTCCTATGATGCTTGTATCCGGTCCAGGGATGACCTGGCTTGGCAGTTCGGGCTGGACTGTTCCCATGAGGCACAGGGTCAAGACTGATTTGCATATGGCCAGGTCTAAACTGGGGTCACATGGTGAGCAAAAGAATGATGGATTTAACCCAGATCTCTTGACTGGGGGTTAATGTTTTGATTTGTTCTGCATTCCGTCCATCAATTGTGTGTCTTTTGCTTCCTCGCCCTATGTGTGCCGGGAATGCCCCGACGTGGGTCCCAGGCTCACTGTGCCACTGGAATCAAGCTATCCTGGTTGATGAGGGGTGAAACCCCGAAACCGGTCCTAGGATGCTTGTTTTCGATCCAGGGAGGACCTGGCTTGGCAGTTCGGGCTGGACTGTTCCCATGACGCACAGGGTCAAGACTGATTTGCATATGGCCAGGTCTAAACTGTGGTGGCATGGTGAGCAAAAGAATGATGAATTTAACCCAGATTTCTTGACTGGGGGTGAATGTTTTGATTTGTTCGGCATTCCGTCCATCAATTGTGTGTCTTTTGCTTCCTCGCCCTAATTGCACCGGGTATGCCCAGACGTGGGTCCTGGGCTCACTGTGCCACTGGAATCAAGCTATCCTGGCTGACGAGGGGTGAAACCCCAAAACCGGTCCTATGATGCTTGTTTCCGATCCAGGGATGACCTGGCTTGGCAGTTTGGGCTGGACTGTTCCCATGAGGCACAGGGTCAAGACTGATTTGCATATGGCCAGGTCTAAAGAGAAGGGCTTCCTCTTCCTGGTCAGCAGCGGCAGAGACAGCACCAGTGGTATTGATGTTGACATCATTTCCGTCCTCTCTTCCTGTGTCCAGCCTACTACAAAGGAAGAACCCACTGTCTGTCTGTGTGGTTATCTTCAATTTCAGACCCTCACAGCTGCCCCTGAGGCCCAAATCTTCACCTGCCCCACTCAAGCCCCAGGAGGAGGAGAGAGCCTGGGAATAGCTGCACAGGTTTCTGCTCAGGTAAAGTTTCATTGTTTTGCTCACCTGTCTCATTGCCCATCGATCTCTTTGCAACAGTCACATGCAGAATGGAGGTAACGTTTCATTGTTTTGCTCACCTGTCTCATCGCCCATCGATCTCTTTGCAACAGTCACATGCAGAATGGAGGTGACCGAGAACTGACTGCAGAGGACGACAACAGCAACCTGCTGAGCCAGTCTCCCCCGCAACATGGACTCTCGGATGTTGACTCCCTGGATTCTTTGGATGAGGAGTTCGAAGCCAGCCCATCTGGTGTGCCAGGGCGCAACAGGTCCCAGGACCCCATTGTCCCCCCATCACATCTGCAGCAACAACAACTTCTCTGCAGCCCCCTGTTGTAATGGCCTGTGCGTCCTCAACCACCACCACCACCATCAGTGCTGCCTCCAACACCCTCCCTGCACCAGAGGATGACCACCCGACACCACCAACTGAGGAGGGCAGGGAGAGGATGCGTGTGCCTACAGTGGTGAGGCAACAGGTACATTACCCAGGTACACTACCCAGGGACATGCGCATGATAACCAACGAATTAGCATTCAGGAAAAGACTCAAAACATTGCTCTTTCCCTAAAAGCTCCCGATCTCAGGCAACTTGACTAAGTCCACCTTGTTATGTTTCTCTTAGTGCTGGGAAGCCTAAGGGCAGCTATGCGCTTTACAAATCCATAAACATAAACAAAAACATAAACTGGGGTGGCATGGTGAGCAAAAGAATGATGGATTTAACCCAGATCTCTTGACTGGGGGTTAATGTTTTGATTTGTTCTGCATTCTGTCCATCAATTGTGTGTCTTTTGCTTCCTCACCCTAAGTGTGCCGGGTATGCCCGACGCGGGTCCCAGGCTCACTGTGCCACTGGAATCAAGCTATCCTGGTTGATGAGGGGTGAAACCCCGAAACCGGTCCTAGGATGCTTGTTTCCGGTCCAGGGAGGACCTGGCTTGGCAGTTTGGGCTGGGCTGTTCCCCTGAGGCACAGGGTCAAGACTGATTTGCATATGGCCAGGTCTAAACTGTGGTGGCATGGTGAGCAAAAGAATGATGAATTTAACCCAGATCTCTTGACTGGGGTGAATGTTTTGATTTGTTCAGCATTCCGTCCATCAATTGTGTGTCTTTTGCTTCCTCGCCCTAAGTGCGCCGGGTATGCCCAGACGTGGGTCCCGGGCTCACTGTGCCACTGGAATCAAGCTATCCTGGTTGATGAGGGGTGAAACCCCGAAATCGGTCCTAGGATGCTTGTTTCCGGTCCAGGGAGGACCTGGCTTGGCAGTTCGGGCTGGGCTGTTCCCCTGAGGCACATGGTCAAGATTGACTTGCATATGGCCAGGTCTAAACTGGGGTGGCATGCTGAGCAAAAGAATGATGGATTTATTCCGGATCTCTTGACTCGGGGTGAATGTTTTGATTTGTTCTGCATTCCGTCCATCAATTGTGTGTCTTTTGCTTGCTCGCCCTAATTGTGCCGGGTATGCCCAGGCGTGGGTCCCGGGCTCACTGCGCCACTGGAATCAAGCTATCCAGGCTGACGAGGGGTGAAACCCCAAAACCGGTCCTATGATGCTTGTTTCCGGTCCAGGGAGGACCTGGCTTGGCAGTTCGGGCTGGGCTGTTCCCCTGAGGCACATGGTCAAGATTGATTTGCATATGGCCAGGTCTAAACTGGGGTGGCATGGTGAGCAAAAGAATGATGGATTTATTCCGGATCTCTGACTCGGGGTGAATGTTTTGATTTGTTCTGCATTCCGTCCATCAATTGTGTGTCTTTTGCTTCCTCGCCCTAAGTGCACCGGGTATGCCCAGATGTGGGACCCGGGCTCACTGTGCCACTGGAATCAAGCTATGCTTGCTGATGAGGAGTGAAACCCTGAAACCGGTCCTAAGATGCTTGTTTCCAGTCCAGGGATGACCTGGTTTGGCAGTTCGGGCTGGACTGTTCCCATGAGGCACAGGGTCAAGACTGATTTGCTTATGGCCAGGTCTAAACTGGGGTCGCATGGTGGGCAAAAGAATGATGAATTTAACCCAGATCTCTTGACTGGGGGTGAATGTTTTGATTTGTTCGGCATTCCGTCCATCAATTGTGTGTCTTTTGCTTCCTCGCCCTAATTGCGCCGGGTATGCCCAGACGTGGGTCCCGGGCTCACTGTGCCACTGGAATCAAGCTATCCAGGCTGACGAGGGGTGAAACCCCAAAACCGGTCCTATGATGCTTGTTTCCGGTCCAGGGATGACCTGGCTTGGCAGTTCGGGCTGGACTGTTCCCATGAGGCACAGGGTGAAGACTGATTAGCATATGGCCAGGTCTAAAGAGAAGGGCTTCCTCTTCCTGGTCAGCAGCGGCAGAGACAGCACCAGTGGTATTGATGTTGACATCATTTCCGTCCTCTCTTTCTGTGTCCAGCCTACTACAAAGGAAGAACCCACTGTCTGTCTGTGCGGTTATCTTCAATTTCAGACCCTCACAGGTGCCCCTGAGGCCCAAATCTTCAGCTGCCCCACTCAAGCCCCAGGAGGAGGAGAGAGCCTGGGAATATCTGCACAGGTTTCTGCTCAGGTAACGTTTCATTGTTTTGCTCACCTGTCTCATTGCCCATCGATCTCTTTGCAACAGTCACATGCAGAATGGAGGTAACGTTTCATTGTTTTGCTCACCTGTCTCAACGCCGATCGATCTCTTTGCAACAGTCACATGCAGAATGGAGGTGACCAAGAACTGACTGCAGAGGACGACAACAGCGACCTGCTGAGCCAGTCTCCCCCGCGACATGGACTCTTGGATGTTGACTCCCTGGATTCTTTGGATGAAGAGTTTGAAGCCGGCCCATCTGGTGTGGCAGGGCGCAACAGGTCCCAGGACCCCATTGTCCCCCCCCATCACATCTGCAGCAACAACAACTTCTCTGCAGCCCCCTGCTGTAATGGTCTGTGCGTCCTCAACCACCACCACCACCATCAGTGCTGCCTCCAACACCCTCCCTGCACCAGAGGATGACCACCCGACACCACCAACTGAGGAGGGCAGGGAGAGGATGCGTGTGCCTACAGTGGTGAGGCAACAGGTACATTACCCAGGTACACTACCCAGGGACATGCGCATGATAACCAACGAATTAGCATTCAGGAAAAGACTCAAAACATTGCTCTTTCCCTAAAAGCTCCCGATCTCAGGCAACTTGACTTAGTCCACCTTGTTATGTTTCTCTTAGTGCTGGGAAGCCTAAGGGCAGCTATGCGCTTTAGAAATCCATAAACATAAACATAAACATAAACTAGGGTGGCATGGTGAGCAAAAGAATGATGGATTTAACCCAGATCTCTTGACTGGGGGTTAATGTTTTGATTTGTTCTGCATTCCATCCATCAATTGTGTGTCTTTTGCTTCCTCGCCCTAAGTGTGCCAGGTATGCCCCGACGCGGGTCCCAGGCTCACTGTGCCACTGGAACAAATCTATCCTGGTTGATGAGGGTTGAAACCCCGAAACCGGTCCTAGGATGCTTGTTTCCGGTCTAGGGAGGACCTGGCTTGGCAGTTCGGGCTGGGCTGTTCCCCAAAGGCACAGGGTCAAGACTGATTTGCATATGCCTAGGTCTAAACTGTGGTGGCATGGTGAGCAAAAGAATGATGAATTTAACCCAGATCTCTTGACTGGGGGTGAATGTTTTGATTTGTTCGGCATTCCGTCCATCAATTGTGTGTCTTTTGCTTCCTCACCCTAAGTGCGCCGGGTATGCCCAGACGTGGGTCCCGGGCTCACTGTGCCACTGGAATCAAGCTATCCTGGCTGACGAGGGTTGAAACCCCAAAACCAGTCCTATGATGCTTGTTTCTGGTCCAGGGATAACCTGGCTTGGCAGTTTGGGCTGGACTGTTCCCATGAGGCACAGGGTCAAGACTGATTTGCATATGGCCAGGTCTAAACTGGGGTCGCATGGTGAGCAAAAGAATGAAGGATTTAACCCAGATCTCTTGACTGGGGGTTAATGTTTTGATTTGTTCTGCATTCCGTCCATCAATTGTGTGTCTTTTGCTTCCTCGCCCTAAGTGCACCGGGTATGCCCAGATGTGGGACCCGGGCTCACTGTGCCACTGGAATCAAGCTATGCTGGGTGATGAGGAGTGAAACCCTGAAACCGGTCCTAAGATGCTTGTTTTCGGTCCAGGGAGGACCTGGTTTGGCAGTTCGGGTTGGACTGTTCCCATGAGGCACAGGGTCAAGACTGAATTGCATATGGCCAGGTCTAAACTGTGGTGGCATGGTGAGCAAAAGAATGATGAATTTAACCCAGATCTCTTGACTGGGGGTGAATGTTTTGATTTGTTCAGCATTCTGTCCAAGAATTGTGTGTCTTTTGCTTCTTCGCCCTAAGTGCGCCGGGAATGCCCAGACGTGGGTCCCGGGCTCACTGTGCCACTGGAATCAAGCTATCCTGGCTGACGAGGGGTGAAACCCCAAAACCGGTCCTATGATGCTTGTTTCCGGTCCAGGGATGACCTAGCTTGGCAGTTCGGGCTGGACTGTTCCCATGAGGCACAGGGTCAAGACTGATTTGCAAATGGCCAGGTCTAAACTGGGGCCGCATGGTGAGCAAAAGAATGATGGATTTAACCCAGATCTCTTGACTGGGGGTTAATGTTTTGATTTGTTCTGCATTCCGTCCATCAATTGTGTGTCTTTTGCTTCCTCGCCCTAAGTGTGCCAGGTATGCCCCGACGTGGGTCCAAGGCTCACTGTGCCACTGGAATCAAGCTATCCTGGTTGATGAGGGGTGAAACCCCGAAACCGGTCCTAGGATGCTTGTTTTCGGTCCAGGGAGGACCTGGCTTGGCAGTTCAGGCTGGACTGTTCCCATGAGGCACAGGGTCAAGACTGATTTGCATATGGCCAGGTCTAAACTGTGGTGGCATGGTGATCAAAAGAATGATGAATTTAACTCAGATCTCTTGACTGGGGGTGAATATTTTGATTTGTTCGGCATTCCACCCATCAATTGTGTGTCTTTTGCTTCCTCGCCCTGAGTGCGCCGGGTATGCCCAGACGTGGGTCCCGGGCTCACTGTGCAACTGGAATCAAGCTATCCTGGCTGACGAGGGGTGAAACCCCAAAACCGGTCCTATGATGCTTGTTTCCGGTCCAGGGAGGACCTGGCTTGGCAGTTCTGGCTCGGCTGTTCCCCTGAGGCACATGGTCAAGACTGATTTGCATATGGCCAGGTCTAAACTGGGGTGGCATGGTGAGCAAAAGAATGATGGATTTATTCCGGATCTCTTGACTCGGGGTGAATGTACTGATTTGTTCTGCATTCCGTCCATCAATTGTGTGTCTTTTGCTTCCTCGCCCTAAGTGCACCGCGTATGCCCAGATGTGGGACCCGGGCTCACTGTGCCACTGGAATCAAGCTATGCTGGCTGATGAGGAGTGAAACCCTGAAACCGGTCCTAAGATGCTTGTTTTCGGTCCAGGGAGGACCTGGTTGTCAGTTCGGGCTGGACTGTTCCCATGAGGCACAGGGTCAAGACTGATTTGCTTATGGCCAGGTCTAAACTGTGGTGGCATGGTGAGCAAAAGAATTATGAATTTAACCCAGATCTCTTGACTGGGGGTGAATGTTTTGATTTGTTCGGCATTCCGCCCATCAATTGTGTGTCTTTTGCTTCCTCGCACTAATTTCGCCGGGTATGCCCAGACGTGGGTCCCGGGCTCACTGTGCCACTGGAATCAAGCTATCCTGGCTGACGAGGGGTGAAACCCCAAAACCGGTCCTATGATGCTTGTTTCCGGTCCAGGGATGACCTGGCTTGGCAGTTCGGGCTGGACTGTTCCCATGAGGCACAGGGTCAAGACTGATTTGCATATGGCCAGGTCTAAACTGGGGTGGCATGGTGAGTAAAAGAATGGTGGATTTAACCCAGATCTCTTGACTGCGAGGTTAATGTTTTGATTTGTTCTGCATTCGGTCCATCAATTGTGTGTCTTTTGCTTCCTCGCCCTAAGTGTGCGGAGTATGCCCCGACGAGGGTCCCAGGCTCACTGTGCCACTGGAATCAAGCTATCCTGGTTGATGAAGGGTGAAACCCCGAAACCGGTCCTAGGATGCTTGTTTCCAGTCCAGGGAGGACCTTGCTTGGCAGTTCGGGCTGGGCTGTTCCCCTGAGGCACATGGTCAAGACTGATTTGCATATGGCCAGGTCTAAACTGGGGTGGCATGGTGAGCAAAAGAATGATGGATTTATTCCAGATCTCTTGACTCGGGGTGAATGTTTTGATTTGTTCAACATTCCGTCCATCAATTGTTAGTCTTTTGCTTCCTCGCCCTAAGTGCACCGGGTATGCCCAGATGTGGGACCCGGGCTCACTGTGCCACTGGAATCAAGCTATCCTGGCTGATGAGGAGTGAAACCCTGAAACTGGTCCTAAGATGCTTGTTTTCGGTCCAGGGAGGACCTGGGTTGGCAGTACGGGCTGGACTGTTCCCATGAGGCACAGGGTCAAGACTGATTTGCATATGGCCAGGTCTAAACTGTGGTGGCATGGTGAGCAAAAGAATGATGAATTTAACCCAGATCTCTTGCATGGGGGTGAATGTTTTGATTTGTTCGGCATTCCGTCCATCAATTGTGTGTCTTTTGCTTCCTCGCCCAAAGTGCGCCGGGTATGCCCAGACGAGGGTCCCTGGCTCACTGTGCCACTGGAATCAAGCTATCCTGGCTGACGAGGGGTGAAACCCCAAAACCGGTCCTAGGATGCTTGTTTTCGATCCAGGGAGGACCTGGCTTGGCAGTTCGGGCTGGACTGTTCCCATGAAGCACAGGGTCAAGACTGATTTGCATATGGCCAAGTCTAAACTGTGGTGGCATGGTGAGCAAAAGAATGATGAATTTAACCCAGATTTCTTGACTGGGGGTGAATGTTTTGATTTGTTCGGCATTCCGTCCATCAATTGTGTGTCTTTTGCTTCTTCACCCTAATTGCACCGGGTATGCCCAGACGTGGGTCCTGGGCTCACTGTGCCACTGGAATCAAGCTATCCTGGCTGACGAGGGGTGAAACCCCAAAACCGGTCCTATGATGCTTGTTTCCGGTCCAGGGATGACCTGGCTTGGCAGTTCGGGCTGGACTGTTCCCAGGAGGCACAGGGTCAAGACTGATTTGCATATGGCCAGGTCTAAAGAGAAGGGCTTCCTCTTCCTGGTCAGCAGCGGCAGAGACAGCACCAGTGGTATTGATATTGACATCATTTCCGTCCTCTCTTCCTGTGTCCAGCCTACTACAAAGGAAGAACCCACTGTCTGTCTGTGTGGTTATCTTCAATTTCAGACCCTCACAGGTGCCCCTGAGGCCCAAATCTTCACCTGCCCCACTCAAGCCCCAGGAGGAGGAGAGAGCCTGGGAATATCTGCATAGGTTTCTGCTCAGGTAAAGTTTCATTGTTTTGCTCACCTGTCTCATTGCCCATCGATCTCTTTGCAACAGTCACATGCAGAATGGAGGTAACGTTTCATTGTTTTGCTCACCTGTCTCATCGCCCATCGATCTCTTTGCAACAGTCACATGCAGAATGGAGGTGACCGAGAACTGACTGCAGAGGACGACAACAGCAACCTGCTGAGCCAGTCTCCCCCTGCAACATGGACTCTCGGATGTTGACTCCCTGGATTCTTTGGATGAGGAGTTCGAAGCCAGCCCATCTGGTGTGCCAGGGCGCAACAGGTCCCAGGACCCCATTGTCCCCCCCATCACATCTGCAGCAACAACAACTTCTCTGCAGCCCCCTGTTGTAATGGCCTGTGCGTCCTCAACCACCACCACCACCATCAGTGCTGCCTCCAACACCCTCCCTGCACCAGAGGATGACCACCCGACACCACCAACTGAGGAGGGCAGGGAGAGGATGCGTGTGCCTACAGTGGTGAGGCAACAGGTACATTACCCAGGTACACTACCCAGGGACATGCGCATGATAACCAACGAATTAGCATTCAGGAAAAGACTCAAAACATTGCTCTTTCCCTAAAAGCTCCCGATCTCAGGCAACTTGACTTAGTCCACCTTGTTATGTTTCTCTTAGTGCTGGGAAGCCTAAGGGCAGCTATGCGCTTTACAAATCCATAAACATAAACAAAAACATAAACTGGGGTGGCATGGTGAGCAAAAGAATGATGGATTTAACCCAGATCTCTTGACTGGGGGTTAATGTTTTGATTTGTTCTGCATTCCATCCATCAATTGTGTGTCTTTTGCTTCCTCACCCTAAGTGTGCCGGGTATGCCCGACGCGGGTCCCAGGCTCACTGTGCCACTGGAATCAAGCTATCCTGGTTGATGAGGGGTGAAACCCCGAAACCGGTCCTAGGATGCTTGTTTCCGGTCCAGGGAGGACCTGGCTTGGCAGTTCGGGCTGGGCTGTTCCCCTGAGGCACAGGGTCAAGACTGATTTGCATATGGCCAGGTCTAAACTGTGGTGGCATGGTGAGCAAAAGAATGATGAATTTAACCCAGATCTCTTGACTGGGGGTGAATGTTTTGATTTGTTCGGCATTCCGTCCATCAATTGTGTGTCTTTTGCTTCCTCGCCCTAAGTGCACCGGGTATGCCCAGACGTTGGTCCCGGGCTCACTGTGCCACTGGAATCAAGCTATCCTGGTTGATGAGGGGTGAAACCCCGAAATCGGTCCTAGGATGCTTGTTTCCGGTCCAGGGAGGACCTGGCTTGGCAGTTCGGGCAAGGCTGTTCCCCTGAGGCACATGGTCAAGATTGACTTGCATATGGCCAGGTCGAAACTGGGGTGGCATGCTGAGCAAAAGAATGATGGATTTATTCCGGATCTCTTGACTCGGGGTGAATGTTTTGATTTCTTCTGCATTCCGTCCATCAATTGTGTGTCTTTTGCTTCCTCGCCCTAATTGCGCCGGGTATGCCCAGGCGTGGGTCCCGGGCTCACTGTGCCACTGGAATCAAGCTATCCAGGCTGAAGAGGGGTGAAACCCCAAAACCGGTCCTATGATGCTTGTTTCCGGTCCAGGGAGGACCTGGCTTGGCAGTTCGGGCTGGGCTGTTCCCCTGAGGCACATGGTCAAGATTGATTTGCATATGGCCAGGTCTAAACTGGGGTGGCATGGTGAGCAAAAGAATGATGGATTTATTCCGGATCTCTTGACTCGGGGTGAATGTTTTGATTTGTTCTGCATTCCGTCCATCAATTGTGTGTCTTTTGCTTCCTCGCCCTAAGTGCACCGGGTATGCCCAGATGTGGGACCCGGGCTCACTGTGCCACTGGAATCAAGCTATGCTTGCTGATGAGGAGTGAAACCCTGAAACCGGTCCTAAGATGCTTGTTTCCAGTCCAGGGATGACCTGGCTTGGCAGTTCGGGCTGGACTGTTCCCATGAGGCACAGGGTCAAGACTGATTTGCATATGGCCAGGTCTAAACTGGGGTCGCATGGTGAGCAAAAGAATGATGGATTTAACCCAGATCTCTTGACTGGGGGTTAATGTTTTGATTTGTTCTGCATTCCGTCCATCAATTGTATGTCTTTTGCTTCCTCGCCCTAAGTGTGCCGGGTATGCCCCGACGTGGGTCCCAGGCTCACTGTGCCACTGGAATCAAGCAATCCTGGTTGATGAGGGGTGAAACCCCGAAACCGGTCCTAGGATGCTTTTGTTTTGATCCAGGGAGGCCATGGTTTGGCAGTTCGGGCTGGACTGTTCCCATGAGGCACAGGGTCAAGACTGATTTGCATATGGCCAGGTCTAAACTGTGGTGGCATGGTGAGCAAAAGAATGATGAATTTAACCCAGATCTCTTGACTGGGGGTGAATGTTTTGATTTGTTCGGCATTCCACCCATCAATTGTGTGTCTTTTGCTTCCTCGCCCTGAGTGCGCCGGGTATGCCCAGACGTGGGTCCCGGGCTCACTGTGCAACTGGAATCAAGCTATCCTGGCTGACGAGGGGTGAAACCCCAAAACCGGTCCTATGATGCTTGTTTCCGGTCCAGGGAGGACCTGGCTTGGCAGTTCTGGCTCGGCTGTTCCCCTGAGGCACATGGTCAAGACTGATTTGCATATGGCCAGGTCTAAACTGGGGTGGCATGGTGAGCAAAAAAATGATGGATTTATTCCGGATCTCTTGACTCGGGGTGAATGTACTGATTTGTTCTGCATTCCGTCCATCAATTGTGTGTCTTTTGCTTCCTCGCCCTAAGTGCACCGCGTATGCCCAGATGTGGGACCCGGGCTCACTGTGCCACTGGAATCAAGCTATGCTGGCTGATGAGGAGTGAAACCCTGAAACCGGTCCTAAGATGCTTGTTTTCGGTCCAGGGAGGACCTGGCTTGTCAGTTCGGGCTGGACTGTTCCCATGAGGCACAGGGTCAAGACTGATTTGCTTATGGCCAGGCCTAAACTGTGGTGGCATGGTGAGCAAAAGAATTATGAATTTAACCCAGATCTCTTGACTGGGGGTGAATGTTTTGATTTGTTCGGCATTCCGCCCATCAATTGTGTGTCTTTTGCTTCCTCGCACTTAGTTCGCCGGGTATGCCCAGACGTGGGTCCCGGGCTCACTGTACCACTGGAATCAAGCTATCCTGGCTGACGAGGGGTGAAACCCCAAAACCGGTCCTATGATGCTTGTTTCCGGTCCAGGGATGACCTGGCTTGGCAGTTCGGGCTGGACTGTTCCCATGAGGCACAGGGTCAAGACTGATTTGCATATGGCCAGGTCTAAACTGTGGTGGCATGGTGAGCAAAAGAATGATGAATTTAACCCAGATCTCTTGACTGGGGGTGAATGTTTTGATTTGTTCGGCATTCCGTCCATCAATTGTGTGTCTTTTGCTTCCTCGCCCTAAGTGTGCCGGGTATGCCCAGACGTGGCTCCCGGGCTCACTGTGTCACTGGAATCAAGCTATCCTGGCTGACGAGGGGTGAAACCCCAAAACCGGTCCTATGATGCTTGTTTCCGGTCCAGGGATGACCTGGCTTGGCAGTTCGGGCTGGACTGTTCCCATGAGGCACAGGGTCAAGACTGATTTGCATATGGCCAAGTCTAAACTGGGGTGGCATGGTGAGCAAAAGAATGACGGATTTAACCCAGATCTCTTGACTGCGGGGTTAATGTTTTGATTTGTTCTGCATTCCGTCCATCAATTGTGTGTCTTTTGCTTCCTCGCCCTAAGTGTGCGGAGTATGCCCCGACGAGGGTCCCAGGCTCACTGTGCCACTGGAATCAAGCTATCCTGGTTGATGAAGGGTGAAACCCCGAAACCGGTCCTAGGATGCTTGTTTCCAGTCCAGGGAGGACCTTGCTTGGCAGTTCGGGCTGGGCTGTTCCCCTGAGGCACATGGTCAAGACTGATTTGCATATGGCCAGGTCTAAACTGGGGTGGCATGGTGAGCAAAAGAATGATGGATTTATTCCAGCTCTCTTGACTCGGGGTGAATGTTTTGATTTGTTCAACATTCCGTCCATCAATTGTGTGTCTTTTGCTTCCTCGCCGTAAGTGCACCGGGTATGCCCAGATGTGGGACCCGGGCTCACTGTGCCACTGGAATCAAGCTATCCTGGCTGATGAGGAGTGAAACCCTGAAACTGGTCCTAAGATGCTTGTTTTCGGTCCAGGGAGGACCTGGGTTGGCAGTACGGGCTGGACTGTTCCCATGAGGCACAGGGTCAAGACTGATTTGCATATGGCCAGGTCTAAACTGTGGTGGCATGGTGAGCAAAAGAATGATGAATTTAACCCAGATCTCTTGCATGGGGGTGAATGTTTTGATTTGTTCGGCATTCCGTCCATCAATTGTGTGTCTTTTGCTTCCTCGCCCAAAGTGCGCCGGGTATGCCCAGACGTGGGTCCCTGGCTCACTGTGCCACTGGAATCAAGCTATCCTGGCTGACGAGGGGTGAAACCCCAAAACCGGTCCTATGATGCTTGTTTCCGGTCCAGGGAGGACCTGGCTTGGTAGTTCGGGCTGGGCTGTTCCCCTGAGGCACATGGTCAAGACTGATTTGCATATGGCCAGGTCTAAACTGGGGTGGCATGGTGAGCAAAAAAATTATGGATTTATTCCGGATCTCTTGACTTGGGGTGAATGTTTTGATTTGTTCTGCATTCCGTCCATCAATTGTGTGTCTTTTGCTTCCTCGCCCTAAGTGAACCGGGTATGCCCAGATTTGGGACCCGGGCTCACTGTGCCACTGGAATCAAGCTATCCTGGCTGATGAGGAGTGAAACCCTGAAACTGGTCCTAAGATGCTTGTTTTCGGTGCAGGGAGGACCTGGGTTGGCAGTACGGGCTGGACTGTTCCCATGAGGCACAGGGTCAAGACTGATTTGCATATGGCCAGGTCTAAACTGTGGTGGCATGGTGAGCAAAAGAATGATGAATTTAACTCAGATCTCTTGCATGGGGGTGAATGTTTTGATTTGTTCGGCATTCCGTCCATCAATTGTGTGTCTTTTGCTTCCTCGCCCTAAGTGCACCAGGTATGCCCAGACGTGGGTCCCTGGCTCACTGTGCCACTGAAATCAAGCTATCCTGGCTGACGAGGGGTGAAACCCCAAAACCGGTCCTATGATGCTTGTTTCCGGTCCAGGGATGACCTGGCTTGGCAGTTCGGGCTGGACTGTTCCCATGAGGCACAGGGTCAAGACTGATTTGCATATGGCCAGGTCTAAACTGGGGTCGCATGGTGAGCAAAAGAATGATGGATTTAACCCAGATCTCTTGACTGGGGGTTACTGTTTTGATTTGTTCTGCATTCCATCCATCAATTGTGTGTCTTTTGCTTCCTCGCCCTAAGTGCACCGGGTATGCCCAGATGTGGGACCCGGGCTCACTGTGCCACTGGAATCAAGGTATGCTGGCTGATGAGGAGTGAAACCCTGAAACCGGTCCTAAGATGCTTGTTTTCGGTCCAGGGAGGACCTGGTTTGTCAGTTCGGGCTGGACTGTTCCCATGAGGCACAGGGTCAAGACTGATTTGCTTATGACCAGGTCTAAACTGTGGTGGCATGGTGAGCAAAAGAATTATGAATTTAACCCAGATCTCTTGACTGGGGGTGAATGTTTTGATTTGTTCGGCATTCCGCCCATCAATTGTGTGTCTTTGCTTCCTCGCACTAATTTCGCCGGGTATGCCCAGACGTGGGTCCCGGGCTCACTGTGCCACTGGAATCAAGCTATCCTGGCTGACGAGGGTGAAACCCCAAAACCGGTCCTATGATGCTTGTTTCCGGTCCAGGGATGACCTGGCTTGGCAGTTCGGGCTGGACTGTTCCCATGAGGCACAGGGTCAAGACTGATTTGCATATGGCCAGGTTTAAACTGGGGTGGCATGGTGAGCAAAAGAATGGTGGATTTAACCCAGATCTCTTGACTGCGAGGTTAATGTTTTGATTTGTTCTGCATTCCGTCCATCAATTGTGTGTCTTTTGCTTCCTCGCCCTAAGTGTGCGGAGTATGCCCCGACGAGGGTCCCAGGCTCACTGTGCCACTGGAATCAAGCTATCCTGGTTGATGAAGGGTGAAACCCCGAAACCGGTCCTAGGATGCTTGTTTCCAGTCCAGGGAGGACCTTGCTTGGCAGTTCGGGCTGGGCTGTTCCCCTGAGGCACATGGTCAAGACTGATTTGCATATGGCCAGGTCTAAACTGGGGTGGAATGGTGAGCAAAAGAATGATGGATTTATTCCAGATCTCTTGACTCGGGGTGAATGTTTTGATTTGTTCAACATTCCGTCCATCAATTGTTAGTCTTTTGCTTCCTCGCCCTAAGTGCACCGGGTATGCCCAGATGTGGGACCCGGGCTCACTATGCCACTGGAATCAAGCTATCCTGGCTGATGAGGAGTGAAACCCTGAAACTGGTCCTAAGATGCTTGTTTTCGGTCCAGGGAGGACCTGGGTTGGCAGTACGGGCTGGACTGTTCCTATGAGGCACAGGGTCAAGACTGATTTGCATATGGCCAGGTCTAAACTGTGGTGGCATGGTGAGCAAAAGAATGATGAATTTAACCCAGATCTCTTGCATGGGGGTGAATGTTTTGATTTGTTCGGCATTCCGTCCATCAATTGTGTGTCTTTTGCTTCCTCGCCCAAAGTGCGCCGGGTATGCCCAGACGTGGGTCCCTGGCTCACTGTGCCACTGGAATCAAGCTATCCTGGCTGACGAGGGGTGAAACCCCAAAACCGGTCCTAGGATGCTTGTTTTCGATCCAGGGAGGACCTGGCTTGGCAGTTCGGGCTGGACTGTTCCCATGAAGCACAGGGTCAAGACTGATTTGCATATGGCCAAGTCTAAACTGTGGTGGCATGGTGAGCAAAAGAATGATGAATTTAACCCAGATTTCTTGACTGGGGGTGAATGTTTTGATTTGTTCGGCATTCCGTCCATCAATTGTGTGTCTTTTGCTTCCTCGCCCTAATTGCACCGGGTATGCCCAGACGTGGGTCCTGGGCTCACTGTGCCACTGGAATCAAGCTATCCTGGCTGACGAGGGGTGAAACCCCAAAACCGGTCCTATGATGCTTGTTTCCGGTCCAGGGATGACCTGGCTTGGCAGTTCGGGCTGGACTGTTCCCATGAGGCACAGGGTCAAGACTGATTTGCATATGGCCAGGTCTAAAGAGAAGGGCTTCCTCTTCCTGGTCAGCAGCGGCAGAGACAGCACCAGTGGTATTGATATTGACATCATTTCCGTCCTATCTTCCTGTGTCCAGCCTCCTACAAAGGAAGAACCCACTGTCTGTCTGTGTGGTTATCTTCAATTTCAGACCCTCACAGGTGACCCTGAGGCCCAAATCTTCACCTGCCCCACTCAAGCCCCAGGAGGAGGAGAGAGCCTGGGAATATCTGCACAGGTTTCTGCTCAGGTAAAGTTTCATTGTTTTGCTCACCTGTCTCATTGCCCATCGATCTCTTTGCAACAGTCACATGCAGAATGGAGGTAACGTTTCATTGTTTTGCTCACCTGTCTCATCGCCCATCGATCTCTTTGCAACAGTCACATGCAGAATGGAGGTGACCGAGAACTGACTGCAGAGGACGACAACAGCAACCTGCTGAGCCAGTCTCCCCCCGCAACATGGACTCTCGGATGTTGACTCCCTGGATTCTTTTGATGAGGAGTTCGAAGCCAGCCCATCTGGTGTGCCAGGGCGCAACAGGTCCCAGGACCCCATTGTCCCCCCATCACATCTGCAGCAACAACAACTTCTCTGCAGCCCCCTGTTGTAATGGCCTGTGCGTCCTCAACCACCACCACCACCATCAGTGCTGCCTCCAACACCCTCCCTGCACCAGAGGATGACCACCCGACACCACCAACTGAGGAGGGCAGGGAGAGGATGCGTGTGCCTACAGTGGTGAGGCAACAGGTACATTACCCAGGTACACTACCCAGGGACATGCGCATGATAACCAACGAACTAGCATTCAGGAAAAGACTCAAAACATTGCTCTTTCCCTAAAAGCTCCCGATCTCAGGCAACTTGACTTAGTCCACCTTGTTATGTTTCTCTTAGTGCTGGGAAGCCTAAGGGCAGCTATGCGCTTTACAAATCCATAAACATAAACAAAAACATAAACTGGGGTGGCATGGTGAGCAAAAGAATGATGGATTTAACCCAGATCTCTTGACTGGGGGTTAATGTTTTGATTTGTTCTGCATTCCGTCCATCAATTGTGTGTCTTTTGCTTCCTCACCCTAAGTGTGCCGGGTATGCCCGACGCGGGTCCCAGGCTCACTGTGCCACTGGAATCAAGCTATCCTGGTTGATGAGGGGTGAAACCCCGAAACCGGTCCTAGGATGCTTGTTTCCGGTCCAGGGAGGACCTGGCTTGGCAGTTCGGGCTGGGCTGTTCCCCTGAGGCACAGGGTCAAGACTGATTTGCATATGGCCAGGTCTAAACTGTGGTGGCATGGTGAGCAAAAGAATGATGAATTTAACCCAGATCTCTTGACTGGGGGTGAATGTTTTGATTTGTTCGGCATTCCGTCCATCAATTGTGTGTCTTTTGCTTCCTCGCCCTAAGTGCGCCGGGTATGCCCAGACGTGGGTCCCGGGCTCACTGTGCCACTGGAATCAAGCTATCCTGGTTGATGAGGGTGAAACCCGAAATCGGTCCTAGGATGCTTGTTTCCGGTCCAGGGAGGACCTGGCTTGGCAGTTCGGGCAAGGCTGTTCCCCTGAGGCACATGGTCAAGATTGACTTGCATATGGCCAGGTCGAAACTGGGGTGGCATGCTGAGCAAAAGAATGATGGATTTATTCCGGATCTCTTGACTCGGGGTGAATGTTTTGATTTCTTCTGCATTCCATCCATCAATTGTGTGTCTTTTGCTTCCTCGCCCTAATTGCGCCGGGTATGCCCAGGCGTGGGTCCCGGGCTCACTGTGCCACTGGAATCAAGCTATCCAGGCTGACGAGGGTGAAACCCCAAAACCGGTCCTATGATGCTTGTTTCCGGTCCAGGGAGGACCTGGCTTGGCAGTTCGGGCTGGGCTGTTCCCCTGAGGCACATGGTCAAGATTGATTTGCATATGGCCAGGTCTAAACTGGGGTGGCATGGTGAGCAAAAGAATGATGGATTTATTCCGGATCTCTTGACTGGGGGTTAATGTTTTGATTTGTTCTGCATTCCGTCCATCAATTGTATGTCTTTTGCTTCCTCGCCCTAAGTATGCCGGGTATGCCCCGACGTGGGTCCCAGGCTCACTGTGCCACTGGAATCAAGCAATCCTGGTTGATGAGGGGTGAAACCCGAAACCGGTCCTAGGATGCTTTTGTTTCGATCCAGGGAGGCCATGGTTTGGCAGTTCGGGCTGGACTGTTCCCATGAGGCACAGGGTCAAGACTGATTTGCATATGGCCAGGTCTAAACTGTGGTGGCATGGTGAGCAAAAGAATGATGAATTTAACCCAGATCTCTTGACTGGGGGTGAATGTTTTGATTTGTTCGGCATTCCACCCATCAATTGTGTGTCTTTTGCTTCCTCGCCCTGAGTGCGCCGGGTATGCCCAGACGTGGGTCCCGGGCTCACTGTGCAACTGGAATCAAGCTATCCTGGCTGACGAGGGTGAAACCCCAAAACCGGTCCTATGATGCTTGTTTCCGGTCCAGGGAGGACCTGGCTTGGCAGTTCTGGCTCGGCTGTTCCCCTGAGGCACATGGTCAAGACTGATTTGCATATGGCCAGGTCTAAACTGGGGTGGCATGGTGAGCAAAAAAATGATGGATTTATTCCGGATCTCTTGACTCGGGGTGAATGTACTGATTTGTTCTGCATTCCGTCCATCAATTGTGTGTCTTTTGCTTCCTCGCCCTAAGTGCACCGCGTATGCCCAGATGTGGGACCCGGGCTCACTGTGCCACTGGAATCAAGCTATGCTGGCTGATGAGGAGTGAAACCCTGAAACCGGTCCTAAGATGCTTGTTTTCGGTCCAGGGAGGACCTGGCTTGTCAGTTCGGGCTGGACTGTTCCCATGAGGCACAGGGTCAAGACTGATTTGCTTATGGCCAGGTCTAAACTGTGGTGGCATGGTGAGCAAAAGAATTATGAATTTAACCCAGATCTCTTGACTGGGGGTGAATGTTTTGATTTGTTCGGCATTCCGCCCATCAATTGTGTGTCTTTTGCTTCCTCGCACTAAGTTCGCCGGGTATGCCCAGACGTGGGTCCCGGGCTCACTGTACCACTGGAATCAAGCTATCCTGGCTGACGAGGGTGAAACCCCAAAACCGGTCCTATGATGCTTGTTTCCGGTCCAGGGATGACCTGGCTTGGCAGTTCGGGCTGGACTGTTCCCATGAGGCACAGGGTCAAGACTGATTTGCATATGGCCAGGTCTAAACTGTGGTGGCATGGTGAGCAAAAGAATGATGAATTTAACCCAGATCTCTTGACTGGGGGTGAATGTTTTGATTTGTTCGGCATTCCGTCCATCAATTGTGTGTCTTTTGCTTCCTCACCCTAAGTGTGCCGGGTATGCCCAGACGTGGGTCCCAGGCTCACTGTGTCACTGGAATCAAGCTATCCTGGCTGACGAGGGGTGAAACCCTAAAACCGGTCCTATGATGCTTGTTTCCGGTCCAGGGATGACCTGGCTTGGCAGTTCGGGCTGGACTGTTCCCATGAGGCACAGGGTCAAGACTGATTTGCATATGGCCAAGTCTAAACTGGGGTGGCATGGTGAGCAAAAGAATGACGGATTTAACCCAGATCTCTTGACTGCGGGGTTAATGTTTTGATTTGTTCTGCATTCCGTCCATCAATTGTGTGTCTTTTGCTTCCTCGCCCTAAGTGTGCGGAGTATGCCCCGACGAGGGTCCCAGGCTCACTGTGCCACTGGAATCAAGCTATCCTGGTTGATGAAGGGTGAAACCCCGAAACCGGTCCTAGGATGCTTGTTTCCAGTCCAGGGAGGACCTTGCTTGGCAGTTCGGGCTGGGCTGTTCCCCTGAGGCACATGGTCAAGACTGATTTGCATATGGCCAGGTCTAAACTGGGGTGGCATGGTGAGCAAAAGAATGATGAATTTATTCCAGCTCTCTTGACTCGGGGTGAATGTTTTGATTTGTTCAACATTCCGTCCATCATTTGTGTGTCTTTTGCTTCCTCGCCGTAAGTGCACCGGGTATGCCCAGATGTGGGACCCGGGCTCACTGTGCCACTGGAATCAAGCTATCCTGGCTGATGAGGAGTGAAACCCTGAAACTGGTCCTAAGATGCTTGTTTTCGGTCCAGGGAGGACCTGGGTTGGCAGTACGGGCTGGACTGTTCCCATGAGGCACAGGGTCAAGACTGATTTGCATATGGCCAGGTCTAAACTGTGGTGGCATGGTGAGCAAAAGAATGATGAATTTAACCCAGATCTCTTGCATGGGGGTGAATGTTTTGATTTGTTCGGCATTCCGTCCATCAATTGTGTGTCTTTTGCTTCCTCGCCGAAAGTGCGCCGGGTATGCCCAGACGTGGGTCCCTGGCTCACTGTGCCACTGGAATCAAGCTATCCTGGCTGACGAGGGTGAAACCCCAAAACCGGTCCTATGATGCTTGTTTCCGGTCCAGGGAGGACCTGGCTTGGTAGTTCGGGCTGGGCTGTTCCCCTGAGGCACATGGTCAAGACTGATTTGCATATGGCCAGGTCTAAACTGGGGTGGCATGGTGAGCAAAAAAATGATGGATTTATTCCGGATCTCTTGACTTGGGGTGAATGTTTTGATTTGTTCTGCATTCCGTCCATCAATTGTGTGTCTTTTGCTTCCTCGCCCTAAGTGAACCGGGTATGCCCAGATTTGGGACCCGGGCTCACTGTGCCACTGGAATCAAGCTATCCTGGCTGATGAGGAGTGAAACCCTGAAACTGGTCCTAAGATGCTTGTTTTCGGTGCAGGGAGGACCTGGGTTGGCAGTACGGGCTGGACTGTTCCCATGAGGCACAGGGTCAAGACTGATTTGCATATGGCCAGGTCTAAACTGTGGTGGCATGGTGAGCAAAAGAATGATGAATTTAACCCAGATCTCTTGCATGGGGGTGAATGTTTTGATTTGTTCGGCATTCCGTCCATCAATTGTGTGTCTTTTGCTTCCTCGCCCTAAGTGCACCAGGTATGCCCAGACGTGGGTCCCTGGCTCACTGTGCCACTGAAATCAAGCTATCCTGGCTGACGAGGGTGAAACCCCAAAACCGGTCCTATGATGCTTGTTTCCGGTCCAGGGATGACCTGGCTTGGCAGTTCGGGCTGGACTGTTCCCATGAGGCACAGGGTCAAGACTGATTTGCATATGGCCAGGTCTAAACTGGGGTCGCATGGTGAGCAAAAGAATGATGGATTTAACCCAGATCTCTTGACTGGGGGTTACTGTTTTGATTTGTTCTGCATTCCATCCATCAATTGTGTGTCTTTTGCTTCCTCGCCCTAAGTGCACCGGGTATGCCCAGATGTGGGACCCGGGCTCACTGTGCCACTGGAATCAAGCTATCCTGGTTGATGAGGAGTGAAACCCTGAAACCGGTCCTAAGATTCATGTTTTCGGTCCAGGGAGGACCTGGCTTGGCAGTTCGGGCTGGACTGTTCCCATGAAGCACAGGGTCAAGACTGATTTGCATATGGCCAGGTCTAAACTGGGGAGGTATGGTGAGTAAAAGAATGATGGATTTAACCCAGATCTCTTGACTGGGGGATGAATATTTTGATTTGTTCTGCGTTCTGCCCATCAATTGTGTGTCTTTTGCTTCCTCACCCTAAGTGCGCCGGGTATGCCCAGACGTGGGTCCCGGGCTCACTGTGCCACTGGAATCAAGCTATCCTGGCTGATGAGGGGTGAAACATCGAAACCGGTCCTAGGATGCTTTTTTCCGATCCAGGGAGGACCTGGCTTGGCAGTTAAGGCTGCACTGTTCCCCTGAGGCACATGGTCAAGACTGATTTGCATATGGCCAGGTCTAAACTGGGGTGGCATGGTGAGCAAAAGAATGATGGATTTAACCCAGATCTCTTGACTGGGGGTGAATGTTTTGATTTGTTTTGCATTCCGTCCATCAATTGTGTGTCTTTTGCTTCCTCGCCCTAAGTGTGCCGGGTATGCCCCGACGTGGGTCCCGGGCTCACTGTGCCACTGGAATCAAGCTACCTGCCTGATGAGGGTGAAACCCCGAAGCCGGTCCTAGGATGCTTGTTTCCGGACCAGTGAGGACCTGGCTTGGCAGTTCAGGCTGGACTGTTCCCATGAGGCACAGGGTCAAGACTGATTTGCATATGGCCAGGTCTAAACTGGGGCGGTATGGTGAGCAAAAGAATGATGGATTTAACCCAGATCTCTTGACTGGGGGTGAACGTTTTGATTTGTTCTGCATTCTGTCCATCAATTGTGTGTCTTTTGCTTCCTCGCCCTATGTGCGCCCGGTATGCCCAGACGTGGATCCCCGGCTCACTGTGCCACTGGAATCAAGCTATCCTGGCTGATGAGGGGTGAAACATCGAAACCGGTCCTAGGATGCTTGTTTCCGATCCAGGGAGAACCTGGCTTGGCAGTACAGGCTGCACTGTTCCCATGAGGCACAGGGTCAAGACTGATTTGCATATGGCCAGGTCTAAACTGGGGTGGCATGGTGAGCAAAAGAATGATGGATTTTACCCGGATCTCTTGATGCGGGTGAATGTTTTGATTTGTTCTGCATTCTGTCCATCAATTGTGTGTCTTTTGCTTCCTCGCCCTAAGTGTGCCGGGTATGCCCCGACGTGGGTCCCGGGCTCATTGTGCCACTGGAATAAAGCTATCTTGCCTGATGAGGGGTGAAACCCCGAATCCGGTCCTAGGACGCTTGTTTCCAGACCAGTGAGGACCTGGCTTGGCAGTTCGGGCTGGACTGTTCCCATGAGGGACAGGGTCAAGACTGATTTGCATATGGCCAGGTCTAAACTGGGGTGGCATGGTGAGCAAAAGAATGATGGATTTAACCCAGATCTCTTGACTGGGGGTGAATGTTTTGATTTGTTCTGCATTCCGTCCATCAATCGTGTGTCTTTTGCTTCCTCGCCCTAAGTGCGGCGTGTATGCCCAGACGTGGGTCCCGGGCTCGCTTTGCCACTGGAATCAAGCTATCCTGGCTGATGAGGGGTGAAACCCTGAAACCAGTCCTAGGATGCTTGTTTCCGGTCCAGGGAGGACTTGACTTGGCAATTCGGGCTGGACTATTCCCATGAGGCACAGGGTCAAGACTGGTTTGCATATGGCCAGGTCTAAACTGGGGTTGCATGGTGAGCAAAAGAATGATGAATTTAACCCAGATCTCTTGACTGGGGGTGAATGTTTTGATTTGTTCGGCATTCCGTCCATCAATTGTGTGTCTTTTGCTTCCTCGCCCTAAGTGCGCCGGGTATGCCCAGACGTGGGTCCCGGGCTCACTGTGCCACTGGAATCAAGCTATCCTGGTTGATGAGGGGTGAAACCCCGAAATCGGTCCTAGGATGCTTGTTTCCGGTCCAGGGAGGACCTGGCTTGGCAGTTCGGGCAAGGCTGTTCCCCTGAGGCACATGGTCAAGATTGACTTGCATATGGCCAGGTCGAAACTGGGGTGGCATGCTGAGCAAAAGAATGATGGATTTATTCCGGATCTCTTGACTCGGGGTGAATGTTTTGATTTCTTCTGCATTCCATCCATCAATTGTGTGTCTTTTGCTTCCTCGCCCTAATTGCGCCGGGTATGCCCAGGCGTGGGTCCCGGGCTCACTGTGCCACTGGAATCAAGCTATCCAGGCTGACGAGGGGTGAAACCCCAAAACCGGTCCTATGATGCTTGTTTCCGGTCCAGGGAGGACCTGGCTTGGCAGTTCGGGCTGGGCTGTTCCCCTGAGGCACATGGTCAAGATTGATTTGCATATGGCCAGGTCTAAACTGGGGTGGCATGGTGAGCAAAAGAATGATGGATTTATTCCGGATCTCTTGACTGGGGGTTAATGTTTTGATTTGTTCTGCATTCCGTCCATCAATTGTATGTCTTTTGCTTCCTCGCCCTAAGTATGCCGGGTATGCCCCGACGTGGGTCCCAGGCTCACTGTGCCACTGGAATCAAGCAATCCTGGTTGATGAGGGTGAAACCCCGAAACCGGTCCTAGGATGCTTTTGTTTCGATCCAGGGAGGCCATGGTTTGGCAGTTCGGGCTGGACTGTTCCCATGAGGCACAGGGTCAAGACTGATTTGCATATGGCCAGGTCTAAACTGTGGTGGCATGGTGAGCAAAAGAATGATGAATTTAACCCAGATCTCTTGACTGGGGGTGAATGTTTTGATTTGTTCGGCATTCCACCCATCAATTGTGTGTCTTTTGCTTCCTCGCCCTGAGTGCGCCGGGTATGCCCAGACGTGGGTCCCGGGCTCACTGTGCAACTGGAATCAAGCTATCCTGGCTGACGAGGGTGAAACCCCAAAACCGGTCCTATGATGCTTGTTTCCGGTCCAGGGAGGACCTGGCTTGGCAGTTCTGGCTCGGCTGTTCCCCTGAGGCACATGGTCAAGACTGATTTGCATATGGCCAGGTCTAAACTGGGGTGGCATGGTGAGCAAAAAATGATGGATTTATTCCGGATCTCTTGACTCGGGGTGAATGTACTGATTTGTTCTGCATTCCGTCCATCAATTGTGTGTCTTTTGCTTCCTCGCCCTAAGTGCACCGCGTATGCCCAGATGTGGGACCCGGGCTCACTGTGCCACTGGAATCAAGCTATGCTGGCTGATGAGGAGTGAAACCCTGAAACCGGTCCTAAGATGCTTGTTTTCGGTCCAGGGAGGACCTGGCTTGTCAGTTCGGGCTGGACTGTTCCCATGAGGCACAGGGTCAAGACTGATTTGCTTATGGCCAGGTCTAAACTGTGGTGGCATGGTGAGCAAAAGAATTATGAATTTAACCCAGATCTCTTGACTGGGGGTGAATGTTTTGATTTGTTCGGCATTCCGCCCATCAATTGTGTGTCTTTTGCTTCCTCGCACTAAGTTCGCCGGGTATGCCCAGACGTGGGTCCCGGGCTCACTGTACCACTGGAATCAAGCTATCCTGGCTGACGAGGGGTGAAACCCCAAAACCGGTCCTATGATGCTTGTTTCCGGTCCAGGGATGACCTGGCTTGGCAGTTCGGGCTGGACTGTTCCCATGAGGCACAGGGTCAAGACTGATTTGCATATGGCCAGGTCTAAACTGTGGTGGCATGGTGAGCAAAAGAATGATGAATTTAACCCAGATCTCTTGACTGGGGGTGAATGTTTTGATTTGTTCGGCATTCCGTCCATCAATTGTGTGTCTTTTGCTTCCTCACCCTAAGTGTGCCGGGTATGCCCAGACGTGGGTCCCAGGCTCACTGTGTCACTGGAATCAAGCTATCCTGGCTGACGAGGGGTGAAACCCTAAAACCGGTCCTATGATGCTTGTTTCCGGTCCAGGGATGACCTGGCTTGGCAGTTCGGGCTGGACTGTTCCCATGAGGCACAGGGTCAAGACTGATTTGCATATGGCCAAGTCTAAACTGGGGTGGCATGGTGAGCAAAAGAATGACGGATTTAACCCAGATCTCTTGACTGCGGGGTTAATGTTTTGATTTGTTCTGCATTCCGTCCATCAATTGTGTGTCTTTTGCTTCCTCGCCCTAAGTGTGCGGAGTATGCCCCGACGAGGGTCCCAGGCTCACTGTGCCACTGGAATCAAGCTATCCTGGTTGATGAAGGGTGAAACCCCGAAACCGGTCCTAGGATGCTTGTTTCCAGTCCAGGGAGGACCTTGCTTGGCAGTTCGGGCTGGGCTGTTCCCCTGAGGCACATGGTCAAGACTGATTTGCATATGGCCAGGTCTAAACTGGGGTGGCATGGTGAGCAAAAGAATGATGAATTTATTCCAGCTCTCTTGACTCGGGGTGAATGTTTTGATTTGTTCAACATTCCGTCCATCATTTGTGTGTCTTTTGCTTCCTCGCCGTAAGTGCACCGGGTATGCCCAGATGTGGGACCCGGGCTCACTGTGCCACTGGAATCAAGCTATCCTGGCTGATGAGGAGTGAAACCCTGAAACTGGTCCTAAGATGCTTGTTTTCGGTCCAGGGAGGACCTGGGTTGGCAGTACGGGCTGGACTGTTCCCATGAGGCACAGGGTCAAGACTGATTTGCATATGGCCAGGTCTAAACTGTGGTGGCATGGTGAGCAAAAGAATGATGAATTTAACCCAGATCTCTTGCATGGGGGTGAATGTTTTGATTTGTTCGGCATTCCGTCCATCAATTGTGTGTCTTTTGCTTCCTCGCCGAAAGTGCGCCGGGTATGCCCAGACGTGGGTCCCTGGCTCACTGTGCCACTGGAATCAAGCTATCCTGGCTGACGAGGGGTGAAACCCCAAAACCGGTCCTATGATGCTTGTTTCCGGTCCAGGGAGGACCTGGCTTGGTAGTTCGGGCTGGGCTGTTCCCCTGAGGCACATGGTCAAGACTGATTTGCATATGGCCAGGTCTAAACTGGGGTGGCATGGTGAGCAAAAAATGATGGATTTATTCCGGATCTCTTGACTTGGGGTGAATGTTTTGATTTGTTCTGCATTCCGTCCATCAATTGTGTGTCTTTTGCTTCCTCGCCCTAAGTGAACCGGGTATGCCCAGATTTGGGACCCGGGCTCACTGTGCCACTGGAATCAAGCTATCCTGGCTGATGAGGAGTGAAACCCTGAAACTGGTCCTAAGATGCTTGTTTTCGGTGCAGGGAGGACCTGGGTTGGCAGTACGGGCTGGACTGTTCCCATGAGGCACAGGGTCAAGACTGATTTGCATATGGCCAGGTCTAAACTGTGGTGGCATGGTGAGCAAAAGAATGATGAATTTAACCCAGATCTCTTGCATGGGGGTGAATGTTTTGATTTGTTCGGCATTCCGTCCATCAATTGTGTGTCTTTTGCTTCCTCGCCCTAAGTGCACCAGGTATGCCCAGACGTGGGTCCCTGGCTCACTGTGCCACTGAAATCAAGCTATCCTGGCTGACGAGGGTGAAACCCCAAAACCGGTCCTATGATGCTTGTTTCCGGTCCAGGGATGACCTGGCTTGGCAGTTCGGGCTGGACTGTTCCCATGAGGCACAGGGTCAAGACTGATTTGCATATGGCCAGGTCTAAACTGGGGTCGCATGGTGAGCAAAAGAATGATGGATTTAACCCAGATCTCTTGACTGGGGGTTACTGTTTTGATTTGTTCTGCATTCCATCCATCAATTGTGTGTCTTTTGCTTCCTCGCCCTAAGTGCACCGGGTATGCCCAGATGTGGGACCCGGGCTCACTGTGCCACTGGAATCAAGCTATCCTGGTTGATGAGGAGTGAAACCCTGAAACCGGTCCTAAGATTCATGTTTTCGGTCCAGGGAGGACCTGGCTTGGCAGTTCGGGCTGGACTGTTCCCATGAAGCACAGGGTCAAGACTGATTTGCATATGGCCAGGTCTAAACTGGGGAGGTATGGTGAGTAAAAGAATGATGGATTTAACCCAGATCTCTTGACTGGGGGATGAATATTTTGATTTGTTCTGCGTTCTGCCCATCAATTGTGTGTCTTTTGCTTCCTCACCCTAAGTGCGCCGGGTATGCCCAGACGTGGGTCCCGGGCTCACTGTGCCACTGGAATCAAGCTATCCTGGCTGATGAGGGGTGAAACATCGAAACCGGTCCTAGGATGCTTTTTTCCGATCCAGGGAGGACCTGGCTTGGCAGTTAAGGCTGCACTGTTCCCCTGAGGCACATGGTCAAGACTGATTTGCATATGGCCAGGTCTAAACTGGGGTGGCATGGTGAGCAAAAGAATGATGGATTTAACCCAGATCTCTTGACTGGGGGTGAATGTTTTGATTTGTTTTGCATTCCGTCCATCAATTGTGTGTCTTTTGCTTCCTCGCCCTAAGTGTGCCGGGTATGCCCCGACGTGGGTCCCGGGCTCACTGTGCCACTGGAATCAAGCTACCTGCCTGATGAGGGGTGAAACCCCGAAGCCGGTCCTAGGATGCTTGTTTCCGGACCAGTGAGGACCTGGCTTGGCAGTTCAGGCTGGACTGTTCCCATGAGGCACAGGGTCAAGACTGATTTGCATATGGCCAGGTCTAAACTGGGGCGGTATGGTGAGCAAAAGAATGATGGATTTAACCCAGATCTCTTGACTGGGGGTGAACGTTTTGATTTGTTCTGCATTCTGTCCATCAATTGTGTGTCTTTGCTTCCTCGCCCTATGTGCGCCCGGTATGCCCAGACGTGGATCCCCGGCTCACTGTGCCACTGGAATCAAGCTATCCTGGCTGATGAGGGGTGAAACATCGAAACCGGTCCTAGGATGCTTGTTTCCGATCCAGGGAGAACCTGGCTTGGCAGTACAGGCTGCACTGTTCCCATGAGGCACAGGGTCAAGACTGATTTGCATATGGCCAGGTCTAAACTGGGGTGGCATGGTGAGCAAAAGAATGATGGATTTTACCCGGATCTCTTGATGCGGGTGAATGTTTTGATTTGTTCTGCATTCTGTCCATCAATTGTGTGTCTTTTGCTTCCTCGCCCTAAGTGTGCCGGGTATGCCCCGACGTGGGTCCCGGGCTCATTGTGCCACTGGAATAAAGCTATCTTGCCTGATGAGGGGTGAAACCCCGAATCCGGTCCTAGGACGCTTGTTTCCAGACCAGTGAGGACCTGGCTTGGCAGTTCGGGCTGGACTGTTCCCATGAGGGACAGGGTCAAGACTGATTTGCATATGGCCAGGTCTAAACTGGGGTGGCATGGTGAGCAAAAGAATGATGGATTTAACCCAGATCTCTTGACTGGGGGTGAATGTTTTGATTTGTTCTGCATTCCGTCCATCAATCGTGTGTCTTTTGCTTCCTCGCCCTAAGTGCGGCGTGTATGCCCAGACGTGGGTCCCGGGCTCGCTTTGCCACTGGAATCAAGCTATCCTGGCTGATGAGGGGTGAAACCCTGAAACCAGTCCTAGGATGCTTGTTTCCGGTCCAGGGAGGACTTGACTTGGCAATTCGGGCTGGACTATTCCCATGAGGCACAGGGTCAAGACTGGTTTGCATATGGCCAGGTCTAAACTGGGGTTGCATGGTGAGCAAAAGAATGATGGATTTAACCCAGATCTCTTGACTGGGGGTGAATATTTTGATTTGTTCTGAATTCCGACCATCAATTGTGTGTCTTTTACATACACTCGACCCAGCAGTTTCACAGCAAGAGGAGCATGGTCTGATAGAGTTCGATCTAAGTATTGTGCCACCCTGAATAGCTCGATTTGTTCTGGGTGAATAAATGTATAATCTATTCTGGAGAATGCCCCATTTGGGGGAAATAAAAAGAGTATTCCTTCGTGGCACAGTGTTGTGTTCTCCATAATTCTAATAAGTGGAGCATATCCATGCCTCTGGAGGATCTGCCGAGTGGTCTAGCGTTGGGTCTGGAGGTGTCTAGGTACTTGTCTAATACACAATTGCAGTCACCCATCCAGAATATATCATGGTGTGCGTGTGGTGTTAGGGTTTATACCACTGTTTCAAAAAATTCAGGTGTATCAATATTCGGAGCGTATGTATTTAGTAGGTCTACCTCCTATTTCGCCTACCACACCCACATATCGGCCATTCACGCCTTTAGTTCAACTGACATTCTAAAGGGAAAACTAGCATCTATAAGAGCACCCTTCATGCCGAAGACGTGAAACTAGAATACAATAGCATGCCTCCCAATTTAGTACATAGTTTCTCGTGTTCTTGTGGTAGCAAGTGTGTCTCCTGTAACATTACTATTTTTCTCTTGATGCTTTCTTTCATACAACCAAATTCTCTGCCTTTTGATGGGATTCTGTATCCCTTTAACATTCCAAGTCAGCGCAGTCACCCCCATGCGCGGAATGTGTGAACCTTTCATGTGTCCCCACGTAGTTGCACCGGCCTGGCTCTCAGTGTGTGTAACTCAAGGTTCTCCATTTGGTTCACTGGTACTGATTCACCCTAAAAGAACTAACAAACTGTGGTAGCCATCCTCCTCCCATGTAGCCTTCTCCAACTCTGCCTCCACAAATGACACAAATGGTGACTTCCCAATCCCCCCTCCAATTAACAATCATTCCTCACTCTCCTGGTGCGATGCCCCCATGGTCCCTGTTACCCCAGTGGTCTCACTCCTAGGTCACACACACTTTGGAGTGTCCTTGCACGTGTATGCCCCCAATCACATACAACTCATATGGCATTCTATTCTGTTGTGTAATGCCCCCATCAGGCTTAAACATATCAACAGCAGTTGTTAACCCCCTCTGCAATCAATGTCTCATGCCAATAGTTACATGATTACCTTCTGGTCTCTGATCATTGGCTTTCAACAAACTGCAGTGTGTCCTCCGTATTATCAAAGAAGTGTCTCTTCCCTTGGAGGTCTATTCGAAGGCATGCCAGCAGCAACAATGCATTGTTCAGACCTCGGTCTCTGAGTTTCCACTTCACTTCCATAAATTACCTCTTCCTCTGTTGGGTAGCCACACCATAGTCAGGGTAAAAAGATGTTCCCATTGTATTCCACATTGCCCTGTTGTCGCATGCTGCTAAAATGTTAATCTTATCCTTATATCATAGCACCTGTGCTATCAGCATTCATGGTGGGACTCCTAGTTTGAGGCTACCACTTGGTGTTCTGTGGCCCCTGTCTACCAGCAGCTTCCATCCATCCCATAACCCAGGTAATACCTCAACAAGCCAATATTCAAGGAATTGTTCCACTGGGTTCTTTTCCATCCCCTCAGGCAAGCCAAATATGCGGACATTGTTGCGTCTCAACCTGTCCTCCAAATCCGCCAGCTTAGCCTCCTGTGCCTGCAGTCACCTGTCCTGATCAGCTAGTTGACTGGTATGTGCCCACAGCACCTCATCCATGTCATCGGCTCTTGTTCCCAGGTCTTTCACGAGATCCCATATTTTGTCCATGTCTTGGTGTAGTAACGCTACCGTAATTGCCACCTCATCAATTTTCTCTGTAAAAGCTTTGTTGCCCTTCAGTATTAGATTTTTAATCTTTAGGTTCGACGGGGATGTGGGGTCTCCCATGTCAGGCTCTTCAAGAGGTGCAGCGCTCCCTGCCATTCTGGCCTGTCCCGCTTCAATGGGGTGGCGGGTCTTAGAGGCCGTTTCTGGGCCCCCCTTAGGCTTTGGTGGCATCCATATCCAGCAGTGGAGCACTGATAGGTTCAGGGCCCAGGGAGTGTCAATTCAGTCCCTGCCGCTCTCGTATGGCACAGGGGGAGACCAGCATGTATAACAGTAACTGTTGCAGTGAGGGGAGGCACCCGGGGGTCCCTGCCTCAGTAGTCGCTAGGGCCAGTCTGAAGGACACTAACAATGGGCTGTGCAATGTAGGATAGTTGGTGCAGTGAGATACAAGCCCATGCAGAGTTATGCAGCCTGTAATGAGCACCTCAGGAGTCTCAGCAGGGGAGACTACCACTAGATCCATTCCCTTACTGATTAGACAATGGGGTGGCAACAGTTCTGATACTACTCGATATGTCCGCAGCATTTGACACGGTGGATCATGCTATTCTGCTGATGAGACTGGAGAAGCTGGGAGTGAAAGGGCTGGCACTACAATGGCTACGGTCATATCTGAATGGCAGACAACAAGTGGTGACTATTCCGCCATTCACATCCCCCAAGACCCCGGTCTTACAAGGGGTCCCACAAGGCTCCGCAATCAGCCCAGTACTTTTCAACATCTATCTGCGCCCGCTTATACCGATTATAAAGTCCTTTGGTATTGACTTGATTAATTATGCTGATGATACGCAATTGGTGTTTTCCCTAGAAGGAGCCCAGGCAGTATCAATGGATCAATTTCAGGAATGTATGCAGAGTACCACAAAATGGCTCAGACATAACTCCCTGCAATTTAACGGAGATAAGACCGAGATGGTAGTTTGTTCCACTGCCAAAGTTGCTCGCCCACTTCACTCGGAATTTAGGCTCTCTCCTACTGATAAACCTTTGACACCAAACAAAACAGTGCGTAACTTGGGAGTTATGCTGGATGAGGACCTTCAGCTGGAGACTCAGGTTAATAAGCTAGTGGGCACCTGTCTCTCCCTGATCAGAGCATTACGCACAATCCTTCCACTCCTTCCTACTAACACTAGGTCAGAGGTGGTGAGAGCAGTGATACTGAGTAGATTGGATTACTGTAACTCTCTCTACTTGGGGGCTCCAAACTCACTGATTTTGAAGATCCAGAGGATCCAAACTATAGCTGCCAAACTGGCTCTCAATAAGCATCGTAGGTCATCTACATCGTGGGCTTTGAAGGACCTTCATTGGTTGCCAATTGGCCAGAGGATTAAGTTTAAATCACTATGTATAGTTTTTAAGGCAATCCATGGGTTAGGCCCGAAACCTCTGCAAGATAAATTTAAATGGTACGCTCCAAAAAGGAATCTCCGGTCAGCAAACACCAATTTGGTGATTATGACGAGATACAAAAAAACAAGAACTGGCGGGAGAGCCTTTAGCGTTGCGGTGGCAAAGCTCTGGAACGACCTCCCTGTAGACATTAGACAAACTCAGGAACTACTGCCATTCAGGAAAAAGCTGAAGACATGGCTTTTCCCAAGGGAGGACTAATTCTGAGCTATCACTCATTGCAGGCTGGGCTATTTGTCCGTCTGTTTTGCATCCATACATCTTCTGGTCAGTCTCAGCGCCAGGATACCCTTGGGGTGACAGCTGCGCGGTATAAATATATTTTACATTACATTACATTACATTAGAGTTCTTTCAAAGTGGGAGCAAGCAGATTATATTTCCTTTGCCCCCTCATAGCCTGGTGAGAGTAATCTGCTGCCTTCAGGCCATATAAACAGTCATGGGAGCAATATGCAGCATGCACTTTAATCCTGCTGATCTATCCTGCATGCAGGTGACTGCCAATCTACCACTCCAGGCGCGTCAGTTTGCCTTGCATTTTATGTGTGCTGCTGTATTGATGCAGGCACCTCACGCTCCTTCAATCAGGGAGTCTGCCTTGCACATGCCTCACGGCCCCTACCCCAATTCAACTGGGTGCAGCCTCAGTTGCTCACACCTTCAAGGACAGTTTATATGATATGGGGGCACCCCGCATCGCTCCAAGGGTTCTCATTATGCAATGCAGGGTGTGGGGATGTGGGCAGTGTCGGTTGTTTACTCCCTCCCCGCCCATTGCACCAGGTTGTGTCTTCCACACGGCGCCTTCTCAGGCCTAAGGGCCTCAGATCACACCTCTCTCAGACAGCACATAAGGTCCTCACCGACCCCTGCAGAGGCGCCATGACTTGTGGCAATCACCGCTCGTGGTCTGGATTCACAGCAGCCTCGTTCTCCATGCGCCCTCGGCAGCCGAATCCAAAGCAGGCCGCTGTTGTCCTCAGCCACGCTGCAGACCGCATGGTCCCAGTGACCACTTTCTTAGAGGGTGCCCTGGGATACGTCCTCAGTAGGGGGGTCCACGCTGAGTTATTTAAACCAGTTGATGCCTACAGTGGGGGCCAAAGGGGGGTCCCAGCACTGTCGACCATCGGAGCTGCTGCGAAGCAAGTCTTTCTAGGCAGCCATCTTGACTCCTCTTACATGATGAGTAGTTGTGGCCCTGGTTATCTCTGCAGCACGAGGGCTCCTGCCCCACCCTGATCAGTCCAGTGGTTTGGAAAGTGACTGGCTACTAGAAGAAGCATGTGGCAGTGAGTACTATGAAAAATCACAACCGTCATTGCTGGTTTCATCAGTAGAAGAAGAAGCACTGGTGGCAATTTGGTGCTAAAGAAACTTACAACGGTAATAAGTGGTTTCATTTCATCAGAAAAGGCCACTGCTTCCTGGGGGACTCTTTGTTTATCTGGTGGTGGATTTCTACTGCCCAAACGATAACTGTTGGCCACCGCGTATATTGCCAGCTGGAATATGATTGCAATGCCAGCCCTGGGTAGGGAAAGCGAAAGGAGACTGTACCTCGGCCATTCGCATGGGCATCTAGACGTGTTCCCCCCCTGAAGTTGTTGTGTTTCATGTAAGATTGCAGCAGTAGCATGTTGCGATACTGACACCCCAGGGTAATTGAGCCTATTCTTTATACCTTCTACTTTTCATGTATTGTACTTAGTTGTTCTCTGTGATTTACAGTACCTTTCAATCTTAAATAAAAACACTAGGTGAACAACATATTTATTGACTGCTTTTATATGGCTTATCAAGTTCTATGGGGCATATTATCAAGCGGCAGTGATAATTATCACTGGCTGCTGTTCTTAGCGCGAGGATTTTTATCGCCGGCTATCGCTGGAAATTATCGCCATGCTAGCGCTGTATTAACAACGCATAGCGCAATGGCGATAATCATTCCAGCGATAGCGGTGTTTTCCATGGAACATCGCTGGTTTTCCAGCGATGTTCAATGGAAAACGGCGATATCCTTAATGATAGGACCTGTGGTCTTAGCCACACAATCCACCCCCCATGTTAGGTATGCCTTAGTCAGGAATTTAACAGACGTTAAATTCCTGCGTTAAGGCATACTTAACGCGATTTCACATATCGCTACCCCTCCTTGATAATATCGCAAAGCTGCCTTCGCGATATTATCCCATGTTGTTTTCACAGCCACGCCTCCTTTGCATCTCATTATCGATGCGAGGCGAGGCGTGTGAAAAACGGGCCCTAACTCAAGGAATCATGTGCTAGCGTGTCCTTGATGATAATGCGATAAAATTATCGCCGCTTTTCGCCCGAAAACAGACGCATAATTTTATCGCGGCCCCTTGATAATATGCCCCTATGTTTCTAACCTACAGTATATCGCTAAGTAAATCATGGACTGCTAAACTTTGCTACCCTTGGGGTTCTCCGCTAAAGGGGTGTGCTCCATTTTGTGTTCAGCAATAAGGTAAAGCATCAGTGGTAAAAGCCTCTCAATCTGAGTCCAGTGACCTCTGATTGCCCAAGGAATCCAGAAATAGATCCCACAAGTTGTATCAGTCTTTCAACCGTATTTCATTTTTAGTTGCTAAGATGTTTATAATTACAATGATCATTTTTGTTCAAATTGCTTATAGAAGAATAACAAGTAATGCATTCTCATACACCATAAAATGCCACTATTTGATTCTGGGGTCAGGGGTAGGGCTCTGCTATCTCACCTGCAGCTGGAAAAATTCTCTCTATCACAGGTTTGACTCTTACTTCACTGGTGCATAACACAGTGGGAGGGGTGAGACACACTTGTCAGTTTTCCTTCTCTCCAAAAAGATCATAATCCCTTTTTGAAGCTCAGGAAATCTACAGGGCGTGACTCTCTACAATCTTGGGGAATATGACATAAGTTTAGTTGGTAGTTTGACGCTACAGGATGTTTGCTTTGTGATATCAAATTTTCCATTAGTGCTCTGTATTTTAATGTTGCAGTTTTATCCATGCTATTCCCATACCAGATGAGCTATAATTGTGTACAATTACTCATGTGATACTACATTTGCTTTGGAATAATTTGCCATTCATATAATCTTTTCAGGAGCATCGATGCAAGTGTGTAAACATAAGAGTGCAAATTTAAGCATCTTTCTATGATTTGGGACTATAAAATATAGACATAATGTGGGTGGTCATAATCGGAAATGCTTGGGAACACAATATAAAACAACAGACCAAAACAGTAGGTCATAACAAGATGTAAATAAGTATGTAAAAAAGTAAGTAAAGCAATAATGTAAATCAAACCATCAATGACTTTTTACGTTGTTCAGTGGTTTACCTAAGGATCACCCTCACATCTTACTTACCTGTGCCTTCAAGATGGTAAGCCAAAAAATATTGCATGCTCAGCCAGCCCTCCAGGTAGACTATGCTGAGGGTTGTGGCTTTTCATAATTGATTCCTGTAATGCAAATGTTACAGATCAATGATGAAAGTGTTCCTCACTGCTTCCTATAAATAAAGGAAATCTAGTGTGATCTAGAAAGCACTCCTTATCTCAAGAGAGAAGATTGGTGAAATGAAATAACAGTATTAATCATAGTACAAATTAAGCAATGGTAAAGCCAACACATCTTGGCGTTTGTACATATTCTTGGCAATGCTGTACAGCAGCCGTAAAAAGCAAAATGCTTTTTGCTGATCCTGTGCAGCAATTGCAAAAAAACACAAAAGAAAATGAAAAAATGGATCATGACTCAACGCCCACATAATGTATGTGTCATGACACTACTGGTGGCCACGTCGTTCAGTAGACGATTTACCATGCATGCATGTGTGTACTGAATGATATAGGCACCATTTTATTTATTTCCTTATGAAAGATGGTGGATGCCACTTGGTACGGTAAATAAAAAAAGGGGAGAGAAAGTCAGAGAGCTCACAGGGTGGGATTTGGAATGGGGGAAGTACACATGGGAGACAGCTGGAAGATACATTCACTCTCATGAAGTACTTAATGAAAAAGTAATCCCCTAAAAGTGAGCAGTGAAAGGATAAAAATCAGCCAATCAAAAGGATGGTAAAGAGGCACGTTTCAGAAAAGTGACAAACGTAAGGAGAGGAAGGCAAACCATCAACTAAGAAGCAAGCAAATGATAGTGACAAGAAAGCCAACCCAAGGTAAGCAATTTGTGTGCTGTAAGCCCACTGTAAGGTTTTGGTATGGTGCTTAAGAGGCATCTCACCTGCAGACAACTAATAGCTGCCTGGTTTGTGAGACCTCAACAAGAGTACCTTCGACGCAACCACTATCAACTCTGTTGGACATCAAAAGGCAGGTAGAGCATCTATAAACTGAACTATCATAGTGATGCATGCCACATTACACATGCAAAAAAGCAAGTACATGCATGCATACAAAAAAACGCACCCAATCATGCATGTACATACACTATATGAAAGTTGTTAGGGAGTTTTTAAAATGGTTTTTGTTTGTTATTAAATTAGACTACATTCTTCAACTCTTAAGATTCCTGAAGTTGTTTGTAAATGCCTAGAAGTTGGATGAGCCACAGAAGGCTTGAGCCAGGCTCGAGCCAGGGGCCTGGCTCTGACTCAACTCGAGGTCCTCTGTGACCCACGAGACCAAAACAAGCCGAGCTTTCATATAGCTTCTGCCTGCCAACACACTCTAACCACACAGAATTAAAAATAAAGCATGCACCTTTGAAGGAGAGAAAAAAATCGCCATCTAGTGGCTGAATTGAATAATGTGAAACTAGAAAACTTGAAATGAATCCTAGCTTCCCTGCTTGATTAAATTGTGTGATTCCAGACAAATGTGTTTTTTCACTGAATTCGCCTTTTTCTTGATTTTCACACTTGAGAGCACCTTCAAATACATCAGTTGAGGAAGTGCAATGTACAAACACCTCCTGAGTTGGATTTGATAAAATAGAATGTTGCCTCATGTATAATAAGAATCTAGGCCACACAAAGGGTACAGATGAAAACTGGCTTGCCACTTAGTTCATAAATGGCGGTGTTGTCAGGCCGGGGAGCAAGAATGTATCTAAGTTCATGTTTAGCAATTATCACTTTTAATAATTACATCATAATGCAGTGATATAATCTGATGTTCTAGCATCAAACACTTCTGCATGCTAATCAAATACACTATTGTGAATTTTTAGGAGCTTTTTCTCTATTTTTACTCAAAGTTTGTTGCATGATTTACATGCCAACTATTTTCAGGGCTCGGCACGTGATCCAGCTCTTAGAGCCAATCCAGACCCCTGACTCGCCTCTGGGATGGCTCTCCCTGTTAATTTGTTGGCTCGCCCACCTCTATAAACACCATGATAAAAATTAAGTATTACATTTCCAAAACCTTCCCTATTGCTTAAGTCTTTATTTTGCTGTTTGAGTAGTTTTACAATTGGTTTATTGTTTAAAGTTACAACCGTTGTTTTAATAGTTCTTTAAAGTGTAGCTACATAGGGGCACATGCATCAAAGGTTTTTGCGATCGCAAACGGTGCGATTCGCAAAAATCGGCCGTTTGCGAATGCAAATTGGCCCTTAGAGATGCATGAAAGTAAGTTATCTATGCGCTAATTTAAGAATTCGCAATTATTTGCGATTCCTAATTAGTGACAGATTTAAGGAATCGCAATTTGCGATTCCTTAAATGCAATGCTAGAAGCACTTTCAAATAGCGATTTCGCTATTTAGGACCGCAAATTACAGACAAATCAAACTTGTCTGTAATTTGCAAAACTTTACAAAATGCACTAAAATGCATTTTTTTAAGTTTCACGTTACACACACACATGCCCTTGGGGCATGTGTGTGTGCAACATGGGTGCACATCACAATTTCAGGGTGCAACAGGGTGTCCTTTTGACACCCTTGCACCTTGAAGTAGCATGCGCAATTTGCGAGTACCTATTGGTACTCGCAAATTGCGCATGTAATCTCTCCATTCATTCCTATGGGCCTGTAGGCCCATAGGAATGAATGGGGAGCCATTCCTTAATTGCGACTCGCAATTTGCGAGTCGCAATTAAGGATTCTTTAGGAATCGCTATTTTCTCAGCGGTTCCTACATGCATAGGCATTTGCGCTTCCTTATTAGCGAATCCTTATTTTTCGCTAATAAGGAATCGCAAATGGCATGTTTGATGCATGTGCCTGATAATCCCTCAACAAGTTGGAGAAAATTCTGTGATACAAGAAGGTGGCTATTAGTAAAACCAACATAAAATCATGACTCATGGCCATCCAAAAACTGAATGTCCTTCCTGTGCAAAGATCAATTATAACTGTATTTCTACGTACCTGTGTAAGGGTTGGGATGTAAGACCAAACCCATGGAGTATATCAAAGCTAAAGGAGCTGTAAAAGAGAGATTGAGTTATGCCAAATAAAATGGTAGAGTCAGAGGAATGCCTCTGATAAATGTGTGGATTACCGAATTGGCAAATTTAATATATGGAATGGATATACATTAAAGCTTACATGAGATAGCCATGGTGGAAATATTGAACAATTCAGAGTGCCTATTGACAAATGTCCTTAAATAGCAAAGTTGTAAACAGGATAGATTCATATATACCTTTAGGAAAGAGCACGTAACACAAGGCAATTTTCACACCTACCTATGGCTCCAATCTGCAAGGGGCAAATTGGAAACCCTGAACCTATCTTTTCTCCTCAGTGAGATTGATGGATGCTACCTGCCTCAAGCAACATCTTGTAATAAGAAAAAACTAAACAAATCTAAATATACAGAGAAGATGCCTTCATGTGTTAGTGGCAGCCATCTCCCAAGGACTGATATTAAAGCTAGTCAACCTCTAAAGCTCTGGCTACAAAATGGGAAAAGGTTCTGATAAGGGAGACTTAAGGAATCATTTACACTCTGATGAGCAGTCTTCCGGGCATAAGTCAGCGGAAACCTTCACCCAACATATTTAGAAATCCCTTCCTCTCTAGTAAGTATTTATGTGCCTAAAGTTAATTCTCTGATGTGGTAGATGCAACCGTAGGCATAGCTGAGTGCTGAGCAGGTGCCTTGTTTTTCGACATGTCAGGCATTCTTTTTTTTTTCAAACAAATTCCAGGGAGTTTTTTTTTGGGGGGGGGGAAGCAAGAAATCAATATAGGCAGCATTTATTTCACTACCCAAGCAATGCAAATCAGTGGCAGTACCGCCCTGTCCTAAATAGGGCATGCCTGCTGTCACTGTGACTGACAGTGCTATGGATTCTGTGTGGCAGGCCTTAGGAATTTCGACAGCATAACTAGAACAGGAAATTATATTTAGTACCCACCAGCCATTTTTTCCATTCATTTTCACTAATTGTTATGAGACTGAAGTTAAAATATTTAGGGCCAGATGTATGACCGTTTTTGCATGCGCAAACAGGTTTGCGAACCCGTTTGCACATGCAAAAACAGCATGGGCCATGTGCAAAGCCTATTTAGCGAGTCGCAATTTATTTGCTACTTGCTAAATAGGTTTTGCGACTCGCTATTAGGAAGGGGCGTTCCCTTCCTAATAGCGAGCGCAAGCCCATGTATCAATGTTTTGCGACCGCAATTGCGGTCGCCAAACACTTTCAAATTACCACCCTCTTCAAGAGGGTGGTAATGCACTCACAAAAGGGAAGGTGTCCCCAGGGGACCCCTTCCCCTTTGCAAATGCAGGGGAAAATATTTTTTAAGGGCAGGCAGTGGTCCCAGGAACCACTACCTGCCCTTAAAAAATTAAACGAAAACGTTTAATTTTTTTCTTTTTTAAATGCATCCCGTTTTCCTTTAAGGAAAACGGGCTGCATTAAAAAAAAAACTGCTTTATTTAAAAGCAGTCTCAGACATGGTGGTCTGCTGAGCCCAGCAGGCCACCATACCTGGGAGGGCCTGCCATTCACAATGGGGTCGCAAATTGCGAGAGGAATATTCAAGAGCCTCTCAATTTGCGACCCCATTGGGAATCGCAAACAGTGTGATACACACGGTTGTACATCAAAAATAGCGCCTCGCAAATTGCGAGACGCAAAAAACTCACAATTTGCGAGGCGCTATTTTGCGCGTCGTACATCTGTCCCTAAATCTTGCTCCTCAATTTTTCCATCCACTCTCTACAATGTGTGTGGGACTGGAGTTTGAATGCTATATGTGCCCTCCTTAAAGTTGTGTTCTCACCAATTATTTCTGGAAGTGGAGTTAGAATGCTAAATCCCCCTCAGTTTTGTCATTGTCCCTATGTTTGTTGGGCCTGAGTGAGAATAATGTATTGCCATCACTTACACACTTTCCCAGTGTTTGTTGGGCTGTACTTAGAAAAGCAAGTGTTACACTTCCTCATTTTTTGCACTTTCCAGAATTCTTATGAGACTGGAGTTATAATAGTAAATTGTAACTCTTCAATTTTTAGAGTTTCCCCAATGTTTATAGAGAGTTAGAAACATCAATTAAATTATAAAGGTTTTTTTGGGTACACACACTGCTTTTGAGAAGAAGAGTGACTGTTCATATTTTTATTTAAACTGAAACTAACCGAATGATTGTGGGACTAGAGTTACAATATTAAATCTTACTTCTAATTGTTTGCGTTTATCCCAATGTGTGTGAGACTGGAGTTAGAATAACACTATAATATATGTGTCTCACCTTTATTTAGCATTTTCCCCAATTCGTGTGGGTCTGAAGTTAAAACAGTAAATTGAATCCCCTCAATGTTAGAGTTAGAATAGTAAATAATATTCCTTCATTTTCTCACTTTCCTCAATGGTTGCAGGGCCAGAGTAAATAGTGCATTTTGCTGTCTCAATGTTTGCTCTTTCCCCAATGTTTGTGTGGAAGATATAAACAGCAATAAAGTTATTAAAGTTTTCTTTGTCCACATACTGCTTTTTTGAGAAGATTGGCCTGTCATATTTGTGAGCAATCAGGCTTCCGCTTGTTTCAAAGAGGAGTTAATTGCATTTCAGGAAAGCAGTGAAGGATACACATGATTTTCACACTTTTGGTCCGTTAAATGTGAAATGCGAAGTTGGCCGTATGATTTAGGTGTGCAGAAAGTGTGATCTTTCTTCCCAAATTATATGGAAATTTTGCTTAAATTATGCAAAATGCATTTTGGAATATATCAAGTGAAATTCAACAGTGCAAAAGCCCCTCAACATCGAGGCAAGGGGTCTGGTTCCTGGAGAAAGTGTCTTTTGCCTCACATTTTCTGCTCAAATCAATCAATCAATCAATCAGAGCATTTGTAAAGCGCGCTACATACCCGTGAGGGTCTCAAGGCTCTGGCGGGGGGGGGGAGAATACTGCTACTGCTCGAAAAGCCAGGTCTTGAGGAGTCTTCTGAAGGTCAGCAGGTCTTGGGTCTGCCGTAGGTGGATGGGGAGGGTGTTCCAGGTCTTGGCGGCGAGGTGGGAAAACGATCTGCCGCCGGAGGTCACTCTTCGGATGCGGGGGACTGTGGCGAGGTCGGCGGAGCGAAGCTGGCGGGTGGGGGTGTAGAAGCTGAGTCGTCTGTTGAGGTACGCTGGTCCGGTGTTGTGGAGTGCCTTGTGTGTGTGGGTGAGGAACTTGACGGTGATCCTCTTGTTGACGGGGAGCCAGTGCAGGTCTCTCAGGTGGGGTGTGATGTGGCTGAGGCGAGGGATGTCGAGGATCAGGCGTGCGGAGGCGTTCTGAATGCGTTGAAGTCGTTTCAGGAGTTTGGCCGAGGCTCCTGCGTAGAGGGCGTTTCCGTAGTCCAACCTGCTGCTGACGAGGGCCTGGGTGACCGTTCTTCTCATTTCGGTGGGGATCCACTTGTAGATCTTGCGGAGCATGTGGAGGGTGTTGAAGCAGGAGGACGAGATGGCGTTGACCTGCTTTGACATGGAGAGGGTAGAGTCGAGGATGAACCCTAGGTTGCGTGCGTGGTCGGTGGGTGTTGGAGCTGTTCCCAGTGCGGTCGGCAACCAGGAGTCGTCCCAGGCCAAGGGGGTGGAGCCGAGGATGAGGACTTCAATCTTGTCCGAGTTCAGCTTCAGTCGGCTGTTCTTCATCCACTCGGCGACGGCTTTCATTCCTTTGTGGAGGTTGGTTTTGGCGGTGTGGGGGGTCCTTGGTGAGGGAGAGGAACAGTTGGGTGTCATCGGCGTAGGAGATGATGTTGAGGTCGTGCAGTCGGGCGACATGGGTGAGCGGTGCCATGTAGATGTTAAACAGCGTTGGGCTGAGGGATGAGCCCTGGGGTACGCCGCAGATGATCTCGGTGGCTTCGGAGCAGAAAGGGGGGAGGCGGACGCTCTGTGTTCTGCCGGAGAGGAAGGAGGTGGTCCAGTCCAGGGCCTTCTCTTGGATCCCGGCGTCATGGAGGCGTGTGCGTAGAGTGCGGTGGCAGGCCGTGTCGAAGGCGGCTGACAGGTCCAGGAGGATGAGGGCCGCGGTTTCTCCGTTGACGAGCAGGGCCCTGATGTCGTCGGTGGCGGCGACGAGGGCAGTTTGGGTGCTGTGGTTGCTGCGGAAACCGGACTGGGACGGGTCCAGGATGCTGTTCTCCTCGAGGTAGCGGGTCAGTTGTTTGTTGACGGTCTTCTCGATGACCTTCGCCGGGAACGGGAGCAGGGAGATGGGCCGGAAGTTCTTGAGGTCCTGGGGGTCCGCCTTGGGTTTCTTGAGTAAGGCGTTGATCTCGGCATGCTTCCAGCTCTCCGGGAAGGTTGCTTTTCTCGAAGGAGATGTTGATGGCTTTCCGGAGATGGGGTGCGATGGTGGTGCTGGCTTTGTTGAAGATGTGGTGTGGGCATGGTCTGACGGAGATCCGGAGTGGATGGTGTTCATGATTTTGATGGTGTCGTCGTCGTTTATGTTGGTCCAGGAGGGCAGGCGGTCGGTGCGGATGGTGGTCGTGGGGGTGGAGGTCTCAGTGGTTGTCGGGGCAGTTGTGGTGTTGAAGCTGTCGTGGATGTCTGTGATCTTGCGATGGAAGACGGTGGCAAGGGAGTCGCACAGGTCTTGCGAAGGTGGGATGTCGTTGGTGTTGGAGCTGGGGTTGGAGAGTTCCTTCACGATGTTGAAGAGCTCTTTGCTGTTTTGTGCGTTGTTGTCTAGGCGGTCTTTGAGGGAGGTCCTTTTGGCGGATCAGATGAGGTGATGGTGTCTGCGGGTGGCGTTCTTGTGGGCTGCGTAGCTGTCCGGTGTTCGTTCACGCTGCCATTTCTTCTCAAGCTTTCGGCAGGTTTGCTTGGAGGCCTAGAGGTCTTCAGTGAACCAGCTGGCTTTCTTGCTGGTGTGGCTGTTGGAGGGTTTCTTGATCGGGGCGAGGGTGTTGGCGCAGTCGTCGATCCACTGTCTGAGGTTGCGGGCGGCAGTGTCGGGGTCAGTGGGGTCGGTGGGTGGGCTCCAGGCGAGGGTGGTGGTTAGCTGGTCTTTGGTGACTTTGCTCCAGCAGGATCTGTTGGGTGCGGTGGTGCGTGGTGGGTTTCCGGAAGGTGAAGTGCATGCAGCGATGGTCGGTCCAGTGGAGTTCGGTGGTGTTGTTGAAGGAGACATGGGAGCTTGCGGAGAAGATGGGGTCAAGCGTGTGGCCGGCGGAGTGGGTGGGTGTTGTGACGAGTTGTCTGAGTCCGAGGTTGGCGAGGTTGTCGATCAGGGTGGTGGAGTTGGTGTCGTTGTTGTTCTCGAGGTGGAAGTTCAGGTCACCGAGGAGGATGTAGTCCGTGGAAGCGAGGGCGTGTGTGCTGACGAAGTCGGCGATGGAGTTGCTGAACTGTGGTCGGGGTACGGGGGGTCTGTAGACAAGGGTTCCTCTGAGGGTGGTGTTGGGGTCGGTGTGGACCTGGAAGTGCAGGTGTTCGGCGGTGCTGAGGGTGTCGTCGGTGTTGGTCGAGACTCTGAGAGTGTTCCTGTGGACGATGGCGACTCCTCCTCCTACTCCGTTGGTGCGGTCCCTGCGGGTGATCTTGTAGCCGTCCGGGATGGCTATGGCGATGTCGGGTGCCGAGGAGGGGTTCAGCCAGGTCTCCGTCAGGAAGGCGACGTCTGGGGAGGTTGAGTCGAGTAGGTCCCAGAGTTCAACTGCTTGTTTGCGGGTGGAGCGGGTGTTGAGAAGAATGCATCTGAGGTAGTTGGGTTCTTTCCTGGTCGGTGGGTTGGCGGGCCGGATGCTGGTGAATCTGCAGTTCCGGCAGGAGAAGGGTCCTTGGGTGCGCTTCGGGGCGGCCAGGCAGCAGGTGCGTGGTCGTCCGGCGTTGAGTGCGTGGAGGATGCTGGAGTTGTAGCGGAGACGGGCTTCGTGGCGTTCACGGGGGCCAGGGGTTCTGGCGCTGGGCGTGGTCCAGGCGCGGACGGGCGCAGACGGGCTTGCCTTAGGCGCGCCAGCGGCGCGGCCACGCAGCGGCCGCCATAAGAAGGGGAGGTGGGAGGGAGGAGCAGCTGGGAGGAGGGAGTGGACGAATGGGCAAGCGGGGGTCGGGCCGCAGGGGACGCAGCAGCAGGAAAAACTGGGGGCGAGGGAACAGAAGGCAAAAAGAGGGCACAGGGCACAGAATACAATGGGGGGAATAACGAGGGAATTAACAGTGAACAGTGATCAGGGAACACAGAGGCAATACAGTACAGTGCAGGGGGGGCGGTGCCGCAGGGGACACAGCGGCGGGAGAAACAGGGGCAGGGACGGCGAGGGAACAGAAGGCAAAAGGGGGCACAGGGCACAGAATACACCGGGAGAAGGAGGCAAAATGAACAAAATAGCAGTAAAGCAGAGGGGATAGAAACGAAACAGTTAAACAATAAACCAGGAGCAATGCAGATTACAGAGGGAGAAAGGAGGCAAAATGAACAAGATGACCGTCAAAACAGAGGAGGAAAAAACGAAACAGTTAAACAATAAACCAAGAGCAATACAGTACCAGCAAACCTACGGCCAGCCACTGGCCACCAGGGATGAGGCGCAGGTGGTAGCCTGCGGGTGGAGGAGGGCAGTGGCAGTAACAGCGAGCAGGGAAACGCAGGCACAGCAGGTGGTGCTGTCGCGGCGTGGGGAGCGACCTGCCTGGAGCAGGGTCAAGGGTCGCTCAAACCTGTCTTATGTGAGGCATGTTCTACTCAATCAATCTTCTGATGAAAAAAAGTGTGCCAATACTATGTTGGACTAATTTCCACACTCGGTACATTACATAAATTACACTAGTGTAATGCACATTTTACATTGGCTTGCCTAACATCTGTGATTGTGTTTGCCAAGTCATCATTTTTTGATTAAAAGACGCTTATCCTTTTGTATTCCCATTTGTTTGGTTATACTGTCTAAGAAATCAATCCACATGATCACTTGTTATAGGGCCTTCAAATCACTAGGGGGCATATTAGCAAGGGCAGTATCGCCTCTTTAGCGGCACTTTTTGCCGCTAAAGCGGTGATATTTTTATCGCCCTATCAGCAAGCTGTCGCTAACAGGCGTTAGCGACAGCTTTCTGGTGATAGCGGGCGGTTTTCCTATCGCCTTGCATGCCAGCGATAATTATCGCTAATGACATGCAAGGTAGGCGTTCCCAACTAAAAGCGACTGAAAACAGTCGCTAACACAACTTCCCCCTATTAGCAACGCACGCGAAGCGATAAAAAAACTTGCGCTAAGCGCGATTATCGCTAGAATTTAACACCTGCTAAAAACATGACTTACCTGTTTGTTCAATGGGAGGTGGATTGTCAGGCTAAGTCCCCCATGGCGTTAATGCGTGAATATCGCTGGATTTCCAGCGATATTCACGCATTTCGCCCCTATCGCTGGATATTTTATCGCATTGGAGATAAACGTTGCTAATAATGTGTTATCTCCGCAATAAAATCCAGCGATACGCGGCGATAAAAAAAAACGCGCTAAGAGCGGTTTGCGATCATTATTGCAAGTTGTTGCTAATATCCCCCTTGGTGCTTACTCAGTGATTCATTAGAATTACACAAATGCTCAATCTCTGGCTTGTCCTTAATGGTAACCACCCTTTGCCTACAGTTTTCATTTAGAGGAACAATATTCAATAGTTTTCATTCAATTACATGAGACGTTATGAATTGGGTGTGCAACCTACAAGGCCACTTAGGGAAAACATGCAATGGCTAGAGAAGAGAATGGGAACGAAATTTTTTTGTTCATGCAAGACATTGAAAGAAAGCCTTAGGAGAATCAACATTTATGGGAAAAACTAACAGACAGTTCGGTGTTTAGGAAAACATAAAACAATACTCAACTTAAAGCTTAGAACGAGGCCTATGGGGAAGGGGTTGATACATAAAATAGGTCGACAAAGGCAACCAGATTGATTGTAAAAAGTTAAAAACAATACCAATTAGTAAGTCTCTTGCTACGAGTGTTTAACTATTTTTTATCTCCAAACCAAAATGCGTCATACCATTTTTTGAACTAGAGTGGAAATTTGGCTTGAACATTTTAATGTGAACTATAAAGTCTCAAGCTACTGTGCATACTTCCGAACTAGCACGTGATCTTCGATCGATGCCTTTGTACCATAAGAGGTTTTTAATAATTGCAGCCAGAGTCAGAGAGATATTTCTAAATATATTTTTAAGAATCATAACTTTGCTTGTTTATGGAAATAAAGCTTTGTGAATCAGGTTCATGGGTAATCTCGTCTTATAAGTAAATCACACCTAAGGAAGACGTGAGACACAATTACTCACAGAATAAGTTTTGTGAATCAGGATTCTGGAACTGAGGAGTACTTTTCAGCTAAAACAGGAGTAAGACACAAATATTCACACTTCTATCTGCCACTAAATGCCACAAAACAACACCTCATATAGAAAAACAAAGCAAATTATGCATGGACTTCATAAATAAATCTCAGCCACTGATAATTGCAAAGACCACATTCCACTTCATCTTTTTTGCCCTCTATGCCACTCTAGGCAGAAATCAGACTTATGCAAATGAGACTTGGTCCTGCTCCAGTAGAAACCATCTAGCCCAAACTACCAGACGAGGTCCCCTCGAGACAAGCAACCCCAGGCCAGTTTCAGCCTCCTTGGGCCTCATCAGTGAGGTGCAGCTCTAGTCCTGTGACCACACAGGACCCAGGTCTGGGGATATCCACTGTGTTAAAGGCACCTCACTTATTTCAAAAAAAGTTATGGAAGGGATGCTTCAATTAATCTCAGACTACACAGTGCTCTGTAGCATAAATAGGCACTGTCAAATAAAATCTACTTGATTTCTCTTAGGAAACTGTTGAACGATTTTGGCTAGTGCACCTTTATTTGGTAGAACTTTGCAAATACATTCAGAATCGTCATAGAGTGTCAATCGTTTTGATTCGTGTAAAATGGTTGTTTCCAATGAGACACCAGTGAACATGAAGAAGTTGTAATTGTTAAAATAGTTACACTAAAATGACATTTTGCACTGCCAAAAGGTAGTCAACTTGGAGTCTACTATACTCATATTAATCTCTTGGAGAAAATACACGTTCTGGATGGATATTTACGCGAAGTAATCAGAACGGCAAGCAATTGAAGTTAATTTCTCCTAAAACGGAATCCACAATAACTGTGATTAATTATTATTGGAGCACTAATTCGTTTGCCTCTTTGGGCATTCAAACTATCAAGAAAATGGTGATGCAATCGCAGCCTGGAAGGCTTGAAAAAATATAATTAAAATGCCTGCTTTTCAGTTTCAAACTGCTCTCTTCTCTTCAAGCCCCTGGTTTCTTCCTCGCAGAAGGACCTTCGAATATATTATTTTTAATTAAGATGTCTTTTTGCATTTGCCAGATAGTGTTAAGGCTCTTAAGCCATGAAAAGGCATAACATTTACCATGCAGGGCCTGTGTGCTGCCTAGGCTCACACGTTCACCTTAAATATTTACTCGACAGATGACTTGAATTCAAATAAACTTCCAGTTGTTGGGAATAATAGGCCTGCCCCATACTTCAACCCTGGCATCATTTGTGAACAATTTACATGAATAGATTGATATCATTTACATTTCGAGGTTGACCAAGCGTCAAGAACCAGCAGGTATGAGTCACCCTCTGGTGAACGTGTGCGGTGACAGTCAGCACAGAAGATATTGTCCCAGAAGGAGTTCTCTCGTTTGATGTACCTTTTTGATCTTGGAGAGTATGTGAAAGGAAATCTTTTATAAAACACAGTGGTTCAGTAAAGAACACTGAGGTTGCTTGATTTATACACACGCACTAGCTTAAATTCCATATAATTCCTCATTGGTTGACACTTATGGCTGAAAATACCTAAAAGAGAAATCCTGGAATAATGGCGAGTAAGATATGCAAAGGAGGGAGTGGGTTAAAAAGCAAAATACCCGCTTTTAGGAAATTTGCTTGCAGTTCTTATAGAATTGAGACATTCTCATTAGGATTTCTTTTTTAGTATGTAAAAATGCCTGCAGTAGCATAATTCTTTTGGGTTTTGGGAGAAGCCCAGGTATCCAAGAGCATTTGCTTAGACTGCTTGGAAATTTGGGCCCTTGCGTTGCCATTGCATCACACAAGATGGAGCAAGGCAGCACAAGGGCTTCAGTGAGATTTACTAAACCACGCAAAGCCACCTTGTGTGGCATAGTAAATCTGCCTTAGGAAGGCGTTCCATGAGTGGGGTTTGGGTGTTTCCATGCATCCACCCATGGATTTAGGCGCATTCCAGACTTACTAAGACTGGTAAACCGGGGAATAAGTAAAAATGCCATGCCTTCCCAGGTGAGGAGTAACGAGGAGAAATATGATTATTTCTCCTCGTTTTCTCCTCTTTCTATGTGAGCTGCATTCTGCAGCACAAACAGAAAGATGCAAAAGCCTCAGAGGATTCTTTTTGTGCATAAAGGTGTCCCTTCCTCCGCAAAAACAATCCTGGCTATAGCGCAGGCACACTTGCACCATGGCACAAGGGTGCCTGTGCTGGCACTCGGCTGCACTCAGTGTGCCACCGCAGGGAGAGAGCAGGAATGCTCCTTATCTCCGTAGATATGGCACAATCCTTGTCCTTATCAGACAATGTAGCGCAGCAAGTTGTCTTGCTGCTTTGCATTGCGTGACTTGTTAGTAAAACTGTCCCTTAGTGCCATCATGACGCCATCTATGCTTGAGTTAGGTTGAAGCAGTGTTGGGAAATCATAAGATATATTGTCTTGAGACACAGTGTGTTCAAAGGGTGCGGACGTTTCCCTGTGGGTTAATATTACCTGTCATGGCTTTAATACAAGAGTGCATGGTTTCAATGCTAAGTAAACATACGTTGCTGTGGGAACATCATCCAAACTGTGCAATGTTAGTCAAGCAACACAGTCACGGGTCAGGGGACAGGTAGGAGTATAACTATTCCTTCAAACGGAGCCTTTATACATTTCTAGAAGCCTAAGAACTACCTGAAAATATCTGTGGTTCCTGGGGCATGTGAGATCTCATCAAAATATGGAATAATCTCAAGTAATAAGAGTGTGACATGCATAAACATGCTTGAACAAGATTTTCACCTGTGTGGGCTCTCAGAATGTATACATATTGGGCAGCAGTTAAAGCTGATTTTTGTTGGATCCTTTAGCATGTTATGTCAACTGGGAGGGTTGATGTGAAGATTCAGGGGAAATGACAAGTTCAAGGTGGGTGAAGATGCTGGAGAATAGCCAGCTGAAGTTATGAAGGGCTAGGAGACTGTGCTGCTAATGTTGGCATGGCAGTAGTTAGTAACGTCTTGATTTTGGGTCACATCCAGGTGAAGAGTGGGAGAGTACTATTTAGACTGCTAGGCTTTGCCTGGCAACTTGTCATGTAGTTGCATTAACTTTTCATTCACACGCCAGTTCGAACCAGTTAATACTTTCCCTCCATGTTTATTATTTTCCTTCCCTTTTCAGTTCCCCTGGTCTCCCTGTTTTGTCCTGTTTTGCCTTGTGTTGTGCTCTCGTAACCCATGTTTCTGTAAACTCTTACCAGTGTGTTGCTGCAGCATCCCGGGGCTTTCCACTTCTGTCCTGCTCAGCTTCGAGTCTGTAACAGCACTACCCTCTGCTAGAACTGGTAAACATAATTCCATCTGTGCTGTATCATTTGTTTACTACCTGGACTTCTTATTTAATATTTCCCCTCTGTCTTCCAGTCTGTTGTGCAGATCTTTTCATTCTGTAACATCTAGACAGAGTAGTCCAGGCTGTTGAACCAGAGGAGCTTAAAGGAATGTAAACACCAGTCCAGGATTTCTCTCTCACTTCTTTCCGTGTTTCTCCCCTATTCCTATGTTCAGTAATGTGTCCTTCTTCGCTCACCGGATCAGTTATTCAGGGATGTAATGGGCTTTCAATGGGCCCACAAATCTGGAACAGGACAGTTGAGCACTGTCTGGGTACTCCAACTCAGGTATGCTGGTTCGCAGTGACCTCATGGAACAGGTATGCTATTTTTACCCCCCCCCCACAATAATCACGGGGCATAACCTGAAACCCTAATAAAATTGTTGTCCACTAAGTAGAATCCCTTGGGATCAGGATGTCAAATGGCAGCACAACCTTTTCAGTTTGGGTGCTGGTTTCTGTACAATAAAGTTGCTGTGATCTTTTTGACTCCTCAAGAAGCCATTGTTAAGGCCTGAGCTTTTCTCTTCCAAAAGTCAGTAACAGGGCGAGGTTTGATTAACCCAAAATGGCACTGTCAAATGTAGGTTATTTTCAGAGGAGTTTAATATATGCATGATTGGGTGTTACTTAGATCTGAGCAGGCGTCAAACTTTCAAGAGGATGTGGCCGCTAGTTGGTTTGTGAAATAAGTATGTCTCAAGATGCCTCTCAAATAATGTTATTGTTAGGTCCAGAGAGTTTACCTTCTAACTTCTCATTTCATATTGAAGTTGTAGATTCAAATCATTCTGGTTTATTTCCAGAATTAATTCTCTGGTTAAACTTCTACTCCCTTTCTAGCCCACAAATAAGTGAGCAATATATCTCAGCTGCATGTCAATATTGTTGGTGTAACTGGTCAGATTGGCATACAATACAATTTACTCACCCACCAGCCCATGAATAGTTAGCATTCCAGGGGGCAAAGCAAATACCCATTGCTGCACCCTTCAGTTGCCATAAAAGGGTGTCCTTGTAAGGAATTGTGATTGTTCAAACAAAATTCTAACGTGAGTAGAGTCATATTGGTATGATTCAGTAGGTGTACACATCTAGATCTCAGATAGTACTTACAAGCCTCTATGCTTTTAGAATGAGGGATAATGGTAAAAGAGAAGTCACATTAGTAGTACTTCTTCAAATAATCAAGTTGTCGGAGAATCCCCTTGTTTTTAGTCAGGAATTCCACAGAATCCCTTACATAAGATATCAAATTATAGACACTAGAAAAAATCTTCCAGGAAACTATTGTTGCATACTGCATTGGGCCTACCAGGTGGTCTTATCATACATTTAGGCACCATAGGGAAAACATAGGTCATTGGGCGATTAGGATGTTTCTTTTGCAGAAAAAGGTATTCCACGTACACAATAAGGCCTCTGCCTCTCCAATTTTCTAAGTTAACAAAATGCTGTATCATCACCTGTTCATATTTATGTCTAGTAATCTCACAGTAACATGCAGTATCATTAGTTCGAGTTTAGATTCTTTAATATACATTTTTCTGTTCATAATGACAACATCACCCCCTTTATATGAGGGTTTAATAATGTTTTTTCCATTAGCAAATGATTCAATAGCTGCTAATTTGTATTTTCTAGGAGGTGATGTGTGACTGTCTGAGCTTCTTAAGTTCATTGGTTACTGCAATTTGGAAAGTGTATATCGCATTGGGGATATATTTGCAATGAATTTAGATCTGGTTTGTAGACCACTGTATATACCTAATTCTTGAAGAAGCTCTTCATCCGCATACTTCACCTTCAACCTTTGACATTCCTGCTCCAGTTCATAGAGGGAATGCAGTTGTTCACTGTCACCCACAAAAAGGGAAGTATGCTCTCTCCATCTTTCGTTCTCACAATTTTGATGATGATATTTCATGAATTTAAACTTTGTATAAAATTTGAAAATATGAGTTGCTGTTTGTGTATTAAAAAGCTGCTTCAAACAGTATGAGAACACAAATTCTAAGAGTTGTGTTTCATCCGCTGTCAAGGTATGTGAGGAAAGATTCACAGCAGTCTGAATATTATAATTTACCTTTAAGTTCTATTCGCTTTTGTCTGCCTCTTCACAGAGATTTCCTCTCACTGTTCATCATCCCTTTTTCCAGGCCCTTTGTTGTTTCTTTCTTTTCTTCCTGTGCCACAAAGTGTACCTCTTCCTCTTCCTTCTTTGGTGTTGGTCTTCTTCAGGGGGCAACACTCTTCTACAAAAAAGGTTATGATTCATGCTTCTACTTCATTCCCTGCTGTCTGCAGAGTCAACGTATGAAGTGTTGGCACTTTGTTCCAAGGTGCTAGTTGTAGAGGCAATCTCAATTTAGTTAGTTGGTTGCTCTGTTTGGTGACTTTTTTCCTGAGCAAAGCAAATCTTTTCATAAAAGTAAAGCTTCAGTTCTTCCCTCTGCGTAATCTTGCTTGTCTCTTATAAATGTGTGCTTCTTTTTATCCTTAATTTGATCTTCATATTAATTGAGGCACATTTACATCTGTTCCCTAAAATGTTTGTTCTTCTTCATTTGACAACTGTTGCAACAGTGCATCAATTTCCTCTTGTATTGTTCTTATGTCTAAATTTGCATGTTATATTAGGGTTCTCATTCATTGGAAAGAACATCTGTTACTGCTTTCTATTAATTTCTCTATCATGGTAGGAGGAGGGTCATTATAGTTGCCTATTGTAAATATGCATAGTCCTCATTGTATATGTCCTACTTCTAACTACCTTCACAAAGAGGTCACATCCTCCACTTTTTTTATCTCTCTTTTGGGCAGTTATTCAAATGTACTGAATTTTTGTTTGAGAGAGGATCTTGATTGCACTGCCAATTGTCTATCAACTTTACCTATAGTTATCTCATTACTGAATATTTCTGTTCCTTCTGCTTTTTGCTAGCATATGTGTTTATGATCATAATACTTGCATGCTAGAATTATGGGGTATAATAATTAAACACAGTTTATGCATAAACCACATCTACTGTGAGATCAAGCTCTTGCATCAAAATTAGAAAGATTCCAATTTTATTATGTATCTTCAGGCCCACCACCACCTGCACCCCAGCCAACACTGACTGCAAACACCTGATGCGCACAGAACCATGTACAGGAGAGTTGGCTACAGTGCAAGGCATGTGGCCAATAACCAAGTGGTGGTTCATAGTGCTTGGCCTATGTCCGAGCTTTCTTTAAAAACTTTTTTTTTCAGATTCACACATCCCAAATCTAATTCACAAATCAGGTGCAAGCTAATATAACACATATGTAATTAGCTTTAAAATGTGAAGGACTATGGTGGCCTATGACAAACTTTAACAATGCTTATTGTTAGATCTGGCATTATTGGCGTGGGTTTCCCCTGTATTTTTGCCTTGACCTCCTGTGTCTTTGCTGTGTGTTGGACTCCGTCTTGCTGGTCTAGATGCTTTGGGCACTTTGCCACTGCTGTTCAGTGCCAAAGTGCAAGTGCTCCCTGTGTAAATTATTGTTATGGATTGGTGATTCCATGATTGGCATATTTGATTTACTAGTCAGTCCCTAGTACAGTGCACTGTGTGTGCCCAGGGCCTGTAAATCAAATGCTGCAAGTGGGCTGCAGCACTGATTGTGCCACCCTCATAAGCAGCCTGTAAATGTAACTCAGGTCTGCCATTGCAGTCTGGTACTGCCATGTCAACCTGGCAAGTGCACCTACTTGCCAGGCCCACCCCTTCCCTTTTCTTACATGTTAGTCACCCCTAAGGTAGGCCCATGGTACCCCTGTGGCCAGGGTGCAATGTATGTAAGAGGTAGGACATGCCCTGGTGTGTGTGGCATGTCCTGATAGTGAATTACTGGCAATTTCATTTTTCACTATTGCAAGGCTACCTGTTCCCATAGGATATAATGGGGAGTTTGCTTATAACATCTTATAAACATAACTAACCCTGGGAACAAGGTAGGAAAATAAAGTTTGATATGCCTGAACTCAGAATGTTAAAATACATCTTTTAGTGAGGGTGATTTGTACATGCTGTGTTTGAAAATACCACTTTTAGAAAGTAGGTATTTTCTTGCTTAGCTATCCAGTGTGACTCTGCTAGGTTTGTGTATTGCATGTCTGGCTTTGGAATGACAGGGGCTGGGAAGGAGCAGTGGCTGCAGAGAGTCTGATGAGGCAGGGCTGGGCTGAATAGACCTGGGCTGCATTTAGAGTAAAGAGGGAGATTTCCGTTCACCTGAATGGAGCTGGTCTGCCTTCCACAATGCTGTCTCCATCTCATGCCAGGAAGCTGCACCAGAGAGGACAAAACTGGTTTTGACCATGCGCAGGGCTTCTCTTTCACCAGAGAACAAAGGATTTTGTAGTATAAATATTGGGGCCCAGACCCCAGAACTTTAGATCACTTCTGGGACATCAAGAGGAACCTTTGCCATGGAGAAGATCCAGAGAAGCTGAGGAGGAATACTGACCCTGTGCTGTTTGCTGTCTGGGGTTGGCCTGCAGTGGCTACTTGCTGCCAAGGAAAGGAGAAAGGCTTTTTGCTAATTGCTGTGTCCCCTGCTTGAGGAAGAGCTCCAAGGGCTTGAAACTGAGCTTGCCTCCTGTTCGGAAGTCTCAGGGACACAAAGACTTCACCACCAGCTCCCCTGAACTTCCTTGCTGGGAGTTCTAACCTGCAAAGAGGTGCCTGCTGTTGTTTTGGACCTCTAGAGACGGTTTTCTGCTGGGAGATGGAAAATCACCAAAACACGAGAAGCGTGACGCATCCGTACCTGTTTCCGACGCATCGACGAAGAAACTGTTGCAGTGCCTGACATGGCTCGAAAAATCGCCACACGCCACATCGAGTGCAACGATCTCCGAAGTCCGAGATCACCGTACCGATTCCAACACAAGCCCTGCTGTGCGGCTGCAAGAATCCACGCATCGTCCCAGATCATCGCATCGCATCGAGGCACCAAGTCTGTTACATCGTTGAGGGACGCAGTAAGAAACCGACGCATCACCTCCCCACGCAGTAAGAAACCGGCGCATCACCTCCTCTCCAGTAAGGAACCAACGCATCACCTCCCCTGCGCAACAGTAAGGAACCGACGCATCACCTCCCCATGAGCAAGGAACCGACGCATCACCTGCCCTGAGTGTAAGGAACCGACGCATCACCTTCCCTGCGGCCATTTTTGTTTCTGTGCTTGACGCATCCAAGGTACTTTGGGTGAAAAGTGTCGCATCTGCAATTTGCTTTGAACTGAACTATTTCTACCATCTGAAAGTCATATTTTTATTACTGTATTGTGGATTTTTTGTCGTTTGGTCTTGTTTTGGTTTAGATAAAGATTACTTATTTTTCTAAACTGGTGTGGTGTCCATTTGTAGTGTTTTCACTGTATTACTGTATGTGTTCCCAAATGCTTTACACACTGCCTCTGAGATAAGCCTGTCTGCTCGTGCCAAGCTACCAAGGGGATGAGCAGGGGTTATTTTAGAAGTGTATCCCCCTTACCTTGACTAGAAGCAAGGGTCCCTATTTGGACAAAGATACCTACCTCTGCCAACTAGAGACCCCCATTTCTAACACTTATTATAGGTCTAAATATGAAAATAGGGCCTCAGAAAAAGTAGCTAATTCTCCTTAATTAATGGAAAGAGTTCTCTGCCTAATTTGCTGATTTTGTTAATATGGGGATACATTTAAGCAAACTATGTCTGCACTCTGCACAGTTGTTATTCAGGTTACTAACCTTCTGTTTCTTTTAATGCCATTCATTGCGATGAATTAGATTGCATTTCAGTTTTCGCTTTACCTTTTTATTTGCCTCTCTTTCCTTTCTTTTTATTGATTGATCTTCCCCCGATTGAGCTAAGGTTTATCATATGTATAATAATGTAGTAATTTTTGGCTTTCTTGTTTCATGACCAAATAGTTTGTATTAGTATCATAGTATTATTTGAAGTAATCGTATTGTTCATAAATTATTTTCAGTGAGAAGTGTGTCTGAACAATAACAGCACAGGATTTGACAACTTGCACCGGAGCCATGAAAAGCATAACTCACACACCGAAAGCAATGCTCAGATGCAATTGCAAATGCTGCAAAAAATCTTACAGATGAGATTGCCCTTGCCACTTTGAAAGAGATGACTATGAGTGTAATTTAATAAGTTGGCTTGATTATGAATTATTGTATAATTACATTTCAGGTTTAGGTGTTGTTATTTATTTATATATATATTGCGAGGTCATAAGCATTGCAATTAGTGTATGACTTATGCCTTTATGTGGCGGTTGTGTGAGTTGTGGATTGTGCTCCTCTACTAAACCTTCGTGGACAGCTAGTGTTGGCCACACGGCCTCATGCCAAATGTCCATAGGTAGCGAACCCCATTATGTGCAGCCTTTTTCCATGGCCAATCCCCATGTTTGGCCATTGACTAAGTGCAGCAGTAATGCACTAAGTACTTTTCCCTCCATTTTTCTTTACAGTATTTGCTAGTTCTTTTAAGGATTTACGATTCTGAAGACCAGGGTTCCATTGGACCCCGAGCGAGTCCAGGATTTGCAAATCTTTTATATGATTTGTAAGTCCTGCAATAAAAATAATTTGTTGACAATCATTATATTGCTGGGGGATCCCTATGGGCCCCCTCATAGACCTGGGTTTCAGGATAGGTTGACACTGTCCCATTATGCCTTTTTTCTTTTTCTCAACACAGTGCTCGGCACATCATGCTGGGTAATGGTGGCCACAACAATGTCAAAGAATATAGAGACATTAACAAATTCTTGACTTATACAACTAATTTCTGCGTCTATGTATGTATGATGATGTTCTTGTGATGTAAAATAAGTAGGGAGTTTGATCTTCCCTATCAAGACGAGGACACCAGGGCACATGTTTGCAATAAAAAAGAAAGACCCCCTCCTACCCAGTAGTTCGGCATTTCCATCAGGAACATGATTCTGACCCAGGGTTATTGAGCTCTTTCTATACAGACAGAGTCCCCCAGCTTTGGAGAGGAGAAGATAAATCACAAAACTGAGGAGGTTGGAATCATGTTACATTTTACATTTTAGTGGCCAAGTGCCTGGATGGGATGGATATGGAGGAGGAGATATTTGTACATTTGGGATGGAACACATATATGAATTTACATTAAACCGATCACACAATACCTTGATTTGTAAGAATGATTTTAAATAAGGATATTTTTCAAGTTTTTGTCAGTGGGTTTGACAAGACTGATGAATAGGGGCTTTTAGATTTAACACTAATTGTGTTCTCTTTAGGATTAGGAAAATGAAGGCTGTCAGAGCAACATGGCTTGCCACATATGAAATGCCCACTGGTGCAAGATGAAATGATATGGGTGTCAAATCCCCAGGAATATGGTCTCTTAGAAGACATTCCCTTGAAATGAGATCAATATAACAAATTGACCATTGTTCTGGACATGGAATTCACTTATATAGATTAAATGTGTGAATATATATATATTTTTACATTACAGACAAAAGAAATCCTAGAAAGTAAAAGACAAAAAAGGTAGGATAGATTTTATAACCCGTTCATCAATTGAGTGCACGTTTTCTGGGTGTTGAATAATTGCGGGCTTGTATAGGGATAATTATTATTTGAAAACCATGTTTTGACATATAATGAGAACAGAAATGAGTGTCCTACGAACTTCCTTTGTTTATAAGCTGATGTTAGCTTTTCCAAGATGGTGGCATCTTATAAGCTTGATTACGAATGACCAGTCCTATTTCTATGAAACTGAAATAGGAGCTGTGAATCATCTATTCAAACACTGATATGTGAATAAGGCATTACAATAACCATAATGAAATAATTGCTCTCTGTAAAATTTTGAAAGATGTATCAACTTTTTTAGAAAATGGTTTTAAAAGGTTAAAATCATGTAAGTCTGACTTCACTGTTCAGTAGTGGTCCTTTATTTATATTTATATTTACAGCTTTGCACATTACTTTGTCTGACGAAGGCCGTTTCAGCAACAACTCTTTGGTGTGCCAGTATATATATATATACCCTCTCGGGTCGGGGCCTGCTCGGGGTGTCAGCCCAAACATATTCCAAAAGAAAACACGTCAGAGTCCTTTCCAAGACGTGAAAACAGGCCCCCCAGCCAGTCCATTAGTAACATGTTTTGTTTCTTGCACAGCTAACAGCATAACGCGTTTTGATTCCCAAACGAGTCTTAATCATATGCTTACACGTGGGTGGTCACCAGCTAGGTATTTAAAGCATTATACATTAACACTAAAGAAGGACAACAAGGATGGTAAAAGTACCTTCAATTTCACGAACAAATTCATTAAAAAGTATTTCATGAAGATTTACATGAAAACTGTGAATTTCTTTAGCAACTTGGTGCGCTGTTCTTTCAGTCACTGTTCTTTAGTTTGTTTTTCAAGGAAACTACATAGCCCATAGTGCATTGCTCTTAGCTCTGTAAAACATGTCCTTCCTTGCAAGAGTTATTGCTTATGTTAAAACATGTTACCTTCGGTGCATGCACCGAAGGCAACTTTTGCAAGGACACGTTTTACAGAGATAAGAGAGATGCACTATGGGCAATGTAGTTTCCTTGAATAATGAACTAAAGAACAGTGACTGGAAGAAAAGAGGTGCATGATAAAGATCCATTGTGGACTGATTGAACAGCGCACCGAGTTGCTAAAGAAATTCACTGTTTTCATGTAAATCTTCGTGAAATACTTTTTTATGAATGGCATAATGGCACCCTCAATGCCATCAACACTCTAAATTTGCTCACCTCAATGTCTGCTTTCTATCAAAGTCTTTATGCGTAGGATTAGCACAGTGCCATCCACGCTGAGATCGAAAGAGACAAAGTATTTTGCCATTTCTACCGCAATGTTTTTAAACATAGGAATAGCACAGTGCCATCTATGCTGCACTGTAAAATGACAAAAGACTTTTGCACTCCAGGCACAGTATTACGGCTTTGAATTGGTAAAATACCAACCAGGCCAACCTGAAATTAAGAAAAGCAACCCCTGACATGTGTTTCCCTCTCATTAGAGCTCTTCAGAGAGGTATAGCTTTGTCCAGAAACAAGGGAGCACCCAGTATAAGTCAAAACAACACCCTTTCAGGCATAGAGTGATGCATAAATTATGCAAAAAAGAAGCAGAGATCTCTGGGTAGTTCTCAAGTTTAGGTGGAAAGCAGCTCCTGTATAGAGCACCCTCAACACCAGCGACACTCTAAATTTGCTCACCTCAAATGTCTGCTTTTCTATCAAAGACTTTAAGCATATGATTGGCACAGTGACATCCATGCCGAGATAGAAAGGGACAAAGTATTTTTCCATTTCTACAGCAAAGCTTTTAAGCATAGGACTAGCACAGATCTATCCATGGTGAGCTGTAAAATGACAAAAGCCCTTTGCCACTCCAGGCACAGTATTACAGCTTTAAATTTGTAAAATACCAACCAAGCCAACCTGAAATTAACAAAAACAACCCCTGACATGTGTTTCGCTCTCATTAGAGCTGTTCAGAGAGGTATAGCTTTGTCCAGACACAAGGGAGCACCCAGTATAAGTCAAAACAATACCCTTTCAGGCATAGAGTGACGCAAAAATTATCCAAAAAGAAGCAGAGATCTCTGGGTAGTTCTCAAGTTTAGGTGGAAAGCAGCTCCTGTATAGAGCACCCTTAACACCAGTGACACTCTAAATTTACACACCTCAAATGTATATATATATATGTATATATATATATATATATATATATATATATATATATATATATATATATATATATATATATATATATATATATATATAATCTACTGGCGGTCGCCAGTAGATAGTTATAGTTAGGACCACGTTTCCATAGGAAAAGCATTTTTTGATGTGCTTATAACTTTGGCGTCGTTTGATGAATCTTTACGAAATTTTCCAAAAAGTTCCTCTTTCAGGTGAGCTTCTATCCTGAAAGTTTGGGGGTGATTCGTGAAGGGGGCTGAGAAAAAAGGGGGGTCCCAAAACGTGTTTTCTCCATGCAATTTCCATCGGAAACTTTAGACAAGGCTACAGGTCAAACTGCTGAACGGAATTACGCCAAATTTGGCAGGGAGAAAGGTCTTGGTCCACCAAGCATGCTTTTGTTTAAACGGGGTAAGTCCGTTTAGTAGTTTTAGAGAAATATCAAAATTTACAGATATCGATATTTGAGAATTCTGACATCTGATTGGCTGAGGCGTTACGAGCACGAGCGTGCGGCTCATTAGTTGCGAACTGCTGAAACTAGGAAGTCTTGGCAGCCATTTTGTGACTGAGTTGAAAGGCGTAGAGCGAAACAAAAGAGAAAAATTGTATAAGAGGGTATAGTAGGAACACTGTGGTCTTAGTTTAAGCAGTCTGTACGGTGCAGAGGCAGGGAGTTTGAATGTTGCGTAGGCCGTGGAAATCACGTCCGCAGAACAACGGTGCGCGGTATTGCGGCAAGGTTGCGTAGGCTCTGGAAATCCCGTCGGGAAAACAATGCACCGTATTGCGGCAAGCAGTGTGTAGGGTGCACACACAGGTAGTGTGAATGTGCGGTATTGCGGCAATGTTCAGTAGGCTGTGTAAATCATATCGGGAAAATAACAATGCGCCGTATAGCAGCCTTCCTTTAATATAATGCGCAGTAATGTTTACTTATAATGCAGTGTTCACTTTTATCACAGACAGTGTCACTTTCTTAGAGTAAATTTAATATTATGTGGGAGGGCGTGTTCTGTTCGTGTGTCTGGAACAAAATTAACGTTTAATTGGCTGAGGTGTTCCAACAACGAGCTCAATGTTCATTGGCTGCGAACCATTGAAAGTAGAGGTGTTGCCAGCCATTTCCTCCCCGTCCGCGGAGTAGCAGGGACATCTGATTGGCTGACGTGTTTCAAGCAGGACCTTCCCAAGCTTAATGTTCATTGGCTGCGAACCATTGAAATTAGAAGTGTTGCCAGCCATTTCCTCCCCGTCCGCGGAGTAGCAGGGACATCTGATTGGCTGACGTGTTCCAAGCAGGACGTTCCCAAGCTTAATGTTCATTGGCTGTAAACCATTGAAAGTAGAAGTGTTGCCAGCCATTCCCTCCCCCTCCGCAAAGCATCAGGGACATCTGATTGGGTAACGTGTTCCAAGCAGGACCTTCCCAAGGTTAATGTTCATTGGCTGTAAACCATTGAAAGTAGAAGTGTTGGCAGCGATTCCCTCCCCCTCTGCGGAACACCATGGACATTTTATTGGCTAAAGTGTTCCGAGTACAAGTTTGCTCATTATTGGCTGGGAACAGTTCACTGTTGTGAACCATTTTGTGACGCACTTCAATGGAGTACGGGAAAAGAAAGTAGTAGCGGGGAGGGTAGGAACACTATTAACTCTGTACAGTGGTCACAAGGTGGTGGACAGGGATTGTGAAGGTAAAAATTGTTTTTTATATATTTTAAGGGCCATTTATATAATTGGTGTGGGGTGTACAAATCACGGCGGGAAAATAACAAAGTGTGTTGCGGTCTTCTTTTTATTAAGTTTGAGGGTGGGATACTTCCCAGGAGCACAGTTTAGTTATAATGTGGTGTTTACTTTTCTGATGGGGAGCTGTGGTTGCGCAGCAAAAATTTCAGTCTAGGTTTGAAATAGTTTTTATTAAGCAATTACAAATATACTTTCTTCGGAAACTGAAGCTGTATATATCAAAGGGGTGACAAATAAAAACGCAATTCACAAAATATCCCTTAAGCGTGGGCACACCCTCCCTTTTTTTTCTGCTATAGTTTGTAAAAGTGTTGCCCCATATTCTTGATAATATAAGAGGGCATGAGTTACTTTTAGATAAAGTAGAAAAGAAGTGCTACAAGAAACACTCCTGCACTACATCATCTCAGGTCACAAGAACAATAACAAGTAAAAAACAGTTAAACACAAATCACTTTATATTACATAGAAATGTACGCTTTATCATTTTTTATAATTTCTATTCTGTAGAATTCGGGAAAGTTCGGTCATAGTGCTTAGAGGTCGCTCACTGCTCCGCTAACAAATCACGTACTCCTTTAAGAATATATAGGATAGTAGTATAATAATATACACTACTGGTAGTATATATTCTATAGGGAGAAGGTGAATAGGAACCGCAACAGACAAAAATAGAAATATCAAAAAACTCCACTGAGGTCAGTATAAATGTAAATATTACAATATACATACTCACACTATATGATCTCAAGGGAGAAATAGACTAAAAACCAGAAGCTGCTGACGTTACATATAAATCTTTAGTCTTCGCGCCAACGGGTCACAAACTCCTCTGAGATCATAATGTGTGGTTATTATAATATACATACTCACACTATATGATCTCAAGGGGAAATAGACTACAAACTAGAAGCTGCTGACGTTACATATAAATCTTTAGTCTTCGCACCGACGGGTCACCAACACTTCTGAGGTCAAGTACAGTGTCAATATTATAATATACAAAGTCACACTATATGAGCTCAAAGGAGCCAGAACAGGAACAATGTTTGCTGTATTCTGTCTGTTTCTGAAAACAAGCTGCTGACGTTACATATAAATGGCAAAAACAACCAATAACACTTTTTTCTAAATACAAGTGTTTAAATATTGACAAATAGCGTATTATAAATATCTACTATGCCATAATCAAACAACTTACAACTCAGGATTATGTTTTGTGGCCGCAAAAGAAGAATCCGACTGTAGAAAAGAGCACCTGCATCACTGAATGGAGACGCGTAAATAACTCGCAAAAACGAAACTAATCAATCAACGGGTGTGGTTTATATACTTTTTGGTTATTGAGTAATCTATGGAAGGAAGATGCGGCTCCGCCTATTTAGATGTCACGTTTTACATTTGACATGTGCTCACGTTTTAACTGTTTAACTTGTGCATGTGTTGGGAAAAGTTACAAAATGTGAAGCGGAAAAAGTTTCGATTTCGAACCTAACACGTATAAGGTCCTTAATATGAACATACGTTGGAGAGCATAAAAACTGTTACCCGGAAAACCGTGTAATTTCCATTCTCATGAGTAAATACATTTATTAATTGCCGTAATTCTAAATAGAAGACATAAAAAAAAAGATCTTTCAGAATAGAAGAAAAAAAAACGTGATAATATTTCTCATCACTATGGTTTTAAATTAAAAAATGCGAGCATTTGTAAAGCGTACAGCTACCCCTGAAAAGGTGTGCCGGCGCTCGGGGCGTCAGAAACATTAAGCAAGGTGTTGCCCACAGTGACATAGTGGTGGGCTAACGTGCCGCTGGAGCCGGGAATCGAACTGTGAACGTTGTTGTTCGAAGTCAGGTATCATAGCTGCTCCGTCACACTTTTTCCACACTTATATGTTAATTAGTGCTAATTAAGTTTTAAACATTGTTGAATTATAACTTATAACAGACTACTGTTACAGTTAGTTTTTCACTACAACAAGTATGCACGTCTTTTTTAAATTTAGTTAAAAACAATATAGGTTTCAGGGACATTGTAGTTAGAAATTAACATTTATAAAACCTTTCAAATTCACTGAAAAAGCCATAGGTTTTACAGAAGTTATAGTTAGAAATTAGCATTTATAAAACCTTCGAAATTCACTGAAAAAACCATAGGTTTTACAGACGTTATAGTTGGAAATTAGCATTTAAAAAACCTTTGAAATTCACTGAAAAAACCATAGGGGCTTTATAGTTAGCTGGACATTTCACTCGTACAAAACCATAGAAATTCCACTGTTATAGTTAGTTCAGCTAACTATAACTCGCGCCCCCACAATGCACTGCTCATGACGTCACATATTACATCATTCATGGCATGGCCAGTAACATCACTGATGACATCACTGATGACATCTCAAATGACATCACTGATGACATCACTGATGACATCATCCACGTGAAAATCTGATGCACTTCCTCACAGTCTAATATAACCTTTAATACACCCACTGTAAAATACAGACTACCATTTTCGAAACCATTGAGACACCAATACCAGTTACTACATACGCACTCTTTGATTCCTAGGTCTACACACACATCCACTCATTCACCCATACATTCACTTATACATGCAGTCACTCATCAATACAACACTATGATATGCACTCATACACCTATTCAGACACTCACACACCGCCACTCATCCATGGAGTTACTCACACACCTAGTCAGTCATGCAAAGAATCAATCACACTCCCATTTACTCACCTATACAGTTATACACACACCACCTCACTAATTCATACAGATAGTAGCGCATAATTACTCTCTTATATAATCACTGATACCAGTACACACTCATCCATACAGCCACTCTCACAATCACTCACTCTCACATATACTCATTTATATACAGCATCACTCACATATACTGCCTTTTACATATGTAGTTACTCACACATGTACCACTGAGACATCCATTCACTCACCAACACACCCATACACACACTCACCCACCCATACAGCTGTTTCCACATGCACTCTTGAACCCATACACGCAGTGAATCAACCACTCACACATCAATGCACAGAGTCACACACCTCCAACCCACCCACACACACACTCAGTCTCCCATACAAATACTCAGGCAAACAATCAATAACCCATATAAACACTCATGTAGCTACTGACCAACCCATGTAGCAGCTTACACAACAACAGACAGACTGATACACACATTCACACAGTTTAGTCACTAACCCATGCATTCAGTAAGACACGTTTAATCACTCACTTATACAATCAGTCACACACCTGTAAAATCCCCATCCAGACACTTATACACCCACTCATTCTTCAATACACCTAAGAATATATGTAAACATATTTAAAAATTACAGAAACACACAGTCACTGGATGATGTCATCAGTGATGTCATCAATGATGTCACTGACCATGCCATGAATGATGTAATATGTGACGTCATGAGCAGTGCATTGCGGGGGCGCGAGTTATAGTTAGCTGAACTAACTATAACAGTGGAATTTCTATGGTTTTGTACGAGTGAAATGTCCAGCTAACTATAACGCCCCTGAAACCTATGGTTTTTTCAGTGAATATATATATATATATATATATATATATATATATATATATATACATAGGAAAAGCAGTTTTTGTTTTGCCAATAACTTTGGTGCCGCTTGACGAATCTTAATGGAATTTTCAAAAACTTCCCTTTTTGGTTCAGCTGCTGCGTTGAAAGTTGCGGGGTGATCCATCGTGGGGGGAGAAAAAGGGGGTCCCAAAATGCATTTTCCCAATGTTATGTCTATGGAGTTTTTTTCATTTTTTGAACACGACTACAGTCCAAACCACTAAACGTACATCAAATTTGGCAGAAAGCTAGATGTCGGTCCAGAAACCGTGCTTTTTGTGATTTGGTGTAAATCTGTTCAGTAGTTTCAGAGATATTAAAGTTTAAAAAATATAGATATCTGGGAATGCCTCACAACATCGCTGTACCAATGCCAATGATTAAGGGGAAACCTGAAACGCGTCTGGCTAAGGTTGTCGATGATTTTAAGCCTGTTTTCCTGACTGAATGACTCTGCAGCATTTCATTAAAAGTGTGCTACTAACACTTACCTGGTGGCTCTTCCATGGGGGTAACTCTTTTGTTGTGGATGTATAGCGGCTGACCCGGTCACGGAAGAAGCCCCACTGCTATTGCGGACCCGTGATGTCTTCAGAAATGAGGTCACCGCTGTGACGGGAGGTATTTGCCCAATGAGATGCACAAGATAAGCAGTGCGTTTTAGCAGGACTGTTGCTTTTACCCACTGGGGTGTTTATCATTTTAAACGCGTATGCTGGGCAAAACTCACTGAAGTAATACAGTGTGCTACTACAGGAACCAGAAGGCTGCAGGAGCAGCCACGCCCACTGGGGGAGGTTCGAGGACATAATTAGTAGCACCCTTTTTGCCTCGCAACATCGCTGTACCAATGCCAATGATTAAGGGGAAACCTGAAACGCGTCTGGCTAAGGTTGTCGATGATTTTAAGCCTGTTTTCCTGACTGAATGACTCTGCAGCATTTCATTAAAAGTGTGCTACTAACACTTACCTGGTGGCTCTTCCATGGGGGTAACTCTTTTGTTGTGGATGTATAGCGGCTGACCCGGTCGCGGAAGAAGCCCCACTGCTATTGCGGACCCGTGATGTCTTCAGAAATGAGGTCACCGCTGTGACGGGAGGTATTTGCCCAATGAGATGCACAAGATAAGCAGTGCGTTTTTGCAGGACTGTTGCTTTTACCCACTGGGGTGTTTATCATTTTAAACGCGTATGCTGGGCAAAACTCACTGAAGTAATACAGTGTGCTACTACAGGAACCAGAAGGCTGCAGGAGCAGCCACGCCCACTGGGGGAGGTTCGAGGACATAATTAGTAGCACCCTTTTTGCCTCGCAACATCGCTGTACCAATGCCAATGATTAAGGGGATACCTGAAACGCGTCTGGCTAAGGTTGTCGATGATTTTAAGCCTGTTTTCCTGACTGAATGACTCTGCAGCATTTCATTAAAAGTGTGCTACTAACACTTACCTGGTGGCTCTTCCATGGGGGTAACTCTTTTGTTGTGGATGTATAGCGGCTGACCCGGTCGCGGAAGAAGCCCCACTGCTATTGCGGACCCGTGATGTCTTCAGAAATGAGGTCACCGCTGTGACGGGAGGTATTTGCCCAATGAGATGCACAAGATAAGCAGTGCGTTTTTGCAGGACTGTTGCTTTTACCCACTGGGGTGTTTATCATTTTAAACGCGTATGCTGGGCAAAACTCACTGAAGTAATACAGTGTGCTACTACAGGAACCAGAAGGCTGCAGGAGCAGCCACGCCCACTGGGGGAGGTTCGAGGACATAATTAGTAGCACCCTTTTTGCCTCGCAACATCGCTGTACCAATGCCAATGATTAAGGGAAAACTGAAATGCGTCTGGCTAAGGTTGTCGATGATTTTAAGCCTGTTTTCCTGACTGAATGACTCTGCAGCATTTCATTAAAAGTGTGCTACTAACACTTACCTGGTGGCTCTTCCATGGGGGTAACTCTTTTGTTGTGGATATATATATATATATATATATATATATATATATATATATATATATATATATATATATATATATATATATATATATATATACATAGGAAAAGCAGTTTTTGTTTTGCCAATAACTTTGGTGCCGCTTGACGAATCTTAATGGAATTTTCAAAAAAACTTCCCTTTTTTGGTTCAGCTGCTGCGTTGAAAGTTGCGGGGTGATCCATCGTGGGGGGGGAGAAAAAAGGGGGGTCCCAAAATGCATTTTCCCAATGTTATGTCTATGGAGTTTTTTTCATTTTTTGAACACGACTACAGTCCAAACCACTAAACGTACATCAAATTTGGCAGAAAGCTAGATGTCGGTCCAGAAACCGTGCTTTTTGTGATTTGGTGTAAATCTGTTCAGTAGTTTCAGAGATATTAAAGTTTAAAAAATATAGATATCTGGGAATGCAAGTCCTTGCAGTAGACTCGTGGATCCTGCTAAAATTTGATTGGGTGCCAACACTTCAACCAGGAAGTGTTGGCAGCCATCTTGAGACTCGTCTTGAAGCTGAGTCCCACAAAAAAAGTAAAACATAATGAAAAGGGGGCAGGGTAGGAATATCCTGACCCCCCAGATATGGTAGGAGGGTCCCACAGGGACCCCGTCAGGGGTAAAATGTATTTTTTTACATTTCATTTTGCCACAAATTTGCAGGTGGATCCGTGGCAAAATAAAAAAAGACCAGCATTCTCCTGTGTGTCTTTTTTATGAAGCCCCCTGGTGTGCCAAATCCCGGAAGCATGAGGGCTTATAATGGAGGCGGGGCTCATGGGGGGCCTCCTCCTAGGCTTTTCAAAAGCCCCAGCGCCAACCACCTCTCTGGGGCACTGAACAATACAAATGCATATGGGCCCACTCAGATCCCCCGCAGCCCCGGGGACTGCCACCTCCACGGGGCAGTAAATGGAAATTACTGGTGGAGGAGCTGCACAGCTCCCCCGCTGCCCTGGGGATGCCACCTCCCTGAGGCACATACATTATTTTCAAAAGAATGCGGGGGAGGCCTTACAGCCTCACCCCCCAGCCCTGGGGACCAACACTTCCCCAGGGCACAAACAGAATAATGAAGGGGGTCTGTTGCCCTTCCTGCTATCTCCAGTAAGTCCCACACAGTGGGATTGCTAAGAGGTTGTCAGAGGCAACGCCCCCTTTCTACACCACTCTTCCAAATGTGCCTCCTGGCGCACTTCATAAAAAATACATAAATACATGCATAAATAGGAGTTATAAACCTTTTCCAAACTGTACAAAAGTCAATGGTTTTCATTTTTTGCAAATGCTCAAACATAAATATCTCTTTCATATTCACCATGTCAATCACCTTTTCCAACCGCGTCCCTTTAGCATGATCATGCAAATGGTGAAATATAAGAAGGGTATGTTTTGTGGCTGGGTTTGGTATGGGAGATCGGAAGATATGCCTATTTTTTCGTATGCCAAGTGAGGCCACTCCTGACGTCTTCTGACGTGCTCCAGAGGTAATCACCATTCCGGGGTCGCAATGTGCCTACCGATCATAGTCAAGTGCCTCAGATTCCACTGACTAGGAGGTACCTCAATACCAGACCAGTGCCCAGTTCTTTCTACATGAATAATCCTCAGTAAATTCACATTACACAATGAGGGATGATGAGCTTAATGACAGAAAAATTTACACAAAAGGATAAAAGATAAGAATAAGATGGGAAACATTTGATAAAAAGTTGATAGAAAGTTGATAAAAAGAGGATAAAACATGGATTCAAACACATCCAGGCAAATATACATAAACAATGGTTGATTGCTGAACCTCCAATTACAGTTTCAGCCTACATGTACTCCATTTCCTCTTCCCTATTCAATCCTGCCGGAAATTTAGTGTGCAGGTCCCTATTATCTTTTTGTGCCCATCTGAGGTGAAGCACTCTACAGTTTGGAAATAGACCTACAGGCTTTACAGTGCCCGCACTTGTAAAATCCTTTTGATTTAGTCATCCAAGTGTCTGTTTTACGGGCATTAGTATGATAGCTATGTGTTAATTCATCGCCAAGGGTCATACCTTTCCTATAGATGATGGAAGGTCTTGTGGGCAACTCTGGGCCATTACTGTGTCATTCTTTACTGTAGCCTAATGTTTGCAAATCACATTCTTAACTTTATAGGACAGGGAGTTAAAACATGTGATGAGGCGTGCCTGCTGCTCTTTCCTATCAGGCTTCAAATTTGGGTAGAGTAGCTGGTCCCTAGTAAGGGATTCCATTTTGTTGCGGCTGTGTGTAACAACTTTTGGGTATAACCTCTTTTCTTAAAACTCTCTTTCATTTCTGTGGTCTGCCTAGTAAACTATGCTTCTTGACTTCAGTCTCAAAAGTTTCTCCGTAGGGTATACGCTGTATCAAGTTCTTAGGATGTTGACTGTTTTAGTGCAATGTGCTATTCCCTGCTGTGATCTTACAGTGTACAGAGGTATGTATTCTTCCTTTCTGTACCTTCAGTGAGATCTTAAGAAAGGAAATTTCCACAGAACTCATGGCAACCATGAATTTCAGATTAAAGGGGTTGTCTTTTAATCTTGCCACATGTTCCTATGCCTTTTCTCTTGTACCATTCAACAACACAAATAAGTCGTCTATATAACTGGTCCAAATCAAAATATTCTGTACAAATTCCTGATTGTCATCCGCCCAGGCCACCTGCTTCTCCCACCAGCCCATCACAAGATTGGCGAGGCTGGGGGTGAAGCAGGTGTCCATTTCGGTGCAGTGCCAATCGTTTGACTCTAAATAACCCGTCATAGACAAAGATGTTCTCTTTTAGACAAATTTGAATCATGTTAATTAACATTTTAATGTGTTCCGGGTAAGAAGCTGGTCTTGTTTTCAGAAAATGTTCACCGGCATTCACTCTGAATGTGTCAAGGTAGGTTGTGTGTGTCATGGAAAGTTTGGGGTTGATCCGTGCAGTGGGAACCGAGAAATAGGGGCACCAAATAAGGATGCATTTGTAATGTTAATTCCCATAGGAACACGATGTCAAACCAACATCCCGAACTGCTGGACGGATTAAACCAAATTTGGCAGAAAGGTAGATGTTGTTATGCAGATTGTGCTTTTTGTTATTTAGTGCAAATCCGTTCAGTAGTTTTTGAGAAGTGAAAGTTGGAAATTATAGTGATATCTCTGGCCGCGCATATTTCGCTATGGTTTTGCAAGTAATCATGAATGTAGGCACCAACGGGAATGCTCTGATTGGCTGGACGACACCTGAATAGAAAGTTGCGGCCACCATTTTATTGATCGGGAATGGTTCCCGGGGCTGAAAATTTCTGGGAAAGCTAACATAAGGGGTCAGAGTGGAGATACTCTGACCCTATGTTTGAGAAATGGGGGTGTTAGTGACACAAGTTATGTGTCCAAAATTGATTTTTTTTAAAGCGCACAATATTCTCGATGACGACGCGACCACCAGTGTGGCCCCCCGTGTACCATTCGGGGACGTGGTGACTATCGCGACATCTTCGTGAATGTTGGTGGAAATATAATATACAATGTATCTATATACACACCTTTCGCTGGTCACACACTCATGTACTTACTCACATATCCACTCAGACACTCATACAACCACACACATACCCACTCAGAAACTAATGCACCAACTCACAGACTCACTCAGAGACCCATGTGTGTACCCACATAAGCATTTAGAGGCTCATGCAACCACTTACAGATGCATTCAGAGACTCATGTACCTATTCACATACATAGTCAGAGACCTATACACCCACTCGCAGACCCACTCAGAGACTCATGCACCCAGTCACAGACCCACTCAGACACTTACGTACCAACTCACAGATCCACTGAGACACTTATGCTTCCACTCACACACCCACTTATAGACAGACCCACTCAGACACTTATTCACCCACTCATAGATCCAGTCACAGATTCATGTACCCATTCACATACCCACTCAGTCACTCATACACCCATTTATATACCGACTCAGACACTCCCACACCCGCTCACATACCTAGTAAGAGACTTATACACCTACTCACAAGCTCACTCAAAGACTCATCACCCATTCATATACCCACTCAGAGACCTATGCAGCCACTTATAGACCTACTGAGGAACTCATGCAACCAGTCACAGACTCACTTGGAGACTTATGCACCCACTCACATAACCCAGTGAATCATAAATACACACTGTTATAGAGATATTGAGAGACTGATAAACGTTTTTATAGAGATATTTAGATAGTGCTTTATCTAATAGAATGGTAAAAAAATAGGTTGTAAAGATGGTTTTTAAAGATACTTAGTACAAAAACATGAGTTTAAACATGTTTTTTAAAGAAGCATGTACATAGTAATATGTGTAGTGTATTGTTCATGTTTTTTTTGTTATTATTTTTGCATGTGCTGGTGGGTGTTGAATATCTGCTTTTGTTTTGTGATTTTGCAACTTATTCACGACCATCGCGACGTCATCGCAAACATTCCCAAAAACTAAAAAAAGGATTTTTCTTAAAAAAACATTTTTTTAGGTAGTAGGGTGGCTCTGACAAGAGCCTTTGTGTTGAATGTGTGTATATGACAGCTACACATAAGACCAGATGCAGAGTTTTAGGTTACTTAGAAATACCCTGTTGCCTTCATCTGTAAAGTGCACTCAATCATTTCTATAAATTCCATGCATGTCAAAATGCAGATTGTTGTTATAGATACAGCCCATGCGATGGTCTCAGAAGATTAGAGGAACAGGTTTATTAACATCTTTCCTGGCTTTGTCAATCTGTGGGCAGAATTGATTTGACCACTTCCACTACACCAAAACAGTGTGAGGGAAAAGTGACATCAACTCTGCAAAGGTATCCTTCATTAGGATTTCCAGCCCTACCCCTGACAGTGTGCCTAGGTCATTTCCACCACAGTGCACAATCATGAGGTGAGGAGCTTGGCAATCCACAATGGTTTTAACCAATGCCAGCAACTGATGACACTTTAACCCTCTCTGACCAAACCACGCAATCTCCACATCTGGCAAACTCAAGTCCCTGTCAATACCTCTCTTTTTTGCAGACTCTGTAGCCCAATAGACATAGTTGTGGCCAGCAATCCACACTCTAAGCATGTTGAAGTGAAGGAGCAATAGCAGTCAGGAGAAGGCTGTAGCTGAATTAGGTAGTTTTCCAAATGAAAAGCCGTTAAAATGGAGGTGTTTTCTTTTTTGTTTTTAAATATATATTTTATTGGATGCTGTCAGCATGTAAATGAATAAAATTAGGTAGTGTGTTGGATGCATTAGCAAGAACTTCTATTATTGGCTGTTGTTTAAAAAAAGAAATGTAATACAGACATGGATATGCTTTTGAATCTGTGGAGTAAACCACACCTGCTGTATGTCATTTGGAAGTAGCATGTTCCTTCTAGAATGTGCTGTGAACTTGTGACCTACTGGTTCCACTGGGTTGCTACACACACTCAGCTAAGAGTGTGTTGGGGGAAGGGTTTTAAAAAGACAGAACATTTTTTTTAAAGTTGAAGAGTTATGACACAATTTAAGTAATGATAAATTTAATTTCCAATTCAGGACTATGTAATAAACTGTTGTGGAGTATTTAAATTTAAAAAAAACTGAAGCTAAATATAGGTTTGGACTCCAGTTTTTTTTCACCATTCTTGTGCTTAGTTTTTACAAATCCTAACAGTGTCAAAACTATACAGAAAGACGTAAAACAACAATATAATCTACAAACTCAATTCAATGGAATGTACATAACTTTTTAATTATTTAAAAAATTGACATTATAAATCAAGATGTATATGGGAGTTTGATAAAAAAGAGTATTGCAGTGATATAAAAAAATATATCAGATGAACTATATCTGGCAGAGGATATGTGTTTAATATCTTAGTACTGTTGAACGTTACAATGAACAATGCTTTTAAAAATGACAATGTTTTAAATGTCTAAGCCTCATGTGCAGAACAGGCAGATCTATGTTATTTGCATTCTGGGAATTGCAGTACTTTTAGTCACACTATTAAACAGGAGTAGTGTAGTCATGAATAAAACATGAGAAAATGTGCTGCGCCTGTATATGACAAATGCAAAAAGAACAATTGATGGACAGAATGCAGAACAATGTCATACATTCACCCCAGTACAGAGATCTGTGCCTAAATCCATCATTTTTTTGCTCCCCAAGCCATTCCAGTTTGAACCCAGCCATATGCAAATCAGTCTTGACCCTGTGCCCAATGGGAACAATCTAGCCCAAACTGCCAGGCCAGGTCCTCTCTGGACTGGAAACAAGCATCCTAGGGACAGGTTTCGGGGTTTCACCCCTCATCAGCCAGGATAGCTTGACTCCAGTGGCATGGAGAGCACGGGACCCACGTCTGGGCATACCCGTCCCACTCGGGGTGACAAATGCAAAAAGAACAATTGATGGACAGAATGCTGAACAATGTCATACATTCACCCCAGTACACAGATCTGGGCCTAAATCCATCGTTTTTTTGCTCCCCATGCCGTTCCAGTTTGAACCCAGCTATATGCAAATCAGTCTTGACCCTGCACCCAATGGGAATAGTCTAGCCAGAACTGCCAGGCCAGTTCCTCTCTGGACTGGAAACAAGCATCCTAGGGACTGGTTTCAGGGTTTCACCCCTCATCAGCCAGGATAGCTTGACTCCAGTGGCATGGAGAGCACGGGACCCAAGTCTGGGCATACAAGTAGTAATACTTGTTAGGTATTAATTAGGAAGTGTTTGTCAATGTGGTTTTTAACTTATATGACCGGTTTGCATACGTGTAGATGGTGAGATATGGTTTTTCTTGTTGCAGATAGTTATATGTATGATGACCCTCCTGAGTTTACTTAAAAATGTAGACAACTACATATTTTTGGAAAGATGGCCTGCAGGTGTATTTCTATTATGAAATCACATACATGTTTTCATATATTTCTTTAAACATGCTCTGTTTAAAATTGAGTTAATAGTGCAGAATGTCTGTTGAGAGTTCTTGTGCTAGCTTCACTTGGTGTGTAACCTTCATTTGGGAAATGCTGAATATATGTTTTAAAACACAAGAAATATTTGAGAAATTATGTAGGTATGCCATTAAGAAAAGGTTTTGTGCTTTAAAAAAGGGAGAATTGTTGTTTTTAGTTTTATAAAGTTACTGATGCATGTGCACGCTGAGTAACAGAGCAATGTATGCTCCTAGACAGCCATGTGTCCAATTATATAGCAAGTATGAAATGTACACGTCACTCACACATAGCTCAGTAGAAAAGGATAGATAAACTAAAATAGGTAGTTTAATACTGACAGAATGACTTAAACAATGAGTCACAAATATAGTCATAACTGTTATGTATCTAACAGCAATGGAGGTACTTTCACAGTCAGCCAGGCACTACCCAGGCACTCATCCAATCACCCAGCCACTACTCAGGTGGTCGTCGAATACCTCACGCACTATCCACGCACTTATTCAATCATCCAGGCACTACACATGCACTCTTGCAATCACGCAGGCACTAATTATGTAGTCATTGAACTATGCAGGCACTACCCATGCATTCCTCCAATCACCCAGGCACTAACCATTCACGTATATAGTCACCAAGGATGTACCTATGTAGTCATTCAAACACCCAGGCACAACCCCCTGCACTCATCCAAACATCCACTTACTACCCATGTACTCATCGAAATACAGAGGCACAACCCATGCACTCATCAAATTACGCAGGCAGTACATTTGCAGTGAACCTATCACCCATCAAGTACCTATGCACCCATTCAATTACTGAGGCAATACTGTTGCACTAATACAATCATCCCAGTAGTACACTTGCTTTTATCCAATCACTCAAGCTTTAACAATGGAATCATGCAATCACGCAGACACTAGTCATGCACTAATCTAATCAGCCAGACACTACCGATGCACTTATTTAATTATCCCATGTACTTATCTTATCACCCAAGCACTACCTGTTCACTCAATCAAAAACACATGGGCAGCAGCCATGTACTCATCCAATCACTGAAACACTATTCATGCACTCTTCCAATCTGCCAGGTGCTATGCATGCATTTCAAGAATCACGTACGCACTATCCATGCACTCTATAAATCACCGATAAACTGTGCATACACTCCTGAAATCATCCAGGTACTAGAGTTACACTCATTTAATCATCCAACCGCTATCAATGCTTGCAATAAAATAATTGAGGCATTGGTCATGCACTTATCTAATAATTCAGGCACTACTTATGCACCCATCCAAACACCCAGATAGTAGTGTTATACTCATACAAACATGCAGGTAGTAACTATGTAGATATGGAATGACCCACGGAGTTCCCACTACCTGTATCCTCAGGGAATCACCTAGGCACTACCTATGCACTCATTCAATCATCCAGGGAGTATTGATGTACTCAACCACAAACACATACATTTACAATGTTTTAGTAAGGAATATGTAGTCTTTTAGAACCATCTGGTTAATTATATATTCAACCTGTCACACACTATTTGCATGTACTCAGAAGAATTAGTGAGCTCTATGCTCTGATAGATATTAATGTGCAGATTTGTATATGCACCTTTTCCCAAAATTTAAATATGATGCATCTAAGTAGAAAAGTACAGATATAGTAAATCCACCACTGACACAGTGGTAGAGAGGCACACAAATAGCTCTTATGTTGTGTTTTCGAATTTACAGGATTGAGACACTGTATGTACTTCTACACTTTGGTTGATGTTCATTTTAAAATTTACTACAGAAGGTATAAACTGGTCTTCTACCATGTATAGGTGAGAATGGATATATGGTGCAGCTGTGTTGTAGGAGAGGGTGCTATAATGTTAAAAGGTAACTAATAAATAAAGTTTTGTGTTTTGCTTTGGGTTTGGCATATTGAAGTAAGTGCATATAGTTATATAGCTAACTTCAACTGTAGATTTAAAACTGAAACATAACATAAAAACTGTTTTTGTATTATGTGTAAGTCAGTAATAAAGTAGTTGATATGTTGGCTGGAGTAAAAAATAAAATATACTTATTTTATTTTTACAGAACAATATCTAGATTAGTACAGACAGTTAGTATGCCTACAAAAGCTCAGAGGAAAAAGCTACAGTAGCAACTACAGTATCTATGCAGAACTGAGACACAAAAGGGGCAAAATGCTGAAAAAGTAGTGAAGGGAAAAAAGAGCGACTGGTAAGAGGACAAAGTCATTTCTTAAAACTTATATGTAGACATCTGCAAAGATTGCAAAATAATGAAAATAGAAAGCAAACTATGAGAAAGAATAAGAGTGGACAAAAGCTATATTACAAGAACAGGAAAGAATGCAACAAAGATGGACACACCTCAACCAGGAGACAGACGCAGTTTAAGGAAATCAGAGCCAGGATGTTTTGTAGTAGAGTGGTTGTAAATCTACTGAGAAATATGAAGAAGGAGAGAAGAAGGAAAGAGGCACTGAAACAGAAGGAATGAGTTGAGGGAGTTTGCTTTTGAAGAGGAAGCTTTTCGTTGTGATTATAAATAGAATGAAGACTCTTGACAAAATGGTGTTGTACATGAGGAGACAAAACTAGAAGAAAAGATTAATGAATAGACGTCATTTTTGTACAGTTTTTAGGGAATAATAGATACATACTTTTACTACAGAGCCTTTCTTTAATGAAGAAAGCTATCTCCAGGATCATACATTAGTTCATGCTATTAATGAAAGAGGACGATGTTATGAAATGGAGAATGGCACTCCTATAGCAAAAGAGGTGATGGTATCTAGAAATGTAGAACAAGTTATTGCAGAAGAGGTGCAGGGAAGGCGTAGTCAGGCCATGTATACAAATAGAATTGTAGTAGTATTTGCAGTATTCATCAGTAATCCATTTATATACTTCTACAAATCTTTCCAAGGCAAAGTTTAAAACACAAAATAAGCACTTTACAAGGATTGGATACTTGCACGGTTAGAAAGCATACAAATTTTGAGGGACACTCACTAGCTTGTTTATCAAAGAAAGTGTGCCAAAGCACCTTTCATCATTTCAGGATGTAAGCTGTACACCTCTTAACAATGCAAACTTTAGTTAGGAGGCTGTACTATGTGGAAACTTCTGCTTTATGGTTAGAAGAAATGAGTAGAGCACTTTTGCATGGTACTGTGGCAAAGGTAGAAACGGTTTGTGATCATGTGCAGTTTTGTTTCTTTTGTCCAGACCAGGACTATTTGGAAAATGAAGAGTTGATAATAGGAGGGGTTGCAGAACAGGACACAGGTATTATAGTTGATAGTTTTGAAGAAGAGATTACAAAATTTAACACAGTGTGCTCTGAAAAACCAGAGTATATTTGTATATGTTGTCGACACACTCACTATAAGATTCAAACACGAACTGTTGACTTGTATTTAAAAAGTGAAACAGAAGATAATGATAACTGGCAAAGTGTGCTGTGTACTTATTTGTAGAGGAACACTTTGATTTGTCCACAGAGCAAATTATATGTAAGTACTGTTACAATCAATTAGAGGATAATAAAATGCCAGCTAAAGCTGTGCATAACAAGTTAGTACTGGTTCCCATTCAAGAACTACTTCAAGGTTTAACTGTTTATAAGTCAATTCCTATCCAAAGTATACATCCATTTCAGGCTATAGTCCTTCTGGAGCCAAAGACAGACAAGTTACCACCAACACAGCTGCAAAAATGTCTAAAAGGTAGAGTAGTGTACTTGATTAGTAGTGTTTTTTCAAAATGTTCAGCAGGATGCTCAAGAATTTTAAATGGTATTTCTAGGACTATTAGAGGAAGAGGATGTGAATATCAATGAATTATTTAGTTTAACTTATTAATGGAATCATAATTGTGAACATTGTTAATTCACCTTTAGTACTGAAATCAATTCGGAACGATTCCTCTACTTGATGTTATTAGATTGTAAAGCTGTGGCCTTTGAAAATTTAAGCAAAAACGCCCATCAAGATATGACCTGTCTAAACTGCAGGTCAGAACTTAGGTCTACGTTATTACTACAAAGGTATGGAAATATGTCACAGCCATAGTACAATGATGCAGAGAGGATGGTACTAAATTAGAAAGTGAAATTACAGACTTTGCAGCTGGACAAATTTCCATTTCAAAAAGAACTTTCACAACAATAGCAATCATATTTCATGAAGGAGTTAATATAAACTTTACACACTACACATTATATTTAAGATGGCAAAGAGGATGGATAGAGTACAATGACATAAAAATGACATTCATATTAATTGTACCAAAAACGTTTCCAAACTCATATCTTCTATTTGTAGAACTGAAGTTCTAAGGAAAACTTAGGATAACAAAATGTAAAATTGTGTCGACATGTATATGAAATGTGTGTCTCTGATACATTATTTGGCCTACTAGGGGTATTGTGTACTGCAAGCTGTTAGAAATGAAAGACTATTTCTAACTGCAGGAAAGGAATTTATAAAAGATTACAGGATTACATTCTGCTACTACAGATAAAAACTAAATGTAGGTACTATAATACCAAAAGAAACAAATGATGGACGGAATGCTGAACAATGCAAACATTCACCCCCAGTCACAAAGATCTGGGGTTAATCCATTGTTCTTTTGCTTACCACGCCACCCATGTTTGGACCCAGCCATGTGCAAATCAGTCTTGACCCTGCTCTATTGGGAACAGTCTAGCCCGAACTGCCAAGCCAGGTCCTCCCTGGACCGGAAACAAGCATCCTGGGACCGGTTTTGGGGCATCACCCCATATCAGGCAGGCTAGCTTGAATCCAGTGGTGCAGTGAACATGGGACCCACGTCTGGGCATACCCTTCCAACTTAGGGCGACAAAAGCAAAAGAAACAAATGATGGACGGAAGGCTGAACAATGCAAACATTTACCCCCAGTCACAAAGATCTGGTTTTAATCCATCGTTCTTTTGCTCACCACACCACCCCAGTTTGGACCCAGCCATATGCAAATCAGTCTTGACCCTGCTCTATTGGGAACAGTCCAGCCCGAACTGCCAAGCCAGGTCCTCACTGGACCGGAAACAAGCATCTTGGGACCGGTTTCAGGGCATCACCCCTCATCAGGCAGGCTAGCTTGAATCCAGTGGTGCAGTGAGCACGGGACCTACGTCTGGGCATACCCTTCCCACTTAGGGCGACAAAAGCAAAAGAAATAAATGATGGACGGAATGCTGAACAATGCAAACATTCACCCCCAGTCACAAAGCTCTGGGTTTAATCCATCGTTCTTTTGCTCACCACTCCACCCCAGTTTGGACCCAGCCATATGCAAATTAGTTTTGATCCTGCTCCAATGGGAACAGTCCAGCCCAAACTGCCAAGCCAGGTCCGGTTTCGGGGCATCACCCCTCATCAGCCAGGCTAGCTTGAATCCAGTGGCGCAGTGAACACGGGATCCATGTCTGGGCATAACCTTCCCACTTAGGGCGACAAAAGCAATAGAAACAGGTACTATAATACCAGCAGCGTTAAGTTGCATCTAAGAAGTCTCTTCACTACTTCACCATTGTATCTTGGTTTGGTTGCCTAATGTTCAAAATGGAATCCTAATACATGGTTAAACTGCTGCAATAAAAAAGGAAAAATAATTAACAAGTATGGTTTATCACACTCTGCAAAATTACATGCAGAGATTGCTCCCCGGCTGTTACAATGGTGTTACAGTGCATGCAGAAGGTAGCAAAACATTTTAGTTCTCGTCACATTTCACTGCATCTTCTCTCCACTTCAGCTGGAACGTTGTCACCAGGAGCAGGCCGGGAGCTCTGGAGGCTGATGATCCCTCTTCTTTTTTTCTCTGTACAATTTTAAGTTGCTTGTTGTGGTATGTTTTCAAGTGGTATTTTGCTGTGCCCCAAAATAATGTCTTCTCACATATACTGCACCTCACCAATTTAGTAGTGGTCTTCGATTCACCAGATGGAATAGTGAAAAAATCCTAAACTATGCTTTGTTTCTTCATTGGTGGTTCTTTATGTGCAGCTGAGACCTTCGGGTCTTCAACAACTTCAGCCAGCTGTAGGTCTTCCTCTGGTTCTTCTGATGCCATTTTATTTTTGTAGAAATAGCCAAAAAAAGTAGAAACCAGCTCAATTTTCGAAATCAGTTTGGGGCAGCTCCTATTTTGGTAGTCATGTTCTATTCGCGAGTTCTGATGCGAAAAGTTATTTTTTTAAACTGTTGTTTTTGATAAATGTGTTGTGAAAATAAAGTTGAACCAATCTGTTGCCAAACAGCTGGACTCAAACTTTGTGTCAAATATGTCTATATATCTGTTTTACACTTTGTCATTTGTATTCGTGACTACTGATGCCATCACGACCTCTGGTGTTGCTGTGAAGAAAAAACTTGTATTTTTGTTGGAGTTTTTTTGACAAATGAATACAAAGAGAAAATTAAATTAATATCTTACTGAGCAGCTACACTGAAGTTTATGTAAAATATATCTATATATGTGTTTTACACTTCGTCAAAAACACACGGTATTTGCGGTGTGTCCTTTGCAATCAAGACATCATCGTGAGAATCAAAAATATCTTGAAATAAGATGGTTAATGTACTTTTTTAATAAATAGATGAAAAATACAACAATAGGTGTTGCACCATGCAGATGTAATGTTCAATATCTAAATATAGAAAAAAATACATGGACGTTATAGTTATGAAATAGAATTTAAAAAATGGTTAGGAATTCACTGAAAAAGTCAAAGGTTACAGGGACATTATAGTTAAGAACCAGCATTTAAAAAACCTTAGAAATTCACAGAAAAAAACAAAGGTTACAGGGACGTTATAGTTAGGCTGATATTTCACTCATACAAAACCAGAGAAATTCAGCAGTTATAGTTAGCTGAGCTAACTATAATTCGCACCCCCGTAATGCACTGCTTACGACCTCACATATTACATCACTCATGACATGGTCAGTGACATCACTGATGCCATCACTAATGACATCTCAAATGACATCACTGATGACATCATCCACAAAATCACTATCACTCCAGCTCATACCCCCATGGAACTTTTCATACACCCACCACCACTCCCCCTCCCATAAACCATTCATAAACCCATTCACAGACCCATACCAGTACTTATACACCCACTCACTGATTCATAGATCTACACATACATCTACTCACTCACCCATACAACACCTCATACACCCACTCACTCACTAATACACCCACTGACATATCCATACATACACCCATACACCCATACAGCCACTCACACACTGAATCAGTCACCCATAGAGATATTCACACACTTACTCACTCACCCATACAGTTAATCACACAGCCACTTACTCACCCATATGGCTACACATACACCAACTTATTTACTCATACAGATACTAACATGTACTCACTCACCTATATAGCCACTGATGCAAGCAGACACTCACCCATACAGACACTCTCACATTCACTCACTCACCCATATAGTCACTCATATACCCCATCACTCACATATACTGCATTTCATATACCTAGTCACTCACCCATATACTACTGACACATCCACTCACTCACCCACACAGCCATACAAACACTCACTCACCCATTCAGCCCCTCACACACGCACTCACTAGCCCATACAGCCACTGACTCACTTATTCATATAAAAAAGTCACACATGCCATTACCCACCCATACAGGTACAAAGACAACCAATTACTCACCCATACAGCCACTCACGTATCCACTCACACACCCATACAGTAACTTAGACACCAACTGACAGACTGTTACAGACATTCACACAACCAGTCCCTAACCCATACATTCACTGAGACACCTAATCACTCACTTATACAGTTCGTCACACACCACTGAATTATCCATACAGGCACTCATACACCCACTGATTCACCAATACGCCTTGGCATATATTTAACTTTTTTAAAACACTCACAGTCACCAAATGATGTCATCAATGATGTCATTTGGGATGTCATCAGTGATGTCATAAGTGATGTCACTGACCATGTCATGAGTGATGTAATATGTGAGGTCATAAGCAGTGCATTGCAGGGGCGGGAGTTATAGTTAGCTCAGCTAACTATAACTGCTTAATTTCTCTGGTTTTATACGAGTGAAATGTCAGCCTAACTATAATGTCCTGTAACCGTTGCTTTTTTCAGTGAAAAAAATAAATATATTATATATATATATGTGTGTGTGTACATATATATGTATGTATATATATGTATGTATGTGTATACATATGTATGTGTGTGTATATTACCTACTGGCGGTCGCCAGTACGTAGTTATAGTTAGGACCTATTTTCCATAGTAAAAGCATTTTTTGTTTTCTCAATAACTTTGGCGTCGTGTGACGAATCATCGTGAAATTTTCAAAACTAGTGGGGCGCTCCGGTCAGCTCCTGTCTTGAAAGTTTCGGGGTGATTCGTCAAGCGGGGACCGAGAAAAAAGGGGGGTCCAAAACGTGTTTTCTCCGTGTTATTTTCCATAGGAAACTTTAGACATGGCTATAGCCCGAACTGCTGAACGGAATTACACCAAATTTTGCAAAAAGGTAGCCCTTGGTTCAGAAAGAGTCCTTTTTTAAAATGGTGTAAATCCGTTCAGTAGTTGCTGAGAAATTCAAAAAATAAAAGTTTCGATATCTATGGCGAAGGAGGGTTCACGAACCCTCCCGACCACGAGCTTTATTCTAATTGGTTGTCAACACTCCAAACCAGGAAGTGTTGGCAGCCATCTTGTGACTCGGTAGAACCGAGTCACAAGAAAACAGTAAAACAAGCCTGTAAAACAAGAAAAGGGGGCAGGGTAGAAACACCCTGACCCCCCAGGCCTGCTCAGGGGGTCCCACAAGGACCCCCAGGGCCAAAAAAAACATTTTTTTTAAAAAATAAAATTCGGCGAAATTCGCGCTGGGGTCGCGAATCCCGCCGAATATTTTAAAAAAAATGAAGCGCAGGTTCCCCCGCTTCATTTAATTGAGGCCCCCGGGTGGGCCAGGTCCCGGGGGCATTGCCAAAAAATATATACGGGGCCCCGCGGGGGCCCCCGTAGACCCGGAGACTGCCACCCCCCAGGGCTTGCTTAAAATAATGTGCGGGAGGGCACTCAGCCCTCCCGCAGCCCCGGGGACCGCCCCCCCGGGCTTGCTTAAAATAATGTGCGGGAGGGCACGCAGCCCTCTCGCAGGCCCGGGGACCGCCACCCCCGGGGCTTGCTTAAAATAATGTGCAGGAGGGCACTCAGCCCTCCCGCAGCCCTGGGGACCACCACCCCCGGGGCTTCCTTTTTAATGTGTGGGCCCCAGGGACCGCCACCCCCTGGGGCTTTTTAAAAAAAATAAAGAAACCTGTGTGGGGGGCTCGAGCCCCCCCACACACCCCGGGGACCACCACCTCCCCAGGGCACTAATTATGTAAATTGGGGAGTCTGTTACAGACCCCTGAGCCCCAGGGACCACCACCTCCCTGGGGCTTTAAATAGTAGGGAGGGGGGCCGCGCGGCCCCCCTCCTGGAGCCATCCATGGCCCTGGGGACTGCCACCCAACTTAAAACATGCCACAGGGTGTGTTTGCACACTTGTCACATCAGGCCCCGCCCCCCTCCCTGCACCACAGTGCAAATGCACCCTGTGGCGCGTTTTAAGTTGGGGGATTAATTCCCCTTCAATCCTGAGGGTCCCTGGGGGCCAACTAGTCCACCAGGTACCTCTTGTAAATGCCACAGGGCTGAAATGCAAAGAGGTGCTCTGAGGCCATGCCCCTTTTTACACCACTCTGCAAACGCGGCTTCTGGTGCACTGCTGGTGGGGCGATGAGGTCCTCTTGTGTCCTGAGGACCTCAAGACACAAGTGGACTTCATCCTCTGAGCAGCAGTGTGCCAGAAGCCGCGTTTGCAGCGTGGTGTAAAAAGGGGCGTGGCCTCAGAACACCTCTCTGAAACGCAGGTCTGTGGCACTTACTGGATGTACCTGGTGGGCTACTTGGCCACCAGGGACCTTCAGGATTCAAGGGACTTAATAGGGATGTCATAGTTAGAAATTAGCATTTAAAAAACCTTTGAAATTCACTGAAAAAACCATAGGTTTCAGGTACGTTATAGTTAGAAATTAGCATTTAAAAAACCTTAGAAATTCACTGAAAAAACCATAGGTTTCAGGGACGTTATAGTTAGCTGGACATTTCACTCTTACAAAACCGTAGAAATTCCACCGTTATAGTTAGTTGAGCTAACTATAACTCGCGCACCCGCAATGCACTGATCATGATGTCACATATTACATCATTCCTGACATGGTCAGTGACATCACTGATAACATCACTTGACATCTCAAATGACATCACTGATGACATCACTGATGACATCATCCACGTGAAAATATGATGCACCTCATCACACCCTAATATAACCCTTGATACACCCACTCTAAAATACAGACTATCATTTTCGAAACCATAAACACACCAATACCAGTTAGTACATACCCACTCACTAATTCCTACGTCTACACACACATCCACCCATACAGTCACTCATACATGCAGGCAGCCATCCATACGGCATTATCATATGCATTCACATATCTATACAGACACTCACACACCGCCACTCATTCATAGAGTTACTCACACAGCTAGTCAGTCATGCAAAGAATCAATCACACTCCCACTTACTCACCTGTACAGTTATATACACACCACCTCACTTATTTAAACATATACTAACACATACTTACACTCTTCTACAATAACTAATACAAGCACACACTGATCCATACAGCCACTCTCACAATCACTCACTCTCACATATAGTCATTTATACACTCCAACACTCACATATACTGCCTTTCACATATGAAGTTACTCACACATGTACCTCTGAGGCATCCATTCACTCACCAACACACCCATACACACACTCACGTACCCATACAGCTTCTTCACAGATGCACTCTTGAACCCATACACCCAGTGAATCATCCACTCACACATCTATGCACAGAGTTACACTCCCCACCCACTCACACAGACACTCAGGCACCCATACAGATACTCAGACAACCAATCAATAACCCATATAGATCCTCATTTAGCTACTCACCAACCCATGCAACCGCTTACACACCAACTGACAAACTAAACTGTGTGAATGTTGGTATCAGTCACTAACACATGCATTCAGTAAGACACAATTAATCACTCACTTATACAGTCAGTCACACACCAACTAAATCATCCATCCAGACTTATACACCCATTCATTCTTCAATAAACCTTGGCATATATATAAAACATATTTACATTTTATAGAAACACTCAGTCACTGGATGATGTCATCAGTGATGTCATTTGAGATGTCATCAGTGATGTCATCAGTGATGTCACTGACCATGTCATGAATGATGTAATATGTGACTCTCATGAGCAGTGCATTGTGGGTGTGCGAAGTTATAGTTAGCTCCACTAAATATAACGGTGGAATTTCTACGGTTTTGTAAGAGTGAATGTCCAGCTAACTCATAACGTCCCTGAAACCTATGGTTTTTTCAGTGAATTTCTAAGGTTTTTTAAATGCGAATTTCTAACTATAACGCATCCTGAAACCTATGGTTTTTCAGTGAATATATATATATGTGTTATATATATATATATATTCACTGAAAAAACCATAGGTTTCAGGCACGTTATAGTTAGAAATTAGCATTTAAAAACCTTAAATTCACTGAAAAAACCATAAGGTTTTAGGGACAGTTATAGTTAGTTGGACATTGCACTCGTACAAAACCGTGAAATCCCCCCATTATAGTTAGTTCAGGTAACTATAACTCGCGCCCCACAATGCACTGCTGATGACGTCACATATTACATCACTCATGACATGGTCAGTGACATCACTGATGACATCACTGATGACATCACTGATGACATCTCAAATGACATCACTGATGACATCATCCAGTGACTGTGTGTTTCTGTAAAGTTTAAATATTTTTAATATATATAGGAAAGGGGTATTGAAGAATGAGTGGGTGTATAAGTGTCTGTATGGATGATTTAGTAGGTGCGTGACTAACTCGATAAGTGAGTGATTAAACGTATCTTACTGAATGCATGGGTTAGTGACTAAACTGGGTGAATGTCTGTATCCGTCTGTCTGTTGCTGTGTAAGTGGTGCATGGGTTTGTGAATAGCTACATGAGTGTCTATATGAGTTATTGATTGGTTGTCTGAGTATCTGTATGGGTGCCTGAGTGTTTGTGTGGGTGGGGTGTGTGCGACTCTGTGCATAGATGTGTGAGTGGGTGATTCACTGGGTGGATGGTTTCAAGAGTGCATCTGTGATAGACTGTATGGGTGGGTAAGTGTGTGTAAGAGTGTGTTAGTGAGTGAATGTATGTCCCAGTGGTACATGTGTGAGTAACTACATATGTGAAAGGCAGTATATATGTGTGTTGGAGTATATAAATAGCTATAAGCGAGAGTGTGTGATTGTGAGAGTGACTGTATGGATGAGTGTGTGCTTGTATCATTTATTGTATAAGAGCGTAAGAATGTGCTAGTATTTGTATGAGTAAGTGAGCTGGTGTGTGTATAACTGTATAGGTGAGTAAATGGCAGTGTGTTTAATTATTTGCATGACTGACTAGGTGTGTGAGTACCTCTATGGATGAGTGGCGGTGTTTGAGTGTCTATATAGGAGTATGAGTGCATATGATGGTCCTGTACTGAGTGACCATAAGTATGAGTGACTGTACGGGTGAGTGAGTGGATTTGTGTGTGTAGACCTAAGAATCAGTGAGTGGGTATGTAGTTATTGGTGTTGGAGTGTCTATGGTTTTGAGAATGGCAGTCTGTAATTTAGAGTGGGTGTATCAAAGGTTATATTAGGGTGTGAGGAGATGCATTAAATTCTCACATGGATGATGTCATCAGTGATGTCATTTGAGATGTCATCAGTGATGTCATCAGTGATGTCACTGTCCATGTCATGAGTGATGTAATATGTGACGTCATCAGCAGTGCATTGCGGGGGCGCGAGTTATAGTTACCTGAACTAACTATAACGGGGGAATTTCACGGGTTTTGTACGAGTGAAATGTCCAACTAACTATAACTGTCCCTAAAACCTTATGGTTTTTTCAGGAATTTCTAAGGTTTTTTAAATGCTAATTTCTAACTATAACGTGCCTGAAACCTATGGTTTTTTCAGTGAATTTCAAAGGTTTTTTAAATGCTAATTCCTAACTATAACGTGTCTGAAACCTATGGTTTTTTCAGTGAATTTCAAAGGTTTTTTAAATGCTAATTCCTAACTATAACGTGTCTGAAACCTATGGTTTTTTCAGTGAATTTCAAAGGTTTTGTAAATGACAATTTTTAAATGTATTAATTGTTATATTTATTTTTTGATACTGATTTACAACATTTTTTTTAATTATTTATTTTTAGATATTTTATTTTTTAAATTACATTGTAATTACATTATACATTACATTACAAAATATACTTTCTCAGAATGAATTACTTTAGTTTAAATACTTTGCAAATAGGCAATAGACTTTTAAGTACAGTAGTTACAGTTGTTGCAATGGGCAACACAATTTCAAAAACAAAGCAACATTGAGCTCAATGTGAATTTCTAGTTAAATGCAATTAGTTACTTTATGGATTACTTTTTCTAACCACAGGACTGGATCCTAAATTCAGTCCTGGGACATCTCCTGTAAACAGTTGAGTAAAAGCGTTTTGGTTACAGTAGTGATTTTTAAGGAATATTATTGTATTTTAAAAGTTGACACTTAGAAACTTTTTCATATAGAATCACCAATGTTATCCTATGGGAGGAAATTCACTTAGCAGGTAAGTAGTGTTATCGTTACTTTTTCTTACTCAGTGGTGGATCCTGGAACCAGCACTGGTGCATCTCCTGTAAACAGTTGAAAGAATGCGTTTAAGTCACACATGCGATTTTTAAGGAATATTTGTAGTTTGTGAAAATTGACACTTTGAAACTTTTCTGCTGAAAACCAGACAATGGATTCCTATGGAAGGAAATTCAAGTTACTGGTAAGTACGGTTAGAATTACTTTTCAGGGTCAGTGCTGGGCTAAAAGATGCAGCACTGGGTTCTCTCCTGATAACAGGTGAGTAAATCGGAATTCATAGTTCGGCTGATTTTAGAGAAATATTATAAAGTTCCAAAACTCCACACTTAGAAGAATTTCCAAGTGAAACCAGTCAATGTTAGCCTATGGAAGGAAATTCAAGTTACTGTTAAGTATGGTTAGAATTACTTTTCAGGGTCAGTGCTGGGCTAAAAGATGCAGCACTGGGTTCTCTCCTGATAACAGGTGAGTAAATCGGAATTGCGTATTTCGCCTGATTTTAGAGGAATATTTGTATGTTTCAAAAATCGACGCTTAGAAACTTTTCAGCAAAAGCAGGCAATGATATCCTATGGAAGGAAATTCAAGTTACTGGTAAGTACGGTTAAAATTACTTTTCAGGATCAGTACTGGGCTGAAAGATGCATCACTGAGGTCTCTCCTGATAACAGGTGAGTAAATCGGAATTCGTATTTCGGCTGATTTTAGAGGAATATTATAAAGTTCCAAAACTCCACACTTAGAAGAATTTCCAAGTGAAACCAGTCAATGTTAGCCTATGGAAGGAAATTCAAGTTACTGGTAAGTACGGTTAAAATTACTTTTCAGGACCAGTACTGGGCTGAAAGATGCAGCAATGAGGTCTCTCCTGATAACAGGTGAGTAAATCGAAATTCGTATTTTTGGCTGATTTTAGAGGAATATTTGTATGTTTCAAAAATCGACACTTAGAAACTTTTTCAGCAAAAAGCAGGCAATGATATCCTATGGAAGGAAATTCAAGTTACTGGTAAGTACGGTTAAAATTACTTTTCAGGATCAGTACTGGGCTCAAAGATGCAGCACTGAGGTCTCTCCTGATAACAGGTGAGTAAATCGGAATTCGTAGTACGGCTGATTTTAGAGGAATATTTGCACAATGGTGAAGGAAGGGGTGGGGCCTAAGGTGACATGTCTGCAACCACGCCCTGTGGCGCGCTTTAAGTTGGACAATTAATTCCTCCTCATCCCGAGGGTCCCTAGGGGCCAACTAGCCCACCAGGTACCTCCAGTATGCGCCAGGGGGCTGCGTTGCAGAGAGGTGTTCAGAGGCCACACAACTTTTTACAACACTCTGCAACACAGCTCCGTGGCGCTTACTGGAGGTACCTGGTGGGCTAGTTGGCCCCTAGGGACCCTCAGGATTGAAAAGGAATTTATTCCCCATCTTAAAAACGCGCCACGGGGCCTGTTTGCACACATGTCACCTGAAGCCCCGCCACCTCCCTTCACCACTGTGCAAACGCGCCCCGTGGCGCGTTTTAAGTTGGGGGATTAAGTCCCCTTGAATCCTGAGGGTCCCTGGAGTCCAACTAGCCCACCATATACCTCCAAAAGCGCCACAGAGCTGCGTTGCAGAGAGGTGTAAAGCGGCCGTGGCCTCTGTACACGTCTCTGCAACGCAGCCCCCTGGGGCATACTGGAGGTTCCTGGTGGGCTAGTTGGCCCCCAGGGACCCCCAGTATTCAAGGGGAATTCGCTCCCCTCTGCAAACGCGCCAGGGGGGCGCTTGCAGAGTACTGCAGGGAGGGGCGAGGCCTCCGGCACGATGCCGGTCGTTTTTTTTTTCTATTTTTTTTAATGGGAGGGGGCTGAGTGGCCCCCTTCCCTTGCCTGTATAGGCCCCGGGGACCCCATCCCCCGGGGCATGGCCTCGATTTTTTTATTTTTTTATTTGGAGGGGGGCTGCGTGGCCCCCCTCCTCAGGCCATTTAAGGCCCCGGGGACCCCCATTTTTAAATTTTTATTGCCCCGGGGAGGTGGTGGTCCCCGGGGCATGTGGGGGGGCTGGTGCCCCCCCACACAGGTTAAAATTTTTTTAAAAAAGAAGCCCCGGGGAGGTGGCGGTCCCCGGGGCAGCGGGAGGGCAAAGAGCCCTCCCGCACCATTTTTTGTTAAAGCCCCGGGGGGTGGCGGTCCCCGTGGGCTTGGGGGCCCTTAGAGGCCCCCATACATAAATTTAAACCCTCACCATGCCCCCGGGACTTGGCCCACCCGGGGGCAAATTAACATTTTTTTTCGGCAGGATGCACCCTGAGCGCATCCTGCCGATTTTTTTTTTTTTTTAAATGCTTTTTTTTGCCCAGGGGGTCCTTGTGGGACCCCCTGAGCAGACCTAGGGGGTCAGGGTGTTTCTACCCTGCCCCCTTTTTGCGCTTTGCGCACTTGTTTCTGTCCCTCGGTTCTACCGAGGGACAAAATGGCTGCCAACACTTCCTGATTTGGAGTGTTGACAGCCACTTCACAGCCAATTAGCATGCAGCTCGTGATCGGGAGGGTACGCGGACCCTACTCGGCCATAGATATATATGTGACTTTACTTGTGAATTTCTCAGGAACTACTGAACGGATTTACACCATTTAAGCAAAAGGCACCAGTCTGAACCAAGGGCTACCTCTCTGCCAAATTTGGTGTAATTCCTTTCAGCAGTTCGGGCTGTAGCTGCGACTAAAGGTTCCTATGGAAAAATGAATGGGGAAAACGCGTTTGGGACCCCTTTTCTCGGCCCCCGCTTGACGAATCAACCCGAGACTTTCAGGGTAGGAGCGGAGCGCAGCGCCCCAACAAGTTGGAAACTTTCGCGAAGATTCGCCAACCGGCGCCAACGTTATTTCAAATAGAATGTCGCGGATTTCCTATGGATAATAGGTCCTAACTATAACTATCTACTGGCTACCGCCAGTAGATAATATATATATATATATATATATATATATTTATATATATATATATATGTCGAAGTTTCACCACAAAGGTTCCTGCAATCCCCAGTCTCCTGGAAACAACGGAACAGATCGATAACCGATCCAGTTGAAAGTGCAAGTGAGAATTTTATTGAGATCTCAGCACGCCTGCCATGACGCGTTTCAGCCTACAGAGGCCTTGTTCACATACGCCATCGAGAACAATGCCAAATTTAAAGTGCTTAGTGCATAGTAACATGTAACACGATTACTTGCCTGACAACAACGTAATGGACATAGAAAAATATATACATATATATAAATATACATTTATACAGTCATACTGGGATCAAGGGGCAGCAATTGAGCACCACATAAAATAGCTAAAAATACTTTTTAGAAGATAAAAACACTGTATAGGTGTAATAAATTCATATTAAAAGTACAAGCTAATTTAAAAAGAGTTTGTAAAGCATTGAATTGAAAAGTCTCATTCAAATCAAAATACAAAAACACTATTGTGCAAATTGAGCATGCAAAGTATATATAACTCCAGTGGGTGATTGTACAAGCTGACGATGCAGGCGCCTAACAAGATACCCACTCATGACCTCAAGTTTGTAAACTATTGGGAATACTGGTGATAAGGACCTGTATGTCAAGTATAATAACAACCAAATGACTACTTTGTCTCGGCTCATGTGTACTTACATACTAAAATCTTCTTAAAACATAGTGTTTTTATATCAAAGGTGCTACAACAATGACAGGAAACAAAATCCATCTCTGTATATCGAAATGATCAAAATATGTCCATGTCCAGAGATGATGTCAGTGCAAGATAACGTGCAAATGTGCAAATAGTGATAATAAAATCGTGTAAAAGTTAAAATACAATGGATTGAAGAGGACAGGCCAAAAAATATATATATAGATATATTAATCTAATGATGTTGATATGTGGAGGGACCAACCTACAACATGCGTAAAAATCTTCGCTGGAGTTTGATCCCTGCGGTGTCTGAGTGTCGAGTTCCAGAATATATTTAGTTTCAGGGCGCTGTAACATGGCTTCACGATACCTCTCCGCCTTAGGGAAGCACTGACCATGACAAAGTATTTAAGAAGCTCACTCTGTTATTATGTCGTTCTTTGAGTGACGTGCGACTGATAGGAAGCGTCACTCCCATTGATTGCCTTAATGTGCTGAAGTATCCGTTTATGGACCTGCAACTTGGTATTACCAACATATTGCAGGCCACACGGACACTCCGTTACATAGACATACATAGTCAGTTTTACATGTGAGCATTCTAGGAATAGGTCGAGGTATGTCACAGCAAGGGATTCTGAACTCAGTTTTATTGTTCTGCAGCTATGTGCATCTTCTGAAGCCCCTGCTAGTATGGAGCCATGTTTTATTAGTGACCACTCAGGACTTGATTTAACTAGAGAATCGCCATAGAGCGAGCTTTCTGAATGTAATTTAGGCTGACTGTTAGGTCCCAATGACAGGATCACTATGCATTAGGCTCCAGCTTCTCAAAGATTTTCGAAGAGCCTGGTGCTGACGATTATAAGTCAGAATCAGTCTTATTGGCTCACTAGTATGTTCGGATACTGCAACAGGTATTTTGTTTTGCAGCACTGTTTTCCTATCGAACTGATTGGCTTTGTTGATTGCTTTGTCAATCATGGAGGATGTATACTCTAGCCAGGAATCTGATTTTACTTGCCTCCTGTGCCATACGGCACTCACTGTCTAAGCTACATATGCGCCTGATGCGCAGCATTCTCCATATGGGATGCCATGTATCAGGTGCACCGATGATACTTAAGGCATGCAAGACAGTATTGCTCCGCAGTGGGCTTCCTGAATGGTCGCGTTCTAGCTCTCATTTCCAGCAAGGATCTCTACATCCAAGAAAAAGCATTATCCTGACTTAGATTGATGTGAAATGTAGATTCAGTGTATTTACATTAATCAAATCAATGAAATCCAAAGCCTCGTTGTTTGGTACCTTGCCATATCAAAAAGATATCGTCAATGTAACGATGCCATTGAATTACATATTTGGTGAAAGTTTCATGGTGTTCGCCATAGAGACTCCGCTCTCCCAGCTGCCCATATGTAAACAGGCATAGCTGGGAGAAAGCAGTGTCTCATAGCAACACCTTCTAATCTGTTGAAAGTACTGATTGAAAAACATGAAGAAATTATTATTCAAACAGGTGGAAATCATGGCTAACAACATTTTGTTATGGCTAGACATTTGAATAGGCCTCCTCCTAGTAGTGACTTGCAGCTTTTAAACCATCATGATGAAATATACTAGTGTAAAGGGATGTAACATCCAATGTTATCAACCAGTAGGAGGAATTCATAACACCCCATCCAGTCTCTCAGGAAATTCCCTGTCTTGGACATAAGAGGGCAATGCCTTCACATGTTCCCGTAGAGCGCTATGTAAATTGGAGTGTTCTCCAACAAACCATTCCGTGCTGATATTATAGCTTGCCAGGGTTTGTCAGCGCATTTATGTATCTTCGGGATGAAATAAATGGCAGGAATTACTGGATGCTCATTCTTGAGGAATTTTAATTCATCCTGACTCAATACCTGCACATCTTCCATGCCACCAGCTGCGGTAGAAATCCATTCGAGCCTGTTTTACAGTGACTATATCACAACGTTTATAACATTGATGGTCATTTAGCTGGTCATAGGCTTCCTCCAAATACAGGTCTCGTGCCATCACATACTATCAGACTGACGGATCATGATGTTATCATTTGCCTGCAGTTTTTAATGAGCTGGATGTAGCAGCTATTGAGTGATGTGTACTTGATTTTCACGCAATGTTGCAGTGCACAGCTGTTTGATTCCTGCAACGAAAGTTCATGGAAGATATCACATTGTCCTGCAACATTAGGGTGTAAAGGTGGATTTAGGTTTGGATTCAGTATTGCCAGGTGTACTCAAGACAATAGCATTCATCCGTGCTGCCTGAGCTGGAGGTTTCATTGCTCAATTGCTGTAAATCTTGTAGCAATTCTAAGTCATTGACACATAATCCTTGTGTATTATTGAAATTTGGCCCCATATTGAGTTTAGGTACTATCTTATTGGACATGAAATACTTCCGAGTTTCACTTTTCGTGTATATTTGTACAGTCAATCCGGGTTTTAGCATAGTTGAAATTACTTGCTGGACTGTATGTTAGACCAGGGAAAGAACTTTAACTTCTGCCTGACTGAGATGGATATCAGTAAGATTTAAAATCGCTGGTGCTGACCAGTATGATCCAACTCGCCTTGAAAAACATTCATTGTTTGTTCCATCTTCTGTTGGTATTGGTTTCTTTTGGTTTGCCATTTGAGCCTGCTCAGGCGTTGCCTGCGCTTTGGTTGCTTCTTTTGCGTTGTGTGATTTGGCCTCTGGTCGCAGAGTATCTCGTCAGTCTGTCGCAAGCAGTCCAACTCTTGCGCTAGGAAAATTTTGTAAACCCCACTGTTGCAGCATTTCTATTGAGCCTGTGTCAGATTCACTATCGGGTACCGAGCTAAGGTCAGATAGTGAAGAAGCTGGTTGAAAAGTTGCATTGGTGCTGGCGCCGATCCATAGTTAGCCACAGGTAGGGTTTTAGAAGCTTTAATGGCATCAATTTCTTAGCGAAAGTAAAACACGGCCTTGTTGGTAATCAACTTTGTCACGCTGAAGTTTGTATGTCTTCCGCTTTTATGATCTCTCCTCTCTGCGTAGTCTAATCTGCATTTCTTCCCGGTATTTAGCACAATTGACCGGAGTATTCAAGGCACTGATTTCAATGTTAAGTTCATCTATTTTTCCTGGAAGTAGCGCGATCACTTTCAGCATATTTCACTAAGATAGTTACCAGCCTTCGCGAGACTCCAAATTACATTCAGCTCATTCGTTGAGCATATTAGGGTCTGGTTGCTCATAGCTGGGCGCCAGCATAATGCGGAGCCCGCGAGGTATACGCCCCACCTCCAGGTATCTACTCAGGGAACGGTGCTCCCACCATTTGGCCTGTTCGGCTTTCATGAGTTTCTCCAGTCTTCTAAACATGTCACGCAAGTTGGAACCCCCAATTGGTACAGTCAATGAACAGGCCAAATGGTGGGAGCACCGTTCCCTGAGTAGATACCTGGAGGTGGGGCGTATACCTCGCGGGCTCCGCATTATGCTGGCGCCCAGCTATGAGCAACCAGACCCTAATATGCTCAACGAATGGGCCGAATGTAATTTGGAGTCCTCGCGAAGGCTGGTAACTATCTTAGTGAAATATGCTGAAAGTGATCGCGCTACTCTACAGGAAAAAATAGATGAACTTAACATTGAAATCAGTGCCTTGGATACTCCGGTCAATTGTGCTAAATACCGGGAAGAAATGCAGATTAGACTACGCAAAGAGGAGGAGATCATAAAAAAGCGGAAGACATACAAATTTCAGCGTGACAAAGTTGATTACCAACAAGGCCGTGTTTTTACTTTCGCTAAGAAATTTGATGCCATTAAAGCTTCTAAAAACCCTACCTCGTGGCCAACTGTGGATACGAGCGCCAGCACCAATGCAACTTTTCAACCAGCTTCTTCACTATCTGACCTTAGCTCGGTACCCGATAGTGAATCTGACACAGAGCTCAATAGAAATGCTGCAACAGTGGGGTTTAGAAAATTTTCCCTAGCGCAAGAGTTGGACTGCTTGCGACAGGACCGACGAGATACTCTGCGACCCAGGAGGCCAAATCCACACAACGCAAAAGAAACAACCAAAAGCGCAGGCAACGCCGAAAAGCAGGCTTCAAATGGCAAGCCAAAAAGAAAAACCAATACCAACAGAAGATGGAACAAACAATGAATGTTTTTAAAGGCGAGTTGGATCATACTGGGTCAGCACCAACGGTTTTAAATCTTACTGATATCCATCTCAGTCAGGCAGAAGTTAAAGTTCTTTCCCTTGGTCTAACATACAGTCCAGCAAGTAATTTTAACTATGCTAAAACCCGGATTGACTTGTACAAATATACACGAAAATTGAAACTCCGGAAGTATTTCATGTCCAATAAGATAGTACCTAAACCCAATATGGGGCCAAATTTCAATAATACACAAGGATTATGTGTCAATGACTTAGAATTGCTACAAGATTTACAGCAATTGAGCAATGAAACCTCCAGCTCAGGTAGCACGGATGAATATATTGTCTTGAATACACCTGGCAATACTAAATTCAAACCTAAATCCACCTTTACACCCCTAATGTTGCAGGACAATATTGATATCTTCCATGAACTTTCCGTTGCAGGAATCAAAAAACTGTACACTGCAACATTGCGTGAAAAATCCAAGTACACATCACTCAATAGCTGCTACATCCAGCTCATTAAAAAACTGCAGGCAAATGATAACATCATAGTCCGTCAGTCTGATAAGGGTGGGAATGTGGTGTTGTGGCACAGAGACCTGTATTTGGAGGAAGCCTATGACCAGCTAAATGACCATCAATGTTATAAACGTTGTGATATAGTCACTGTAAAACAGACTCGAATGGATTTTTACTCGCAGCTGGTGGCATGGAGATGTGCAGGTTTACTGAGTCAGGATGAATTAAAATTGCTCAAGAATGAGCATCCAGTAATTCCTGCCATTTATTTCATCCCGAAGATACATAAATGCGCTGACAAACCCCTGGCAGGCCTATAATATCAGCATGGAATGGTTTGTTGGAGAACACTTCAATTTACATAGACGCTTTCCTACAGGAACATGTGAAGGCATTGCCCTCTTATGTCCAAGACACAGGGGATTTCCTGAGGAAATTGGATGGGGTGTTGTGGAATTCCTCCTACTGGTTGATAACATTGGATGTTACATCCCTTTACACTAGTATATTTCATCATGATGGTTTAAAAGCTGCAAGTCACTACCTAGGGAGGAGGCCTATTCAAATGTCTAACCATAACAAAATGTTGTTAGCCATGATTTCCACCTGTTTGAATAATAATTTCTTCATGTTTTTCAATCAGTATTTTCAACAGATTAGAGGTGTTGCTATGGGGCCTGCTTTTCTCCCAGCTATGCCTGTTTGCATATGGGCAGCTGGGAGGAACGGGTCCTCTATGGCGAACACCATGAAACTTTCACCAAATATGTAATTCAATGGTATCGTTACATTGACGATATCTTTTTGATATGGCAAGGTACCAAACAACAGGCTTTGGATTTCATTGATTTGATTAATGTAAATACACTGAATCTACATTTCACATCCAATCTAAGTCAGGATAATGCTTTTTTCTTGGATGTAGAGATCCTTGCTGGAAATGAGAAACTAGAGACACGACTATTCAGGAAGCCCACTGCGGGCAATACTGTCTTGCATGCCTTAAGTCATCATCCGGTGCACCTGATACATAGCATCCCATATGGAGAGATGCTGCGCATCAGGCGCATATGTAGCTTAGACAGTGAGTGCCGTATGGCACAGGAGGCAAGTAAAATCAGATTCCTGGCTAGGGGATAAACATCCTCCATGATTGACAAAGCAATCAACAAAGCCAATCAGTTCGATAGGAAAACAGTGCTGCAAAACAAAATACCTGTTGCAGTATCCGAACATACTAGTGAGCCAATAAGACTGATTCTGACTTATAATCGTCAGCACCAGGCTCTTCGGAAAATCTTTAAGAAAAACTGGAGCCTGGTACGTAGTGATCCTGTCATTGGGGACCAAATGGCAGTCAGCCCTGAAATTACATTCAGGAAAGCTCGCTCTATGAGCGATTCTCTAGTTAAATCAAGTCCTGAATTGGTCACTAATAAAACATGGCTCCATACTAGCAAGGGCTTCAGAAGATGCATTAGCTGCAAAGCTTGCAGACAAGGGGTTAATAAAACTGAGTTCAGAATCCCTTTCTGTGACATACCTCGACCTATTCCTAGAATGCTCACATGTAAAACTGACTATGCTGTCTATGTGCTGGAGTGTCCGTGTGGCCTGCAATATGTTGGTAGTACCAAGTTGCAGGTCCATAAACGGATACTTCAGCACATTAGGGCAATCAATGGGAGTGACGCTTCCTATCCAGTCGCACGTCACTTCAAAGAACGACATAATAACAAGAGTGAGCTTCTTAAATACTTTGTCATTGATTCAGTGCTTCCCCTAAGGCGGGGAGGTAATCGTGAAGCCATGTTACGCGCCCTGGAAACTAAATATATTCTGGAACTCGACACTAAGACACCGCAGGGATTAAACTCCAGCGAAGATTTTTACACATGTTTGTAGGTTGGTCCCTCCACATATCAACATCATTAGATTAATATATCTATATATATATTTTTTGGCCTGTCCTCTTCAATCCATTGTATTTTAACTTTTTTACACGATTTTATTATCACTATTTGCACATTTGCACGTTATCTTGCACTGACAATCATCTCTGGACATGGACATATTTTTGATCATTTCAATATACAGAGATGGTTTTTGTTTCCAGTCATTTTTTAGCACCTTTTGATATAAAAACACTATGTTTTAAGAAGATTTTAGTATGTAAGTACACATGAGCCGAGACAAAGTAGTCATTTGGTTGTTATTATACTTTTTGACATACAGGTCCCTTATCACCAGTATTCCCAATAGTTTACAAACTTGGGGGTCCTATTTTAGGGTGGGGGTACCGTCTGTTGTCTTAGGCTTGCCCTGAATTGTCAGCTTTGTGTACAATCACCCACTGGGGTTATATATACTTTTACATGCTCAATTTGCACAATAGTGTTTTTGTATTTTGATTTGAATGAGGACTTTTTCAATTCAATGCTTTTTACAAACTCTTTTTTTAAATTAGCTTGTACTTTTAATATGAATTTATTACACCTATACAGTGTTTTTTATCTTCTAAAAAAAGTATTTTTTAGCTATTTTATGTGGTGCTCAATTGCTGCCCCTTGTCCCAGTATGACTGTATAAATGTATATTTATATATATGTATATTTTTTCTATGTCCATTACGTTGTTGTCAGGCAACCAATCGTGTTACATGTTACTATGCACTAAGCACTTTAAATTTGGCATTGTTACTCCGATGGCGTTATGTGAACAAGGCCTCTGGTAGGCTGAAACGCGTCATGGCAGGCGTGCGGAGATCTCAATAAAATTCTCACTTGCACTTTCAACTGGGTCGGTTATCGTCTGTTCCCGTTGTTTCCAGGAGATTGGGGATTGCAGGAACCTTTGTGGCGAAAACTTCGGCATTCATTTTACCGGGATTGCTTCTCCGGTATTCAGACTGACCCCTCCTTCGGATTTGGGCCAAGCAGCAGGAAGCAGCTCTTTCGGTGCTCCGGAAGTTATCTTTTGTTCATATATATATATATATATATATATATATATGTAAGCAAAATGTGAGAATGATATTCTTCACAAAAGCTTATTCTAAAAACGTCTTTTATTGATCAATATTGATAGTCACAGCAATACAGCTGAACAGCCAACATGTGTTTTGAGAAAAAGTTTCTTCTTCAGGGCTGTTTAAACACAGAATAAAATACAGTGTATACACACTGGATATAACGTAAGCATCACAGAGCATACAACAAATGAAGTTTGGAAAAAAACCTCCTTCACCAACACAGTAAATGTTTAACACAATACAGACAACACCATAACATTCAAAGACTTTCATATTTCTTAGGAGTTATTGCAAAGCAATCACATTTTGCTATATCAACGTTATTATACTGAAACAACATAACCCTTCTTCTTGTGTATACCCTAGGGATATACAATCATACTTCCTCAATCAACCTTCTTGCCACTTTAATCTTTCAACTTGATCTGCCTCCTGGAAGCTGTCATCTTCACTGTCAGAGATATCCGGAGATGGTGAAGAACTAACAGCAGTCATTGGGTTTTCAGGTTCAGTCTTTCTTTCACCATCTGAATCAGAAGACAGATTAATCAAATGCCAAAAGCGAGAAGAGTCTCTCATAACAGACTTCCAAGGACTCTGGGCAGTCACCATATGTCCCTTGGTGGACACAAGGTGGAAAGGTATAGCATTATATTTTCTCATTCTTAATTGAAAAGCGATCATTAGATTTCCTGTCTTAAACTCAATGCTCTTTGCATGTCACCTCTTGTCGAAAATGGCTGGAATGCTTCATGTTGCAAAAAAGCTGTCAAGTCTCTCAATGGCTCGCTCATAGGTTGTGGGTGAGAGATATTCTATTTATGGAAATCTAGAATACGCATCCACAATTACCATCAGATGCTATCCATTGTTGAGTGGACCAAAGAAATCAATGAGTATTCTCTCCCATGCATGTTAAGGGAGTTCTGGCATGGCAAGAGAATGTTGAGTAATGTTTGTAGAAAGGCAGTTACATAGATGATAGGCCTTGAGTTCCTTTTAAACCCTCTTATCTAAATATGGAAACCAAACTCGTTCTTGGAGTGCTCTCTTGGTGGCAACAATGCCATGATGTCCTTCGTGAGCCACTTCAATTATTTTCTGCCTTAAACTCTCTGGAATTAGGATTCTCGACCCTTGCAGAATAACTCCTTCCTGAGTTATAGACAGTTCATCTTTAACATTTTTGTACTTTGGTATTCACTATCACTGGTGAAAGGTCGAGTATGTTGGTTCCATGACTGATGTGTAATTATATCTTTCAACTTCAGCATGTCACTATCGTGGCTCGTAACAGTGATGATCTGTGCTAACGATATGCAGCTGGCCTATTTGGCTTTACAATGAAATTAATGTAGGCTTCAGCCGTCTTGGATGGAGTACCTTGACCTTGTATAGGCACTCTGGAAAAGAGGTCAGCAGGTTTTTGATCTTTTCCTGGGTGATGTACAATGGTGTAATCATATTCTTATAATCGGAGTTCCCACCATTCAATGCAAGAAAGCATCTTGGCTTTTGGATTGCAAAAGATAGTCAATAAAACTTGATGATTAGTTACCAGCGTAAAAGGCTTTCCATACAAGAATACATGGAAATGTTCACAAGCCCATACCATGGCCAAACTTTCTTTCTCAGTTTGAGAGTAAGTACGTTCTGTTTGGTACAGACTTCTACTGGCATATGTCCGCTGTGTGATATCGCCTAACCCAACTGGGCTAGCATCAACAACAACCTCTGTATTAAGCTTTGGATTGAAGTAGCAGTTTCAATGGTTTGTTAGATTTTTTAAAAACTTTTTAAAACTTCTCTCATATTCTTGTGACCACTTGAAATAAACATTTTTCTTTGTTAACTCACGTAAGGGAGCACTTATGGTAGCAAATTCTTGTATGTATCTTGAACAGTAACTGGCCATGCCAAGAAATGAAAGTATCATAGAAACATCTTGTGGGGGATCAGCATTTGCCAGTACTTGTACTTTAGCAGGATGAGGTGTCAGAAAAGATATGGTCAAAGAATTCTAACTTTGTCTTGTGGAACTCACACTTGTCTGCCTTCAAAGTCAGGCCTGCATCAGTCAGTAAGTGATGTACGTGGGTGAAAGATTTATCATGCTCCTTCTATATAGCTCTGAAAATCAATATGTCATCGCTATCGTTGAATGCATTGGCAACCAGCTGTAGAATAATGTCTTGCAGAAGTTCTGCAGCCGATGGCACCCCAAAACAGAAGGCCTGATTTAGATCTCGGCAGATCTTGTCCCGTGGTCACTTTTCTGTGTGTTAATCCATCCACCTGCTCAATTTAGATGCTGGCGGGTCTATGCATGAAAGTCTGTCTGAATCCTGCTGTCTCCACCAGAACTTTCCTCCTGCATTGACTGCGTCATAGGCAAAAGCAGCTGTCGGAGGAAGTTCAGCCAATATTTCCACCAGGCCAATTACGATGTGTCTTTCCATCGATGTAACTGTGGCGGGAAAACCTCCACAGCTGAGTTGGCAGTTTCGAAGGGACATAAGGTAGAAATGTACCTTTTTTGTTTTTTCCACTTCCCTTTCCATCATGAACCCAATCGTCCAAGTCCTTCATTTGCTGCTGCTACTTAACCACAAAGCAAATCAACCCTGTTATCGCCAGAATCGAAGGTAAGCGTCTTTTTTACTTGCTTTCTTTTGAATTGTCTGTTTACATTTGCTCTGCAATCGTGTATTTTTAAATTTTTCTTACAAGCTATTTTTTTCTAATGTGTAATACATATGTGTGTAATGTTGTTATTTAAGAAATTTAAAGAAACACAACTGCATAAACTTTTTTTTCTTCAAATTTGGTGCAAGCTTCATCATGATAATGGACACTTACTCAAAATTTGACATTAATAAAAATTCATAATGTTTTCATACATGTGTGTTTAATACTTTTTTGTAACTTATCACACTGTAAACATGTGCATTGCACATTTTTTAAATCATTTAAATTTAATATAATTCAATAATTGCATTAGACAAGGTAAAATGTTTTTTTTTAAAATAAATAAAAGGGGTGAGGTGCCTGTGGCAAAGGCGGTCCCAGCCCTTTTAGGGGATGGGGTTTGACCAATTGGGGGGGCATGAGGGAGGGTGGAGATGGGTCTCTGGGTGGTGGACAAGGATGAGGTTGTTACAGTTCTGGTAGGGTCCACCACAACTGGGTACTGGTCACTTGTGGATGCCTCCAATGAAGATGACGATGTGGTGCCCTCCGTTCCAGTCCCCTCATCCTCCATGCCACTGTGTCCATCGGAGTCTGATGTTTCATTACTCAAAACACAGTGACCTGATGCTTCGCGGCCAAAATCTCCTTGGCCTGCTCTTGAAGATGCTAAAAAGACATATAGAATTGTTTGATTGTATCTGTGTAAATATAACTGATCATGAAGCTTTTTCTAAAAACATTTTTGAAATTTGTATAGTTCACCTGCTTTAAGGCTTTTACATTTTGGTTTATTGTTATCTTAATCTCCTACATGTAGGGAACATCTTCAGAAACCATTTGGTCATAGTTTTGTCATTTTCTATTATTGCTCCTAATTTATTTTTGACCATTTTTCGTAACTATTTTCAATTCTCTCCAGGAACTGTTTTACACTTCTGAATGGTTCTGATTTGGTCTTTTGAGTAGTGAACTTATGTTACAAACATTAGGCCCAATTACGATGGCGGACAGACCTCTGTCCGTCCGCCATCGTTTTGTTTTTGGGACCACCCGCCTACAAGGCGGTGGTCTCACTGAGCAAATTAGGATGCGACTGCCACCGTGGCAGTTGCATTGCCCATGTTTTGCATTGCGGCAGGTGCTGGGCTCTGCAGCACCTGCCACAGAACAAACCAAACACCCCACACATATCCCTGCACTACGTGGCAGGCACCATGAGGTGCCTGCCACATGGTACAGGGATATGTGGGGGCCTACTCAAATGAGAAAAGAAATACCTATATTCACACTGAAAAGGAACAAAAGTATCAAAGATAAACTGGTGCGAGCCAACACCCAAGCAAAGAGACCCAAGGTATCCATACGAACCATGCTAGCGCTACCCCCCATTCAAGGCCACCACAGGTGCGGAAATTGTGCTTCATGCACGAGTGCCATCAAAGGTGAAAGATTTTAATACCGGGGGATCAGCATTAAACATGTTGAATTCACGAATTGCAATACTGACAACGTAATATACTGCGTCATATGTCCCTGCAAGCTGGCATATGTAGGGAAAACAACCCAGGCGGTAAAGAAGAGGATCACCCAACATAGATTGAGGATCAAATGTAAAGTTCAGAATGCTCCCATGGTGCAGCACTTTGAAGAAAAGGGACACGGGCCACAAGACATAAAATGGACAGTCTTGAAACACGTAAGAGGACGTTGCACAGACCCGATACTATCACGGCTTGAAGCAAAAATTATCTTACGATTGGGCACAACCAATAATGGTCTGAACGAGATGAGTGAAATAATGCACTGTATATGAACAGCCCACATCACAATTCACAGTATACCACGTACCAACAAGCAACAAGAAAATACTTTTAGAAGCAGCACCATCCAGCTCAGCTCTCTGTCTCGAGACAGGTCAATATTGATTCCACACAAGGTGTTGCCACAAGGTCCGTCAGCTCTAACCCTCTGGTCTTAAATAAAACGGGCACCGCAGGACCCCTTTAACAGCTGCAATGCTCTTGGTACAGGCTGTTTAAACACACAAGAGGCACTCCATACCAACAGGAAGTCGCCAATGAAGAAAACGTAATTCTGTTTACACACATCAGGAAATGTATATCTCCGTGGGATCACACGAGAGGAGACGAAAACAAAAGTGCAATCTTTATCCACAACGGTACCTTATGCCTCAACCCCAGGTCTGACGAGGTCGCCATGGTAATATACGTAAATAAAGAAACCAGGCAAACCATAACGACAGGAAGTCAGGCGCAGGACAGCTAGAGCGCGCTGATACCCACCGGCCTTCCACATCCGGTTCTGCCCAAACTAAAGAAGAAACACCGGGCGCAGCGCAAAAAGAACAAACAACATGTAGCAGTAGAATGACAGGAGCACCGCCATACAACAAGAGGAAGAGGACGGAGGAAACGCGACTTCACGAAAAAGGAGGAAGCGAATTAAGGAGCAAACCATGGGGGAATTAGCCACCAAATGCACGGCATAGGCAGCATGTCACCTGCATGATGTATGCTCAGTTTAAACATGATGCTTCACTAAACACGCAACAGTAGCAGGACCTCTCAATTATATGGCGTACAATGTCACTAGATGGCAGCGTATGCTCAGAGTAAGACCATAGCTTCAACAAATATACAACTTGAGCACGAACCTCTCTCCACACTGTGCGCAATGTCACTATATGGCAGAATAATTCACAGCATATAACGTTGCAATGCAAACCGCGGCATACCCGGGCATTTAATATGCAATAAGAGCATGACCTTGTTATCACACTAGGCGTAACGTAACCAGAAGGCAGCACCATTTACAGCACACGCCGTTGCAATTAAAACTAAGGTCGTTTCAGGCACCCTAAAGAAAACACCGGCCACTAGGGTACGAATGCATGACACAGATGATAACCATTGGGCACATCAAACTGACACAAGCACGAATCTGGACCCACCAAGTTAACCCTATATGAGAGATCATTTTAAGACAGCAGTGATCACCCTCCCGTAGTACCTAAATATAGGTTAAAGAAGCCGCCTGATAAGGCTCACAGCCATCTGTACCTGGCATGAGAGACAGAATTCCACGTAAGGACCAGTCCATAACATAAGGTTCCAACCTATATATTAACTAGGAAAATGGTACGTCTTTAGAATAAAAGATTTTGATATACATATCAGATCACACCATGCAAATGAATAGAAAAGTAATTGGTATATCCCTTAATACCAGAACATCTGCCCTGAAGAAGACCTTCCCTTGAAAAACAACCCAGGTCCACCCCAGAAGGTCGAAACGCGTCGGCGTAACCAACATTGAGGCCAGGAGCTAGCAATTACTGCTATAGTCAGTGCACAAACGGTACTGCACCACGGGAAGCATAATTTGGGATGATACCCCGGCCTAATACCAAATGCTCTGACCTCTATAGGGCCACAGAATAGCATTGGCACACAATTAATATAGAGGACCAAAGGGAATTAGGTCCCTACAATAATTATCCTAAGGACACTAGTTATAACATTTGATGCTTTGTTACAAACAAGATTTATCCTCAAAGGATTTGAGGTGTGAGGAGTTTGTAAATATGTGTTGTATATAAGTAATGTAGTACTGTATTGTTAGTCATCTTTATGTTTTTGTAAATGTAACATTTGTGTAACTTAAAGTTTCGTACATTGTCCACAATAATGTCAAATACCAACTGTCTTGCCATTATAGAAATGGACACCTTCAACTACAGCACCATTGAATGTCTCACCGCCAACATCAAGACAAATGACAACAGAGCAATTCTCTGCCATCTCCTATATCATCCCCCAGGCAACACTTCCGCATTCGGGGAACACCTGTCGGAGTTGGCGGAGTACTACTACGCGGAATTCCACGAAGTGGAACAAAAACTCCATGAATTCCGCAACTTCACTCCGCTTCCCACTTAATAAAACAGAGACCTCATATACTTTTGGTAAAATAACAAGTATCTCTGTCTTTACATGCTAAAATGCATATAGTCATTTCACAAAAGTGAAAATGAAAATTTAGCAAACAGTGAGAGAGGTGATGATTTTGAGATCCTCCCTAACCTAGGGAGAAAACCAAGCAGATGCCTTGAAAACAAAGAGCACATCTTGCTGAACGATTCGGTGGTGGTCCCATCCTCTTAGGACCACCCCAAGCACAGTTATGGGCAAAAATACAATCCCAACCAAAGGCCCTGCAAAGCATTATGGGACAAGATTAGCAGTGGGCAGTGGATATTATAGTATCCAATATCAAAATAATTCTACAAAGAGCTGCAGTTCAACTGGTCGTTACTAGGTGTCCCTCACGAGTCAAATGCAAAAGCATTGAAATTATTACATCAAGCTGCAGTTCCACTAGTCGTTACTAGATGTCCCTCACGAGTCAAATGCAAAAGCATTGAAACCCTTTCATGAAGCTGCAGTTCAGCTCTTTGTAGAATTTATAGTATTAGCTCTCAGCTCAGGGTTTCAATGCTTTTGCATTTGACTCGTGAGGGACACCTAGTAACGACTAGTGGAACTGCAGCTTCATGAAAGGGTTTCAATGCTTTTGCATTTGACTCATGAGGGACATCTAGTAACGACTAGTGGAACTGCAGCTTGATGTAATAATTTCAATGCTTTTGCATTTGACTCGTGAGGGACACCTAGTAACCACGAGTTGAACTGCAGCTCTTTGTAGAATTATTTTGATATTGGATACTATAATATTCACTGCCCACTGCTAATCTCATCCCATAATGCTTTGTAGAGCCTTTGGTTGGGATTGTATTTTTGCCCATAACTGTGCTTGGGGTGGTCCTAACAGGATGGGACCACCACTGAATCATTCAGCATGATGTGCTCTTTGTGTTCAAGGCATCTGCTTGGTCCTCCCCTAGGTTAGGGGATCCCAAAATCATCACCTCTCTCATTGGCTGATATTTTAATTTCAAAGTTTACTTTTGTGAATTGGTTACATGCTTTTAAGCATGTAAAGTTGCTTTATCAAAGCATTTGTGGGTGCAGTTTAGTAGCTGATTCCACTACGTGGAGGGACAGAGTTTTTGCTTGAATTCCGAGTTCATTGCCCACCCCTACTGCTCACTCGGTGACTTAAATAACCTAATTCTCGGTGACCTCAACCTACGCTGGAATGAGGCAAACAATCTGCTAATCCTGACCCTTAACAATCTTCTTCAGGACAACAATCTGACACAATTCTGCTCAGAAGAAACGCACAATAAAGGAGCAACCTTAGATGCCATTATCGCTCAAAAGGACACAGTTACGATCGACCATGTCCTCCCTGTGGACTGGTATGACCACCACAACATCCTATTCCACAACAACCAAAAGGCTCTTCTCCAACCCCCCCCAACACCCCCCCAAATGTTCCAGAAATCTAACGCAGATTCCCCTAACGGACCTAGAGGAAAGGATACGCTCGCTCCTCCGCAGCTCCTCTGATCACCTCTCCGCAACTAAACTCACCTCGCATTACATCTCAAATATGACATCCATTCTGGATCAAATAGCCCCCCTGAAATTAAAAAAAACCAGGAGCACTCCATCGAGATCATGGTTTAACACCGACATCAACTCCGAAAGGAGACAACTAAGAGCCACAGAGAGACTATGGAGAAGCAACCCTTCCGACACTCGCCGCGAGCAACTCAAAGCAGCTCGCTGGAAGTATAAAAACACATCCAGAACGAAAAACCTCATTTTTCTGCACGGCGCTGGACAACGCAAAAAACAGGCCCAGGGAGCTCTTTAACATCATTAGACAACAAACCTCCAAGCCCGCTTCCTCCTCAGTGCAAGCCTCCAAAGAGCTCTGTGACAACTTCGCAAACTTCTTTGAGAACAAGATCAACAAGATCGAGCTCTCACTGGACATCAACATCAAGACCCTCAGCAAGAACATCTCGCCTGGGACCAAGGACTCCACATCCAAGCCCCCTTCAAAATCCTGGAAATCTTTCATCCCTATACAGGAAGATGAGATAGTCAACCTGATCTCCACATTCAAGCCCACCTCACACGCTCTAGATCCTCTTCCGCCACAACTGACCAAAAAGCTTAAACTCTCCCTTGCCCCGCTCTGGTGCAAGATTATAAACAGTTCCCTGAGATCCGGAGTCGTCCCTGACTGCCTCAAAGTCAGGCAAGTCACGCCACTGCTAAAAAAACCAGGCCTAGACAAAAAAGATCTGAATAATTACAGACCAGTCTCTAACTTACCTCTTTTATCCAAAACCCTAGAAAGATGCGTGCTCCTGCAACTAGCTCAACACCTGGATAGTATCAACCTCCTCGATGCCCACCAATCTGGCTTTAGAAAGGGCTGCAGCACGGAAACCGCGATCCTCAACGTCATTGACGACATCCACAAATCACTGGATGCGGACAAATGCTGCCTTCTCATTCTCCTAGATCTATCGGCAGCTTTCGACACGGTCGACCACAACCTCCTCATTAAGGTGCTTCAAGAAAGGGCAGGTCTAGATGAGGTGGTCTTACAATGGTTCTCCTCCTTCCTTCACAACCGCACCCAAAGAATAAAAATCTAAAACTTTACGTCTGACCTAGACCCTGTCAGCAGGGGAGTCCCCCAAGGGTCAGTGCTCTCTCCACAACTTTTCAACATTTACATGGAACCACTCACAACCCTACTCAGAAAAGCCAACATCCCCTTCCACCTGTATGCTGATGACACACAGATCTATCTGAAAACCACATCCATTGAAGACATTCAGAGACTCAACGACACTCTCAGAGAAGTCCAACACTGGCTGTCTAGTAACCACCTAAAACTTAATCAAGACAAGACCGAAATTCTCCTCATCTCAAACAAAGAAGAGAATCCACAAATTACGGAATGGCTAACTGTGATTGATACACTCAACAGAAACATCACCCTGGCGGACTATGTAAAATCACTAGGCATCACTTTAGACCCGAAACTCAATATGACCAATCACATTAAGAACTCCGCCAAGAGCGCCTTCCTCAACCTGAAGCTACTGAACAAAATAAAACCTTTCATCCCATCCAAGGACCTTAAACAAGCTACCCAATCACTGGTGCTATCTAGATTAGACTATGGGATCGCAGCCCTCTCAGGCACATCAAAGGCACACCTTGCCCCCTTAAAACAACGCTTAACGCAGCAGCTAGAATGGTCACAGGAGTGAAAAAATTTGACCACATCTCACCCGCACTCAGATAACTAAAATGGCTCCCAGTTGAACTGCGCACCAGTTTCAGAACAGCCTGCCTCACCCACAAAGCCCTTCACACAAACAAACCTGAATACTTGGCCTCCAAACTCAAAAAAGCCGGGCAGACCAGGACCCTCCGGAGCTCAAATACTCTACTACTCATCCCGCTGAAAGCACGCAAACAAAAAACCGCAGCCCGGTCCTTCGCGGGCAACGCGCCAAAAATCTGGAACGCTATTCCCCCTCACATCAGAACTATCCCCTCCTTCACAAAATTCAAAGGACAGCTCAAAAATCTTTTCCTAGATCGGTCCCTAGCGAAGAGACATGAGACGCAGAAGAGCCGATGACACTACTCCCTGGATGGGTGTGTGACCCCAGACTATGACACCCGGCGAAGGCACTACTAGTCTTCATTGACCCTGGTTACTTAACCCGCTGAAACTCACCGTCCGTGCCTGATACTTTCACGATATCTTTGTCACGTGTATTGATACTTTCGCTGTATTTTCTGTTCTTGTATTTTTGGTCTTTTGCAATATGACTGTTGTAAAGCGCTCCAATACCCTCGGGTCTGGCCAGCGCTATATAAAACTTCAAAATAAATAAATAAAAATAAATTGTATTGTTGTCATGGTGTAATTTGTAAATAGTCTATGTATATGTAAAAATGTGTATATAATTTGAATAAGAAAAAATATATAAACACACAGTTGGCAAATAATCGTCAAAAATTCTTCTTTCAAATTAAAATTAAGTACGGGACAGTACTTTTCATTAGAAAAAATAACGAAAGATAAAAAGTCCATTTTGGATGCAAATAGGAAGACTCATGTAGATTCTTATTTAAGAAATTCATGTAAATTTATGGTCTGGGAGGCACCCTTTTGTTGACTGGATATGTAGGGGGGCACCATAGGTGCCCCACAAGTGCCACGTCTGTGGGAGAGGGAGTAAGGGGACCCCGCTAGGGGCCCCCAATGTCCCTTTCTGCCAGCCTTTTCATGGCGGGTTCACCGCCATGAAAGGGCCGACGGGAAGAAACATCGTAATGCCTATGGCGGTGCCTGGTAGGCACCGCCACCATTGTAGGCATTACTCAGCCTCCGATGGACCGACGGGCTCCTAGAACCCATCGGATCCATGGCGGGCGGTCTTTCCGACCGCCACACAGCCCCCCGCCATCCAAATGTGGTGGGTGGTAAAGTTGGTTAAGATTGCGGGGAGACCACCACCGACAGCCTGTCAGTGGCAGTCTCCCCTCCATTGTAATCAGGCCCTTTGTGCGCACAAGGCAAAAAAAGCTGATTTAAAAAAATTAATCAATGTTAGTTAATATTTACTGTAGTGCTGTACCAATATTTGTATAAACTGAAAGCCTGTTTTTATTTGGGCATTTCACAATGGTAAACTTTATTTTAATTAGCTTAAGTATTTTTTAAATGTTAAAATTAATTTTTTGATTTCGTACTAAAGTTGCTTATTAATATATCATGCCCTATGTATTTACTTATGCTGTTGATGAAATCCCCCAATTTTTTAGTTTAAAATTACTTCTAGAGCATAAGATAAATACATAGGGATTGATACATTTTTAATCCACTTTAGTACAGATATAACATTTTTATATTTTTCTATAAAATGTCATAATCTATTTTTAGTTTGATTTTTACTATTGTGAAAAAAATATTCTGGCTTTCAGTTTAGTCAAAAATTGGTACAACAGTACATTGAGTTTTTTTGAGACATTGTTTCATATATATTTTTAAAATTAAAAATCCAAATGTAATTTAGAATATTTTTTTAACTTTGATGCATTTCAAATGTTCTACTAAATGAGTCATTTTTTGTGCCTAATGTTCACAACCGGTCGTGAGCAAGGTGCGTGTGAGCACCGAAACGCGTTGACACAATGTCTTTTGCCTAGGAGCGAACTAAATTAAAATCATATTTTTCAACTTACTCCGGAGTGCCGTTGAATCCTTAAACTAAGGACACCATCATTATATATATATATATATATATATATTGCAACAGAATTCCCTCCCGCTGCTCCAGTGAGAGAAACGAGCCACTCCGATTGTAGAGATGCAAAATTAGGGTTTAATGGCACAAACAAAGACATGTTTCGACCTCTCTCGGGGTCTTGGTCACATGACCAGGTTCAAAGTTCAAGACCTGATATAGTAGCGATCTCATGCACGATGCAGCGTGCAACACAGCAATGGTAAAAAGACTGTACGGAATTTACATACATGATTAACAATAAATAATAACATAATCCAAAGAATTAATTCATTGTCAGTGATTCTGTTCGTTATACACAAATGCATAATTCAAAATAAATGGTTTTACGTCAGACCGACAAATTTATCGACACGCGTTTAGAATTACATGAAGACCAGCATTATGCTCGCTATATTAGCAACTTTGTTGCGGCTGGGTCCCGCATACATGATTGTACATTTCACAGTAAAACACCACGTTCGTTCAAGTACTGAGGTGGTCTGCCGTCACAAAAGTACTATGTGTCTTTGGGTCTGACAGCTATCGAGCGGACACATGGTATATTATTTTTAGGGAGCTTCTGCGTTATTTTGAACGGGGAGCCCTTGTTAACGTGTGGAGTTTAACTTGGTTAACGTGAGAAAGTGAGGGTATAGTACCCATATATTCAAACTAGCTATGCAAAGTAGACATAATCGGCAGATAGACAGTGCTGGTGTAGTACCCATAAAAAGGGGCGGTAAACCAATTATCCGGACGCCTGCTACGCTTAGCTACTATACTGAACGGTATGGTACCCGGTATCCTTAATCCAGAACAGAGAGTAAAGCATACTAGTTTCATAATTATGTTCTTATAACCCACTGTGCAATGGTGACTTCATAAAGAGGGGGGGAGGTGAGACGCTCAGAGAATGTATTCCTGCCCCTCGTGCTCTTAACAGTGAACGGTTGCTATCCTCCAATTCGGATCACTGTCCCCGGGATTCTGTCAAAAACAGATAAGAAATTAAGTTAAAATCAACACTCTAGTAGTCAATTCTTAATTCTACTGGTTCAGAGCCTAGACATCATTCCTCAACGAGCCCTCCTGTTTATCCAATCAGCCTCCCACGTATTGCAAGGTGTCCTTACATTCCATAATAACCCATATTTCAAAAGTATACATTTGCACTAACAAAATGTTAAAACGGAAAAACAAATAACAAAACAACAGTAATGATCCCCGTACAGAATTCATTCTGATAAAAAATATTTAGTTTAAAACAACCAGAGATTTGGAAGCAAATCCTGAACTTTCTAGAGTCGGGCTGGGTAGGGTATGATGTTTCTACAAATGTGAATGAAGCTCCTCGTCATTGTTCATCCCTATGGGAAAAATGCTGCCTGCCTGCAGAATGAAACGTGACTCGAGTCTGCGTAATGCTTGGACACGGTTACCCCCTCTGGGGTGTTTAAGCACCGTGTCCAACCCAAAGTATTTGCCCAATGTCCAGTTGCTGTTATGGACATAGTGAAAGTGTTTCGCTGTGCTATAGCTAACATCTTAATTCGTTATAGCTCTCCAATGTTCCAAGATACGCTTTTTTACTGGGAAGGTGGTGGATCCGATGTACCACTTGTCACAGGGACAAGTGATTACATATACCACAAAGTCCATTCCACAGCTGATCACTCTTGGTATTTTCCACAGTTTCCCTGTCCTCTCTAGTCTCACTTCCTTGACATTGTCACTGTGACTGCATGCCTTGCACATTCTGCATTTGTGGAATCCTCCACCCTGATCTAGCCAGTTGGTTTTACGTGGTTTGAGATGACTGTTGACCAAGAGATCCTTGAAGGATAAGTTCTTCCTGTACGTGACTGATGGTGTGCCCCCTAACTTTTTCCCCAATAGTGGGTCTTGGGTGAGGATATCTTTCTCAGAATCTGTTGAGACTGACTGCTTGTGTGTTAAAAGTAGTTATAAATCTTATTGGGGTTATTTTATCGTCTACTCCTTTTTTAGGTTTGGGTGGTTGGAAGAGGGCCTCATCTCTCTTGATACTATCAGCCTTGGTGGTTCCCTTACGTAACATTTTAGTGGAGTAGCTCCTCTCTTTGAACCTTTCCAGCATGTCTTTCTTGGTTCTTTCGTAGGAGGCCTCAGAGCTACAATTACGTTTTGCTCTGAGGAATTCCCCATAGGGGATGCTCCATCTGAAGTTGGGGGGGTGGCAGCTGGCCGCGAGGAGTATAGAGTTCCCTGCAGTTAGTTTCCTGTGGAGGTCTGTGGATAAGTTCCCTCCCTCAACTGTAAGTCTAAGGTCAATGAAGTCAATCGTGTCTTGGCTGTGTTGCATAGTAAACCTCAAGTTCATGTTGTTGTTATTCAACTTGTCTACAAAAACCAACAGATCACATTCTTTCCCCTCCCACACAAAGAAAATGTCATCAATATATAGCAGCCATAGGTTGACCTTCTTCGTCCATGGTTCCATGTCGTCACTCCACAGCACCTGCTTCTCCCACCAGCCCACCATAAGATTGGCATAGCTGGGGGCGAAGCAAGTGGCCATGGAAATACCTTGTATCTGCTTGTACCACATGCCATTAAACATGAATACATTTTCTGTAAGACAAATCTCAATCATTTGGAGAAGCATGCGTGTATCTTCCAAACAGTGTATGTTTCAAGTCTTTTGGAATGCCCTCAAGCCATCTGCGTGTCTTATGCTTGGGTACAGACTTTCCACGTCAAGGCATACCATCCAATATTCCTTTCCCCAGTGTAAATTCTGGATTTTCTGTAAAAAATCCTTTGTGTCTCTTACGTATGATTTTAAATCTTTCACATATGAAAATAGAAAGTGATCCACATAAATGGATGTGTTTTCAAATAAGCTGTTTCATAATACTAAAAAAAGGGCGTCAAACACACAGCCCATACTAAGGTTGTGGTGATGCATAATTTAAATGTGTTTAAAAATATAAAAATACACACCATAATTTTTCAATGTAAATAGAAATAAACAGAAACTTCACTTCAATCACTACACTTCACTCAGGAACTAAAAGGGACATCCTAGCCTGTGCTTTAATTAAAAAATGTTTTTATAATTACATTATCATTGGAAACATGTCACTGTTCCTGTGGTAAGCCAGACAGCTTGCTGTACAGGGACAGGACCTAATTTGCCAGCATCTCCAGCTCCTCTGGTGAGTTTGGGGCCCTGTCTCCTGCTTTGCCAGGCATTGTAGCTCCCAGAGGTAGGAATCAGCAGCAACAGTTGAGATGTTCTTGGTGGCACTGTTAGGAGGCAAATTAGCTTATTTTTTTAAAAATATGTACATCTACACGACTTCCAAGACCATCAACGGAAACTGATACATCCATTGGCTTTCGTACATTGCTTTCACACATGTTAGCCTATGGCTGTGTCCATCATGGAGTTTCACAGCCACTACCCCATCAGCTTCCATCTAATTGTAAATGTCCTGATGGCAAGGTCAGGTTTCTACCATTTTAGATTGTTAAATAGCGTGTTTGTGAATGTTAAGTGCACCATCACCACTCATAATGGTGGCTAGTTTGTTTCAATATACAAAATGTTAGTGCTATTTATTTATTTTGCCACAACTGTATTATGTAGTGTTTTACTGTGGTTAAATGTGATTGTTACACAGTTTTGTTTATACTGCTGTTGATGGAATTTCAGATATAAACATTTCTGTAAAAAAATAATGTGTAAATAATATATTAATCATAATACAAAAATGTTTTATTTACACATTTCTTTTGTACAAAAGAAGACATGTAAAGAATGCAATAAAAACACTCATAAATGCTGTGTAAAAGTATGTAAAAAAATAAAGTTGTCGAAAAATAAATGGAATTTGTGTTTTATTTAAAAAATATGTTTGCAAACTGTATATCAATTTTTCAAATTATAAATGCAGACATATGAACCCAGGGAGAGTGAGAAGAGAGTAGAGTTATGAGACTATTTACAGACCTTGCCACCATTGAAGAATGGGATATAATAAAACAATTCTGATTAAAGAGGCAAACTATTATTGATTTATGTCATCAGCTAGAGCCAGATCTTCTGCCTCACAATAAGAATCCCACATCAATTACACCAATACTGAAAATATTGCCAGTGCTTGTATTTTCTGGCCAAAGGATCATTCCAATACACTGTTGCATTATCTGGTGGAATGTCACAAACAACTTTCAGTGGTGTGCTACAAGAAGTTCTTTGTTCAGTGATGAAACACATCGACAGCTTCATACAGTTTCCACAAAATCAGGATTTTGCCAATGTGAAGGGAGATTTTTATGCTTTGAGTTGCCTAGCACATTTGTTTGGAGCATTTGATGGCACACCTATTGCCTTGGTGCCACCACACAACACACATTAATGTGCAAGTTGTGTGCTAACCAGATTTGTACATCACAAGCAAGTGTGTGTGTTTTCCAGGATCAAAACATGATTCCATTGTACTGCGGAACAGCACCCTACCCCTGCAAATGTCACAACTTGGACCTGGGAGGGCCTGGCTTGTTGGTAAGTACAATCTGTCAATATATTTTTTAGTTAATTTCAAGTTTAAATATCAAAAATATTCATATGGCTCATTCATTATTTTTTCATATAGGAGACTCAGCTTATCCTATCCGACTATGGCTGTTAGCATGGCAGAGGAATCCAACAACGCCAGGGGATGTCCACTTCAATAAGGCTCATGGAAGAACACAGAGGCCAGTGGAGCAGAATTTTGGGCTCCTAGAGGCCAGATTCAATGTCTGGATAAGACTGGTGGAGCCCTCCTCTTCTCACCTGAAAAGGTGTGCAAAATCACCATGGCATGCTGCATGTTACATAACATAGCCCTGCGACATAATATCTCATACATTGCAGAGGAAGGAAATCATGATGAGCCACAAGATGAGGATGTTTAAATGCCAAATGAAGATGATAGTGGTGAAGAGGAAGGAATAGACTTAGGTTATAGTGTTATTGACAACTTCTGCACATGAGTGTAAGCATATAATTACATATTATTACATTAGATTTGAAACCAACTTTTAATCTAATGATATAAAAGTCTGTGCTAGATATTTTTTAAGAAAGGACAAGTTAAGGAAACTCCCGGGCAAAGATGTTTCTTGATCTAAGTTTTGACACATTGACAATTGTGTTCATTTACATTGTTTATCTTTGATTGTTTTTAGAAAATATGTGCTCAAAATTAGTTATTTGTAATGTGTCTATTTTGGAATGTAATTAAAAAATATATTTTTGTTTTAACCTGTTTTAGGCTCCTTCACCATGTCATCTTCATTTGGACATTTCAAAGTTGTGACATTTGCAGTGATATGCTGCTGTTGCAAGTACAAAGGGAACATGGGTTGATCCTGTGAAAGACACACACACACTTTGGATGTACATATGTTGTACGAAGACAACTTGCACAGTGACTGAATTAAAGTTTTTTAAGATTGCATTAGACTTTTCTGTCGAATGTTTTTTTTTAGAACTTATTTTTTATTGCAAGGTTGCACAGTATCACATCACACAGTTTGCCACATATATATGGTACACATTTGTTTTGTTTTTTCCCCTTGCGAAGACTGTTTGCTAACATAGGATGTCCTGACACAACGTTAACTTGTTCATATATGTCACTCAACAGTTACATTCATTGGAAATAGCCATGGCCATGACCGTGCTCAGTCATTTATCCACCCCGGAGTACTGTATGCAACATCTTTTTTTCCGAACTATTAGAATGTAAAGGATACATGTAATTTATTTATGAATAAACAATCTTTTGAATTTTAACTTTTTAAAATGTATGATGAAACAAAAACCTTAAACAAATTGAGAAAAGAAACACAACACCAGTCTTTCAATTTGCAATTTTTGATTTAATTCAACAAAACAAAATACAATAAAACAAGATGAAGAAAAAAATCAATAATGGTAAATAAAACTATTATTGATCGAACCAAAAGTGTTTGAAATCCAATGTACAAAATACAACTGGCATCAAACAGGTAAATGTGTCCAGAAAATAGTCCACAGAGTGAATGCTAGTCACACACTGGAGGTAATTAGGTTCTGCGTCTCTTGCTGGTGGAGGTCTTGCCATCCTCTCCTGCTGGTCCAGATGAACATTGAAGGGACTGGGGTGGGTGCAGGTTTTTCTTCTTGTGGCATGGCTTCCCTTTCTGTGGCTGAGGCAGATGTAGTAGACCCTGATGTTGGTGGACCACAGAAAAGGGAGGATGTTGCTGGGAAAGTCCTGCACATATGGATCATGCAATTCTGCAACACCCCAGTCAGGGAGCCCAAATTCAAGTTGAGATTTTCCATCTCAACATTGTGCTCCCTCTGCAACTGCTTCATCACCTGGAGCTCTCCAAGGACCTAGCCTATCATGTCATAGGACTTATTGAGAGATCCCAAGACTTGGTCAGTGGTGGCCTAACTGACAATGAACCCAGTGGCCTTACTTTGCTGGCTCACAGATTCCCTCCCACGAACATTACTCCCACTACCCTGTGTCCTTGTCTCAGTGTGCCTCATCCTACTGGGTCCTGGCTGCACTGGAGGTGGTGGTGGTGGTGTTGGATCAACAGATGCCAGGACTGGGGGGGCACAAGATTTGCATGATGTTCCATTGGACACAGGAAGTGGAGGTATCCAGAGGCTGAGGTGTGGTAACAGCTGGGGTGGGAGGTGCAGGTTTGGCCCAAGTGAGACTCACTGGAGCTGTCTGCCCATATCAAAATTACAAAGTGCATTTATTGATGGGAGCAAGATGGCGTTGGCGTAGGGAGCGGGCTCTCATCGCTCCCTGATGTGACTCCTCCCGCAGTGGATTGAAGCCCCGACACGGATACCGGAGCATGCAGTCCAGTTTCTACTCCCATGGTTGCTGTTTGTGGGACGCTCTCAGTGCCGAGTCGCGGACCCGATGGGTGCGTCAGATTGCTACCGGCTCCTGTGAGCTTACTCCGTGGCTACTTCAGCGGATTCTCCACATTTTGCCGCGGGGCTGGTGTATCGCGGCGCAGAAGCCTAAACAGAGAATGCTGGGTTGTGGCACCAGGAAAATGGCCACCGCGGCCAGCACGACGAGCGGACCCCCCCTCACTGGACTCTGGTAAGATGAAGAGGGGGGAAATTCTAGAAGAGAGGGCTAAGGCGAAATCTGATAGCCTGGATAGCGGCACTAGTGGTATTACCGGCCCAAGGAATATCAAGTGACCTGGCAAGGTGGGGCTGCTAGGTGATTTAAAGGGGTCCCAGCCTTTGATTTCAACTCTCCTCGCTAGCAGTAACAAAAGGGTATCCAGTGACTCTAAAGGGCAGAAATTGTGCAGTTCTGAGACATTAAATGCCTGTAATGTTACCCTAGCAGACAGCGAGAGGGTGGATGTCTCCCCCTCTCTGCCATACAGGAAGACAGAGGCATCACTCAACCCTAACATGATCCACTGTGAGGGGTTACTGGATGTAGGGGTACCCCTCTCTACCTTTGAGCATAATAACTCTCATACAAACTGTAGTACCCCATCCTCTGTGACTATCTATGAAGGAGATATGGGAGATGGACTCTGCGACAAAGACCAAAGGCATGACCCGGGGGTACAGGCTCAGACATAACTACAGGAGCAATATCCAGAATCAGAACCCCTGTCTGCGACTCAATATTCAGGAACTTCATCCGCGATTCAAATGACGCCAACCACTCAAAAAGAAGTGCCTATTAACTGTGCTTTAGCAGGAGAACCCGAAACTACTCCTGGGCCTGAGAGCCCCTTTACAGAGAAGCTCCTGATTGCTATAACTAAATCCCCTGACATCGGGGAGAAGTTTTTCTCACTCACAGATGAGTCAGACCTGTCCGATATGGAGGATTCATCGTCCTCTTTTCTCGACGAGCTAGCGTCATACTCATCCTCCAGTGAGGCCCTGGATAACACTACCTGTTTAACTCAACGTAGAATTTCGACGAAGAGTGAGTGGAGGAAGAAAAAGAGGTGGAAGGCGAGGGACCTCAGATGTGACACCGGCAGGAAAGAGACCTCAACGGAAAACCTTCATTGGGACTATTCTGCAACGCAGTTGGCCCTTTCATGGGGAGATCCTGGGGACACCCAAAAAAATCCAGGAAGGTACAGAGGTCGCCATGACACCCCAACCTTCCACCGTTGAGGGATCATTAGCTGTAATACTCCAAGTGATTAAACAGGTTCGGGAAGACGCTAGAAATTCAAGCCGACATGCCAGATTAGCCACAAAAAAACTACATGGAACCATCAAGAAGATCAACAAAACCTGCTCAGACATCGCCGGCAGGATCGCAATGGTGGAGGAACGAACGGAGAATCTGGAAACGGAGGTGAACACCCTGAAACTGCAGGAATTCTTGCATGAAGCAGCTATGGCTGACATCCGTTGGAAACTTGAAGAGCAGGGGAATAGACAGAGGCGTAACAACCTGAGAGTGCTGGGTGTTCCCGAGGGAGTGGAAGGCGCGGACACCAGGGCGTATATCATCAAACTGTTTAGGGGGCCTTCCCAGACAAAGGAAAGTGGGACTGGGAGGCAGAGATACAACGGGCCCACAGATCCCCCTTAATGCTTAAAAAAGCTTGGCCAAATGTAGTGGAAAGACCCAGGGCCATCCTGATTTATCTCGGTAATTTCCTATTGCGCCAAGAAATATTTGATCAAGCTCGCCCTAATGCAAGAAAGGAGTTTGATGGCAACACCTTATTCGTTGGACCTGATTTTGCACAAGCGACAGTAGAGAGACGATGGCGGCTGCAGCAATTGTTTATTCCTATTCAACATATTGGGGCCGAAGTCTACCTGCAGAACCCTGCTCGTCTGAAAGTGGTATATAAAGGGCGCACCCGAAGTTTTACATCTGAGATTGGGGCCCAGGAGTACCTAAAAGAAATAAGTGGGGGTCCTGTAGGAAGACTGTAGCTATTGAAGTTGTGACTGTAAAAGGACTCCTGTGTGGGGTGGCAGTCCAGGAAAACATATTGTCAAACCTTTTGAAGCATGGGTTTTCCCCCTTTTGTCTTTATTTTTTCTCTTTCTTGTCTCTCTCTCTCTCTCTTACCTGTTAATTTCTCTTTGGGAGGATAGTTGTTTTTTTACTGTTTGGGGCACTATGGCCATTTTTTGATGTAATGTTTATAGGGGTCATGGTCGGGGATTGACGGGGGTGCTTGCTCTCCCTGCATCATCACTCAGGCGTGCTGCCTGATTGCTCACTTAGTGGGGGGGTGGTGGGTGATGGACAAGGGGGTGGGGAGCACAGGTGGTCGGGTTGGGTGGATGCTACACAGCAGGGTACAGATACAGGGAAGAGGGACGGGGGTTGGAGGAAGGGTTGTCTCTTCCAGGCAGCCAGTGTCAATATGGAGGGATCGAAGTCCTTGAAAGGGATTTTAAAGGAGGGAGGCGATGAGTAGTTTAAGAATTGCTTCGGTAAATATCTGCGGTCTTAATGATAAGAGAAAGAGGGCCAAAGTCGCTCTAGAACTACAAGTTTTAGAGGCTGACATTATTTATCTCCAGGAGACTCATATAGAGGGTGCTCAATTATCGATATTAGATACATTGGGATTCAAATTGTTTGGAGGAACCCTTCAAGGCACACGGACATGTGGGGTGGCAGTCTTAGCCAAAAAGAATCTCCTTCAGTTTTTTACACGGACATGTAGAGACAGACTCGGAAGATGGGTCATCACTGAATTCTGCTCTCTTGTTAGCAATTTCACCCTCTGCTCAATATATGGATCCGTTTCTGACGATCCGGGACTACTCGATTGGCTGACTAATGTATTGGTATCGTGGCCTACTCCTATAGTGGTGTGAAGAAGACTTAAATATTAATCTACCTATCAGCTGGTCCAGCTAGGTACAGTTTAAATATCATGGAAGGAAACCCAAAGTTTTTCAGGCTTTGAAAAACCTTTGTAGGAAACACACCATAATGGACGTATGGCAAGTTAAGAAACCGACCGAACTGGGCTACACGTTTTTTTCTAATCCTCACCAGTGGAACGCCCGAATAGACATTTTTTTTTTACATCACAGTCTATACTTCAATACTGCGAAATCGAGATTTACCCCCGGGTCATGTCTGACCATAATCCGCTTGTATTACTAATTAAAAAGGGAAGGCATTTTTAAAAGAACAATAACTGGACCTTTGAGCGAGCTTTGCTGATCAACAATGATTATCTATATCTTATAAGGAATTGGATACCATTATTTCTGAGGGAAAATCTAGACAGCACTTCTATAGAGTTCGTGTGGGATGCATTGAAAGCGGGGATCCAGGGAGAAACCCTCCAGTTTACTTTTAGGCGGGGGAAGGTAGAAAAACAGAGATTGCAGGAGTTATATACCATGCTAGCAATGAAAGAGAAGAATTTAATAATTGCTACCCAACAGGGGGGACACTCGCAAGAGGCTCAGTTGGGGGTCATGATTGCGAAGGCGGCTATTAATGAGATCTCAGCAATTAAAATTGCAGATGAATTTACAGTCTGGAGGGAACAAGCCTACGAATGCAGCGAGCAAGTGGGTCACACGCTTTCCCTAAGGGCGAAACAAAAGGGCGGCCAAAATGAAGTGAGAGAAATACGGGACCCAGCACAAGGGAGTATCACTGATCCAGCAGGAATTAGGCTGGCATTCAAAAGCTTTTATCAGGCACTGTATTGTGAAACCAGCAAATTGTAGGACAAAGATATAAGCGATTTTCTGGAGTTAAATCAACTTCTGAAATTTAGTGAAGAAGAGCGGCAGGGGCTAGAGGGAAAACCTGGTTGGGAAGAGATTTTAGCCGCCATCTCCTTGCTGTCTGCTGGGAAGGCTGCGGGCTTGATGGTATCCCCAAAGATTTTTACAAGATATTTGCCCCTGAATTAAAAGATTGCTTATCTAGGCTTTTTACCCATATCTTTGAAAGTAATAATTCTCCGCCTTCCTGGTCACAAGCTAAGATTGTAGTTTTTCTCAAAACAAATAAACTGGCTACCGAACTCGGGTTCTATAGACCAATCACCCTGATTAATGGGGATTCTAAAATATATTCAAAGATCCTTGCTTCTCGACTGTCCCCTGTGATCAGTAATATGGTAATCAAATGGCAACACGGGTTTATACCCGTGAGGAGTACAACGGACCACATCAGGCGGGTAATCACCCTAGATGATGCAACCCAGGTCACAGGAGACCCTATGGCCCTGATCTTGCTGGATGATGAGAAAGCTTTTGATAGGGTCTCCTGGAACTATCTGTGGTCTGTACTAGAGAAGGTAAATATAGGACCTGAGTTTCGGCTAGCTATCCGGGCCCTATATGTTAAACCGGAAGCAAGGGTGTTAGTGGCTGGGGAGTTGTCGACAGCTTTCGAAATTTCAAGGGGGACAAGACAAGGGTGTCCCTGTTCCCCTCTCTTGTTTGCCCTTTACATTGACCCTTTTATCCGCAGGCTAGAGCTTAATGATAATATCTCCCCGGTGGTCTGTAGTGGTTGGGAGACTAAAGTGCTCGTGTACGCTGACGATATAGCCCTGGTTACACCCAAACCTGAGAGAGCTTACTTGAGATAGAAAAGGAAGCGGATTGGTCGGGCGTATTTTGGGCTACTCGTTAACAGGGAAAAAACAGTAATTTTGGTCGATAATAAGATTTCCCTGGTGGACACCCGAGTAGCCTTAAGGGCAGTTTATCTTGGAATCGCTGTAACTCTGGATTTAGACGGGATTATTAAAGAAAATCTTGACCCCCTTATTGATAAGTCAAAAAGAATTACTCAGGTTAAATAATCTACATTTGTCTTTAGTTGGCCGAGCAATATTATTAAAATGATTTGTTTTCCCAAAATTCTTTGTTTCGGAATATCCCGTTAAAGATAGGTAAGAATTGGTTTAGGAAACTTGATGATTTGATTTCCTGATTTATTTGGGAATACGCCAAACCAAGGTGAGCTTTAAAATTCCTTACCCTTCCTAAGGATAGAGGTGGATTGGGGTTGCCAAACCTTAAGTTTTACTATTCGGCTACGATGCTACAGAATCTAGGACCTCTGCTTCAAGAAAAACCATCATCACAGTTGGGAGGTGAGCACCTCCCCTCTCCATTCGAGCTATTGATAGGTGAAGGGGTGTGGGGGAACCTCTGGAGGCAAATCGATCACAACTACTTCAAGAAAGTTAATTTCAAGGTATTGTTGAACACTTTTAGAGTTTGGTCTTCAGTTAGAAAATTAATGGGTTTGGGGAGACTACATTTTTACACCCCGTTAAACAACAATAAGCACCTCCCAGAAATCTTCGGGGATCAATAAATCAATAAATCCTCCGATAGGTGAATGGCGGCCTAAACAGGCTGGGTTACTTTTTTCCCCCTATGGGTCTCAGGCCATTCCAAGAGATCAGGAATTAATTTGACATCACTCAGAAAGATTTGTTTAAATACCTCCAGGTCAGGGACTTTTTATACCGCAAGGGTGGGGGTCCCATTGGTTTTCAAAGGTCTGATCTGGCAGATGTTTTGACAGCTGGGCATAAACCCTCCATTGGTTTTATTTACTCCCTTCTCAATAATCAAGCGAAGGACGATATGGACAAACGCTCCCTGAAATGGCAAGAGTATTGGATATCCTAGAATCAGGTTCTCGGGAATCCTTCTCTCTGGCTCAAACGATGTTTTTATCTTCAAAGTTGTTTGTACAGTATTACAAAACTTGTTTTAATCTGTATTATACACCTAGTAGGATTATTAAATGGGGGGACGGCAAAGGCTCTCAATGCCCCAGGTGTCAACTAAGGTGGGGCTGACATCGTACACATTTTTGCTACCTGTATGTTGCTAACATCTATATAGAACCAGATCACAGAATTTTTTAATTGCAAATTGAATATTCAAGTATTCCTGACCCCCGCTGTAATTCTTCTGGGAGTCGCAACTGGAGAAAGATTGTTAAGAGGAAGGGCATTGGTTTTTATCGCCATGGCTATTTTCCGATTATGCATTGCTTCGGCGTGGCTAGATAAGAACCCACCAGTTTTTCAACATTGGTTATCCCGATTGTTAGTAACCTGTAATCTGGAAAAAGCAATCTTTTCGAGAAAGGGGATTCGTAATCAAATGAAGGGTTTACAGATTGGATAGAATCTCGGAACTCTGACGAGGAAAAGCACACATCTTAATAAAATATATAAAAAATTAGTAAATCGGGGGCGTGGCTTGGCGAGCCAGTATGGCGGACGCAGCCTGAGTGTGTTCCGCGTTTCCACGCCAAACCGCGGTCACAATTCGCCTGTAAACCCGGCCGGAGGAGCCGCTAATTAGCTGTCCCTGTTAGGGGCGGCACTGGGCACCCGCTGACTGATTTTGAGGAGTTTCGGAGCCGGGACGGCCCGCCGCGCATCAGGTGAGTGGCAACGCTGCGGCCTCCTAGACCCGTGGCTGTGATCCCCTGCCTGTGGGTGGCCTCAAGACACTAGGCGACACCGGGGATCTCGGCCTGGTCGGGGCCTTGCTGCGGCTGCTGGCAGAGTTCGGCGGAGGGAGGTGCGGCCGGCCAGAGACCGGCGTGGTGGATCACCCGCAGTCATTCGCCTATTCCAGCCTGCCAGAGCCTTCCCGTAGATCGCTGTGGGGCCCGGACGTCACCGGGCGTGACAGAGGACCTGAGCCCCGGCTGCCGGGCACCCCTGAGGCATCGTGACCACCCGGCCCATAGAGGGGGTCATCAACGTGGTGCGCACTACTCTTCCACCCCTCCCCCCTCTGTGTCCGGTGGAATTGGGCATCCCGTGGTGCGTAATGTGTGCGCCGAAGACCCCACTGGAGCAGCTCCCCAGTGCACGTCGCCCCCGGCCTGCCAGTGCACGGCTGAGAAGATGACCTGGACCTAGGCTGTTTGAGCCTATTACACACCTTATCCCTGCACCGTCGGAGAGCCTGACGCGCCAGGGCCTGGAACATTGACGGCTCAGTGTAGGGTGCCGCAGTGCGTGGTGGGAGGCCCGCGCCGGACTATTGCTGATTGTGCCTGGTGGGGTTGCGGCCCTGCGGACTCCTGTGCCGCCTTGAGTGCCCGAACCGTGACGAGGGTCGAGATAGTGCTGGCACGCCCTGCTGTCAAGCCCCGCAGTCGGGCTGATCCTTCCATTGGGCCGGTGTGGTCGCTTGTGCGCCCCCCCAGAGAAAGGCCGTATACTACTCCCTGTAGTGGCATGATGGGCAGAGACAAGCCGGGAGGTGCTGGCGCCAAGCAGGGCCCAATTGATCAATTTTTCGCACCGGTCAGCACCCCCCCCGGGCGACACGGGGGTGAGCCCGCCGCCGGACAACGCGGCCCTCCTGGTCGCGATCAACGGCACCAGAGATACATTGGAGGCCAAGATAGGTGCGGTGGGGTCGGAGGTGTCGTTCCTCCGCCAGGACCTTCGTAAAGCCGTGGACCGCATCATGGAGGACGAAACAAGGGTTTCCACGGTTGAAGACACGGTGTCCACCCTCCAGAAACAAGTTAACAAGCTTACCGTGGTGTCAAAAGAGCTCGCATCCAGGGTGTCGGACGCGGAGGGTCGGGCACGCCGCAACAACCTACGCTTCGTGGGTCTGCCGGAGGGATGTGAGGGAACCTCTATGACTCGCTTCATTATGGACTGGCTGACCGACCTTATGCCCAGAGACATGCTATCGCCATGCTTCGTCATAGAGCGCGCCCTTCGGGCCTTGACCCAGAAACCACCCCCGGGCGAGCACCCCAGGCCAGTCATCGCCAGGATCCTGAACTATTCAGATCGTGACGCTATCCTGCGATGCGCCAGGCAACATAAAGATCTGTTTCAGCATGATTCCAAACCAGTCATGGTATTCCCGGACTATACTCGGCTTGTTCAACAGCAGCGTCAATCCTTCACGGCTGCGAAGCGAAAACTACGCGACATGAACCTGCAATATATGCTGCTGTACCCGGCTCGGATGAGAGTCATCTTTAATTTGAAATCATTCTTCTTTGATACCCCAGAGGCCTTGTTTGCATGTGCCGAGGAGCGCCCCCGACTGCGGCCGGGCTCGCCATCTGTAAGAGACTCCGATTCCTCCCAGGGATCGTGACGTAGTCGGTCCCGCCGGACAAAATCAAAGAAATGACATGGTTCAAGATCCGATAGACCTTCGGCAAGCCCAGAATGAATCTCCTGAACAGAAGGGCACCAGATCAGCAGTAGCCGCAAGTATATGTACCTCTCTTTAAGTAAACCAGAACGCTAATTTAAAGTACTCCTCCTCCGTGAAGCGTGGAGACTGGCCACAGGACTGCCAAGCCATAGACTCTTTTTGAGCACCCCCATGTTCAAAAGTTCGGGTGGGAGGGTTGGGTATTGTTGGTGCTGGGGCACGGGGCTCCCCCGTTGGGGGCCCGGTCCCCCTTGCATCGCGACAGATGCTTCTCGTTTTAGGCAGCGTAGGGTGGGGGGGTGGGTGGTTTCCAAGTTAAAAAGTTTTGTATGTTATATGCAGACAGGACACATCGATCGTCATTCTTCACCCAACACACATTCCACATACAGACTGAATGGTGCCAGATGACATAACCCCTCCTGGGGACCTCAGGGTAGTGTCTTGGAATGTCAGGGGTCTACATAATAAAATAAAAAGGGGCGCAGTGTTGCGCCAGGCGAAGAGGTATAGTGCTGACCTCCTCCTACTGCAGGAAACCCACCTCCTGGGCACCAGGGCTCCATGTTTGGCCCATTTTGGCTTTCACCATGTTTACTATGCAGGGTTCACTAGGGGCTCCAGGGGGGTGGCGATCCTGATCCACCGCAGGGTTCAGTTTCAATACATCGCCCATAGGGCAGACCCTGGGGGCAGATACCTCTTTGTGACCTGTACATTATACGGCGAATGCGTAACTATCGGCTGCATATATGCGCCCCCCCCACTTGGTCCGACCTTCATCGATAAGTTCACTGCCGTAAGGGGGGACATCCAAGAAGACCTGACACTCCTGGGGGGCGATTGGAATGACATAATGGGTTCCTTGGACCGATCAAGACATATAGCTCCCCAGCAGCCCGTGAGCTCCACTAGATTGCACTCCTTGCGTCCACATTGGGCTGGGCGGATGTGTGGAGGGAATACCACCCTTCAGAGCGGGGGTATACGTTTTTATCCCCAGTACATGGGACCCAATCCCGCCTCGATTACTTTTTCGTCCCACACGCCTGCCTCCATCGCTTTTCACAGGTAACACATTATCCCCGCGGACTATCAGACCACTCCCCAGTTGCCATGCGATTCCACACACGATCCCTCCTTTCGCTGGCGTATGTCCCCGTGGCGCATGCGATGCCCCAAATACCAGGACATGCTACATACAGCTGTGTCCACATACATTGAGTCAAATGGCCCGACCGCCCCGTCCTGTAGCATACTGTGGGAGGCCCTCAAACCCACTATCCGGGGGGTTGAAATCAGCTATTGCACGAATGAAAAGCGCTTGCGGTGAGAGTGGCTCGCGGACTTAGAAGCGCGTCAACTGGCTCTTGAGCAACAACTGGCTGTTGACCCTAGTCCGGGCATTAGACGTCACCTGCTGCTGACACAGCAGGACCTACGTCAACATCTATTGGGGGAAGCCAAAGAAATCTGGGAAGCATCCCAACACAGGGTATACCAATGGGGAGACAAATCGAGTCAAATGCTCCATCGGCTCTGCCAGATGGATAAATCCCCAGCGATGCTTCCAGCAATTCAGGGTGCAAATGGTTTCCTCATCTCCTCACCGGTCGGGGTGGCCGAAGAGTTTGCGCGTTACTTCACCGTTCTCTACGCCGAAAGTGAGCAGATCTCTGCCGATCTTATTGCCGAGTTCCTTAGAGACATCCCACCAAGGAAGCTCCCTGATCAAATGCGCGACCAACTGGAGGCGGCTATCACTATTGAAGAATTGATGAATGCACTCAATGCTCTTCATCCGGGGCGTGCCCCAGGCCCTAATGGGTTTCCGATGGAGTTCCTCCGACCGCACCTTCATCTCCTGGGCCCCCATCTCTTGGCAACAATTCAGGAGGCCGTAGACTCTGCTATATTACCCCAAGACTGGCGCCATGCCGAAATTGTGCTTTTCTATAAGCCCGGGCGCCCTCCAGAACTTCCTTCATCCTATCGCCCCATATCCCTTATAAATTTTGAACCCAAACTATTAGGGAAAGTGTTGGCCGACCGCCTCCGCTCTTGTATTTCGGATCTGATCCACCCAGATCAGACCGGCTTCATGCCTCTGAGAGCTACTCGCCATAATATCCGGCGTGTACATAACGCCCTGGCCGCAGCCCCAGCTCTCGGCAGGCCGGCAGCCATCCTACTGGCTGATATAGATAAGGCCTTTGACTCCCTGAGCTGGATCTATTTATTTCAACTGCTAGAGGCATGTAATTTTGGACCCCGGTTTCTCGCCTACGTACGCTTGTTGTATACGGACTTGTCCGCCTCGGTGCGCATTGCCGGACACCCCTCGACCCCTTTTCCTATCCAGCGGGGCACCAGACAGGGATGTCCCCTGTCCCCCCTATTGTTTGCTTTGGCTGTTGAGCCCCTGGCTGCGTGGGTCCGGTGGGACCCGGTCCTTCGGGGCTTTGACTGGTCGCGAACGCGTTCCGACCGCATCGCGCTGTATGCGGACGATGTCTTATTTTTCATTACGGACCCATGGTTCTCCAGGCCACGCGTGCTACAGATCCTTCGGGTGTTTGGGGAGACTACCGGGCTCCACACAAACCCGTCCAAATCAATCTTATTTCCAGTATGCGGCCCCCAAGGTAGTGATGCCTGGGCGTCGCAGCTGACTCACGTGACAGACGGCTTTAAATATCTTGGGGTGTATATCTCGGCCTGTCCCAAGATATCCTGGACACATAACATCACCCCTCTACTTGTTGGCCTCAACAGTGAAACTACCATATGGTCTTCCCTTCCATTGTCCCTCTATGGCCGTTCCGCTATATTTAAAATGGTTTCACTTCCCCGGATGCTATATCGCCTTCAAAACTTTCCATACCCGATCCCGCGCTCCTGGTTTGTGCAGGTTAACGCTATACAAAATAAATTTCTTTGGAATGGCGGAGCGATTAGAGTTGCGCTTCGCACATGCGTGCAATCAACGTATTGTGGGGGCATCGCGGCGGCGGATAGCTACTCATACTATGTGGCCTCACATCTCCTTGTGATAAATGAGTGGTGGTACAACTCCCCCACGGACCCGGCATATGCAGTAGACCATGCGGCACTGGAGCGCGCCCCCCTCTTACACCTCTTACATAGCGCAGCGCGACTGGACGCCCTGCCCCCAGCGAGCAGGGTCGTAATCTCGCTGTGGCGGACCAAGGTGAGACAGATGGGCTGGGGTGGGCGACTCACCCGGGCTACCCCACTGTGGCAAGGTACACACCTACGCCCGGTGGCGGCCTTACAAGGCTTTCGGGGATGGGATCTGGTGGGGATATCGACCCTCGGTGATGTGATGCAGGGCACTACCATAAAGACATACCAACAGCTGCAAACTGAGTACCATTTGCACAGAACACAGTTTTATAAATACCTCCAACTTCGCCATGCACTCACCCCCCTCATCCGCGCACTAGACACTCTCCCGGAGTTTCACCCGTTAGAGGGCCGCCTACTCATGGGTGACCTCGGCCAACACAAAATCAAACAGATTTATCAGACCTTAGTTACCCACACTAAGACGACAATGGACAAGACGCAAGAGGCCTGGGCAGTGGACGCCCCTGACATAACGGACGACGACTGGGCCGAAACCATAGCGAGCCCGTGGGGGCGGTGGTCTCTACCAGATACCGCCTGATACAATTCAAGTACCTACACCGGGTATACTATACACGGGTCAGGCTGTGGAGGATGGGGGTGATCCAGTCCCCCATGTGTCTGCGGTGCGACCGCGAAGAGGGGACATTCCTACACACTGTCTGGGGCTGCACGGTGCTGCAGCCCTACTGGAACAAAATTAGATCATGCCTTCGGGAGGTGTTGGCGTGGGCGCTCCCGCTAGACCCGCAACTTTTTCTTCTCCATGCCACGGAAGATATAGGGGGCAACATATATAAGCAGCATTTGCTGTTCCTTGCTCTTGTGGTCGCCAAACGGGACATAGCACAATGCTGGAAAAATACACTGCCCCCGTCAATTGGCAAGTGGAAGCGGGAGCTGGACATTTGCATGGGGGTGGAAATGGCAGTCTTCCTGGCACGTGGCTGCCCCAAGAAACATAGGAAAATTTGGACCCGATGGGCGACATACCGTGGAATAGAACTCCCCCCACTGCCATCTGTAGACCCATAACTGACCCTATACTTGTATTTTCCATTATCGGGGAGGCCCAGTATTGTGAGGGAGTGAATGTTCGGAAATATATGTTATATAGATTTGCCGTAGATCTAGTGATGTCTGCAAGTTACATTGGTTTCTTGACTTGCAAGTTCAGCAGGTGTTCATATATGGGCACAATGATGGTTTCAAAAGATAATGTATATTATGTTCTCCTACAGGTCCTTGTAGGGCGGATGCCCATTTATTGTCTAAAAATGCAAATAAAATTTGTTATTAAAAAAAAAATTGTAAATCGAGACAAACAACAATGCCACAAATTTAAAAAAAGTAAAAAATTATATATAGGTTTATATGTTTCAAAAAGGTGCAAAAAACATTAGCAACACCTAAATTAAAAGCAAAAATGACATTTAGGTTTAGTGACACTTTTAAAAGTATAATTTACCAGTCTCCACTCCACCAGAGGTTCCCGTCAAGCCTTCAGGATGTAGGATCTGTAAGACCTTCTCCTCCCAGGAGTATAGTTGTAAGGGGGGGCTGGGAGAACCGCCACCAGTCCTCTGGGCATCCATGTGATGCATGGAGCCAGGGAATGCACTCTCTCCCGCAGGTCATTCCACCTGTTCCTGTAGTTGCTTACTACAGCATTCACTCTGTCAACTAATCTGGCCCACATTTACCTTTTCTCAGCTATAGTTATATTTTGTACTTTGGGCTCCAAACAATTGTGGCTCTACTCTTATAATGTCACCCACCATGACTGACAATTCTCCTCAGTAAGTAAAACTGAGATTTCTCCTCCCTGCCATTATCAAATAATAAACTTTAATTTAATAAGCCACAAGAAAAAAAAGAAAAAAAGAAAATAAATGCAAGAAACAGAGAAAGCAAAAAAACCTGACTTCAGTGAAAAAGTTCTCATGAACAATGTTCTGCAGCAGTTGAATGTTAAAGAATCATGGTCTCAAATGAAGTGTGTTTTATAGTGTGGTATGCAGGTGAAAACAATTAGCCAAAACACTTCAGGTGTGTGACCCCAAAAAACTACAGGAATAGAATAATGTTGAACACGTCCAGCAATGGAATCCCTTCATCAGGAATCCTCCGCTAGGACAATGCCAGCACAACGGAGAAATCTAAATAGGCTTGGCGAAAATCACCCCACCTTGAAGGCAACGGAGTAATGTTAGCCAGCAAAGGAATCCACCTAGGTGATGGAGCCTCTTAGGCAACAGAATATACTCTGTCAAGGTGGACAGAGGATCAGCCAGCCCACATCTAAATAGGGTGGGAGGGAATCCATCAGCTTGGCCGAGTATATGTAAACACCGCCATGAAGGGACGATGAGAGTCCTGCCAAAATCGAAATCAGGCCCTGAGTCTTTTATATCGAAACAGACCGAAATGTGTGGAAAAGGTTGTAATAGAGCTGCAATCTTCTTTGAGTTTCAGCTGATGATAACCTTTATTTAAATCAGGGCAACAGAAAACCTTTGCATAATTTAATTGTGGTATCATGTCAGCAATGTGTGGACCTGGATGTCGTTCTCATTCAATTGCCTTATTTGCTTGGGCATGTCAACGTATACGCGTACACCTCCTTCAGTGTCCTTTTTGGGCACTACCACTATGGAAGTAACACATGGCGTTGGACCAGTTAAACGCTCAATAATGTCATGCTTAAGTAACGATTCAATTTTTTTTTCAACAGTTTCTTGTAAATGAAAAGCAACTTGCCCATGTCTCTGAGCAACAGGACAGACATCGTCATTAATGTGTAACTTTCCTCTTATAGTCTTATGCTTTCCAAAATCATGAAACAATGAAGGAATTTGACTTACTATTTCGTGATGAGCATTCATTTTGTAATTCACAGAAATCAGTCCCATATCAGCAGCGGTATTATGATTGAGCAGACAGGCACCTGCCACTGTACCTTGAAGCACATGGATGGGTGCTTGCACCTACGTTTTCTTGTGTTTCAATGTCGCTACAAATGAGCCTTGACTTTTTATGGTCGTTAATGCAGTCTAAGTATACACTTTGGTTTCTTGATGCCATAAGTCGAGGCAATGTAGACGATTCAAAGTATTTCTCTTCAGGAATTATGTTTATCAACGTACCACCCTCGATGATGAAAGGTATTGAGCAATCATTTATTTTCAATGTAATTTTTGGACAATGTTTGTATGACTTTGGTGATTTGGCATGTCAACTTTACTTTTACTGCTATTTTTCCTCACATGCAGCAAGTCCAACATGCGCACATTTCTCTGAGGTAAACAGTGAAGTCTTCCTTACTTTCACTTGATATTGAGGCGGACGAACAGTTTGACAATGCTTTAGATAACAATCGACTACGTTCAGTGTCAATTTGCCTCAATTGATGTCGCTGCTTGGCCTTGTGGGGTGCGTCGAATGTTGCCTCAGGCATGTTCTGGCAGCCGTGATGCACTTACTTCTTACTTTGCTTTACAAACTGTCACAACACGGTTCTATTTTCCACAGCCTTTACATATCTGTCCAATGGAGGGACCTTCATCTGGAAACAAAAAATCCACATCTAAAACATAACTTCTTTTTACATGTAGACAGCACTTTGTGTCCTTCAGACTTTTGCTTTGGCTTACTTTTAATAATCATGATTGATTAATTCTGAGCACCAATGACCTCCATGTCAGCAGCTTGTCTTTCAGCATGCTCTACATCTCTGTCAGCCATCAACACTTGCTCCAGACTAAGGGCCTCATTACGGGACTGGTGGTCCACGGACTGCCAGACTCACGGGGGCGGTGATGGCAGTCTTCTGACTGCCCTATTACAATCAGGGCAGTTGGGCCACAATGGGACCACCGCACCCGCCAGGTTTCAGAGATCCCTGGTGGTGTTACAGCGGTCTGGAGGCTGCAATATGATTGGCAGGGCCACTGCGGCCTTGCCAAGCATATTGCGAGTTTCCTCACTGCCATACTTTTCATGGTGGTGGGGCCGCCATGAAAAGTGTTGCAGTGAGGAAACAAAGGGAGTCCTACACATGTCATGCCTCCCTGTACTGCCTCCCTGTACTGCAGGTACTGATTTTGATGTTCCCATTGCAGTGCCTATTTCATAGGTACCGCCGTGGGAATGCTAAAGAACCGCCCGCCAGACAGGAGAAAACTCCTAATCTGGCAGGTGGTTCAACCACGGGTTTGGCGGTGCGGGGCGGGCCGGTCCCACTCCTGCAACACCAAACTCGTAACGAGGCCCTAAGCATTTCTCTCAGCAGTCGTCATCTGAATGAATCTGAAAGGCATCCATCAATAACTCTAAGTGGCGCAGCTTCCTCACCTTTAAATTCATTGAACTTACAGTGTTTGATGAGCGTATTAAGACTCTCTACAAATTCATCAATGGTTTCACCAACTTTTGGACATTCTTGAGTGAAATTTATCTTTCGTGCTCAACATTTGGTACTGGATTCAACTTGAGATTCAGCGTTTCTTCAATCTGACAATATGTCATTTCTTCATCAGTTCGCAACATTTTCTTTATGACTTCTTTCACACAATCACCAGCAAGATGTTAGGGGTACTTGATAATCTTTTTGTCTCTTCAAGTGCATCAATGAAATCATCAAATGTCTCTATTGATGCAGACCATCTACCGCCAATATTTTGCTTTTTGGAGGTATCAAAAGTTGCTGGTGGTTTCAAAAAGGCGGAAGCATGGCAACTAGTTATGGGAGCAGCTGACCTTGATGGTGGAGCTCCTTCTACTCCTGTCAGCTGTCTATTTGAGCCTGCGTCATTTGTTCTATTTCTGAGACCTTGCGATGGACCGGCCTCAGAGTTGTCATGGACAAACAGGGAATCAAGTACTTTCTCCTAAGTCTCCATCATAGCCCTTCACTTGTTGGAGACCTCTGGGATTGTTCTCAGACATCACCTGGCAGCTTTGATGGTAGGCCACTTCAAGTATTGGACTGCTCAGTAAACACAACCCTTGTGCTTTTCTTGGGTCTCCTCGTCAGGTACTGAGGTCATAAAGCTCTGCTTAATGAGGCTCTGGTAAGCACAATGATAATATACTTCTTTCTTATTCTGTCAGCCAGCACTTTTTCCTGTATCAGTGCATAACCACCTTTTGCAGTATTGCTCCGTATAATGTGCAACTTTATCATGCGTGGCAGCGCGGTACCTTTATATATGGCTTGACCAGCAGGTTCTCGACCATCAACGTGTAAATTCTTTGCAGCACTTCCATTGTCTTCATTTGCTTTACAGCGGCTGGAGTTGCACTGTGACTCCATGTGCAAGAACCATTGATTCCATTCTTTGACAGCTACACACGTGGCATGCATGAGCAGTTTGCTTGGACTACGGCAAAACACTCTGAGAGAGCACAGTCACTCTTCGGGTTACTTATCCCTTATCTCGTTGCCATTTGTAGTGTCTTCCCAGCCTGGGTACTCACCAATGACCACGCCACACACAGAGCTTAGTATTGCACATCTTTATTCTGCTGTGTGTAAGTGCAAACTGAACATTTTAAAACAAGCTTTCATGGCATTGCACTCTGACACCTACATCACAGCTCTACGGCATCTGTTAGGAGTCAAAAAGGACTCCATCATCAAATATCGTTAGACACTGCACTGGGAACCCCATCCCTGGGGCTTTTTTTAAATGTGGGGAAGGCGGCATTTGTGGGGCTCCCCTCCTCAGAGCCGAGATTGGCCACCGGGATCCTATCCCCTGGGACCCTGTACTCAGCAAGTATCCCGGGGAGCCCACTCCTAGGATACTGTGGTTTGCTGCCAGGAGAGTATTGGTATACCCTGCCCGCACTCTCCCAGGCAGGGAACAGAAGTTAGCTCCTGCTGTGTGGTAGCAGTTGAAAAATGCTGCTTTCGCCCAGTAGCAAAGAAAAGGTGCTGGCTACCACCCTCATCCAGTATGGTGCTGGCTGGAGAGCCTGCTGGGGACGCGGGACCCTGTGGGTGCCCCAGGCAGCATCTGGGACACCCACCAAAAAGAAAAAGAAGACATAGTGAATAATAAATGAGCAGCCAGAGACACTCATTCATAAATCACTACTCCTAGCAAGGAGCTTCCCATAATGCCCTAGGACATTTTGGAATAATATATTTTCTAGCTGGTGGTGCCCCTAGAAGATGCAGGGGTACCCCCACACATTTTTATAATGTTGTTGGGGGATGCAGTGAGTGCAGCAGCCACCCCCCCCCCCGGAATCTCCTGGCTCATTAAAACATTTTTGTGTTGTGACCCTTCGACAATGTCAGTAAGTCTGCCTGACTTAAAATAATACTTTTCATATTGTAACATCATTTAGTCAGCTTATGCTCCTTTTTATTTTTTTTATTTTTTTATGAGTTATTTTTTTAATTTTTTTTTAATTATATGTTTTTATTGATGTAATATTATTTTTATTATATTACTTCATTAATTTTAATACTTTTCTGTTCTGTGTTTTTAAAAATATTTGATATAGTATTTTAATCATTGTTAAATATTGGTATCTTTTATTTAATCATTATTTTACATATTTTTATTTTTAAATTAAATTTAAAGCATATATTTTTCTTTTTTCTTTATAATTTGTAAAATGCTGTTATATTATATGTATAAGCTAATATACTGTTTAATAATAAAAATTCAATATTCTTACCAATTTGTGACAATATTTTTGTCTTTTATATTTTGGCAGTCAATATTTTGAACTTTAGATACAACGTATGTAACGTCTATATTTTTGTTCTCAATATTATTTGGGTGACATTTTGTACTTTGGTATTTTTGGCACCAATAATTTGTCATGCAACCGCCCATGGGGGGGCCCAAAGGGGACCTGCCTGATAATAAAATAAAAAAAATTAAAATGTGTTTTTTTGTAGGATTTAGAAATCCTATGTCAGATTTGGGGATCCTGGACAATTAATCAATCAATCAGGAGTTTGTATAGCGTGGTTAATCACCTGTGAGGGTCTCAAGACGCTGATCAGGGAGCTGATGATCCGTCTGGGCAAGATTTGATAATCCTGCGAATAAATTAAAACATACAGGGGCATATTTACAAGCCCCTTGCGCCACTTTTGCGCCGCCGTTGCGTCACGCATGTGACGCAGCGGCGACCCAAACCATGCGCCGCGTTGCGCTATATTTACAACGTGACGCATCTAGGGAGATGCGTCACGTAGTAAACCCCTGCGCCACATGAAACCTGCATCAGGTTTCATGTGGGCGTATCGGCGCAGGGGGCGTTCCGGCGCAGGAACGCCTCGGAAAAGTGACGTAGTGAAATCTACAAGATTTCACGCAGTCACTTTTCCGACGCTGGTGCGTCAAATCCTTACGCCTGCTTCAAGCAGGCGTAAGGATTGACGCACCATGTTAGGGATAGGAAGGTTGGAACAGTGCTGGAGTTGCGTCGCGCTTGCGACACAACTTCAGCACTGCGCCAACCTTCCGCCGGCAGATGCGTCACGCATCTGCTTATCCTGCGCCACGATGCGCCGCATTGTAAATGCGGCGCATCGGACGTGGCGCAAGGGTAAACTTGCGTGACGCATTTTCCCTGGCGCATCCCTGCTGATATGCAGGGATGCACCAGGGAACGTAAATATGCCCCACAGTATTTAGAGCACTACTGCTGCCCTTGCCTAACAACCACACATTGGCCATAAGTGGCATGGTAGGCGTAAGGCTTGCCCACAGATCAAGCCATGTGGTCAACCCCAAAGGATTGTACGCTATGCAAGTTAGCTGCCTGTGGAAAGTTGGATATATGGGCTGGAGGAAAAGCCGTGCAGTCACCCCACTGTAAATGACTGAATGCTATGTGCAGAAGGGGTTGGGCACCTGTGAGAAATTGGGTTGTGGGTTGACTGGGGTGTGAGACCTGGTCAAGCAACAACCACTATCCCCTGCAGGGTGAACCACAAAAAAGTCACTAAATTAACCTGTGCTTAACCCTGGGTAGGTCGGCACAAAAAAGCAGTCAGGCTTAACTTAGAGGCAATGTATAAAGTATTTATGCAGCACACAAACAGTAATAAAGTGAATACACAATATGAGGAAAATCCCAAACTAATTTAGAAACATAGAGTACATTTCAATAAATTCTTATGCACCAACATGACAAAAATTCAATCAATAGAACCAGAGTTATGAATTTTTAAAGTTTTAAGTGAAATCAGGCACCTAAAAGATCAAAGCACCAATTGCATATTATTATGGCAGAGGGTGCTCTGCTAACTCAGCATATCTCCAAAAACTGTATGAGGAGAGTGAATTTGCAGGTACATTTTTAGCATGGCAGGTACAGGAACACCAAGCGTAAAATAGGATTACATCTCTTATAGATAAGGAAACAAATCTCATGGGGGCGTGGCCTGACGCCGATGTAGGAAGAGGCAGGCATCGGAGCTCCTCTGTGGCCTTCCTCCACAGGCATTGATCCTGACAAGGTACGGTGGTCCCTGGCACTGGATCTGGGGGCAGAACGTCTGGTGCCCCTCGGCTGCATTTTCCGGGTGTGGGGACACTGTGGGGCCGAGGAATAGCCGGTCTTCGCCTCTGCTCGCGCTCCGGCTTGGCCGCGGCTAAAATGGCGGCCGCATGGCATTGCGGCGGCTCTGGCTGCTGAGGGCGCCAGAAGCACTGGGGATCCACCCTGGCCGGACCGGAGGCGTGCGGGACCTACCCGTAAGAGGGGGCTGCCGCGGAGTTACCGGAGAGGCGTGAGCGGTGCGAGGGCAGCAATTGCGGAGCACACAGCGGCGGCCGCCTGACCCTAAGATGGCGGCTTGCGGGACATCGGTAGAGCTGCGGCGCCCATGCTGACCACCTTTACAGCGTGCTACACTGAGCACACAACCTGGTGGGTGCCCCATAGAGCCTGGACTTGACTAGGCTGTGAGGCTGGTGGAGGGTTCAGTTTCCCTTAACCCTCGGCGGTGGACCTGTGTCCTGGAGAGCCGCGGCCTGGCGGGGGCCTAGTGGAGTGTAACAGGCGGAGCCCGATTGTTACCCGGGATGATTGGGGGGCCCCCCCGGAGGTGTGGTGAGGCATCCTGCTGCGGTGGGGGGATGTGAAGGGGCAAAGAGACACCCTGCCTTTACTGCAGACCGCAGGAGGCATTGCCCTGCTTGAGGCACCAGAGACGGACCGTCCCTGAAGGCGGGGACAGGTGCTTGGGGCTTCTTGGTCTGGCCCGCGCCCCCTGAGCAACCGGGAGGCTGCTACTTTGCACTCTGGAGCGGAGGGACGGGTGGGGACGTCCCTGCAGGGCTGACTGATTGGCGAATCCGTACTTGTCCCTGGTCTTGGGTGTCTACAGCGGACGCTGTAGTGGACCCCGGAGGGGGCAATTGGTTGTCCTACTGTGCCCTGGAGCGGCCCGCCTGGGGACTCCTCAGAGCTCTACCGACTCTTCTCCTGGGGGCAGGGGATTCCACCATCGACTTCCTGCGGAGGTGCGCCTGGGCGCTTGAGAGGGCGAACACGGACATTGGAGGGCCGCAGGTGCTGAACTGGGTGTTGGGTGACCCGGGGGACACCTGTCTAGGGGTTTGACCCTGCTGGAGCTGCTGCTGGGCCCTGCTGCCCCCCCCTCCTGACCGGTTGTGAGATGGGGAGAGTGTCTAAAAAGAAGGGGTTCGAGGTCCTGCGAGTGGACGAGCTTGAGCCCCACACGGACGACGAGGAGGGTGCGTCACGAAAACGACCGGAGGGTTTGTCGGGGGACCCCACCCTGGCTGATATCCTACAGGCCATCACTTCCTCGAGGGAGGCACTGGAGACGAAGATCGACGCCATCGGGACGGATCTCACCCTCTTGAAGGATGATCACCGTAAGCTCAAGGAGCGAGTCATTGCCCAGGAAACTGCCCTGAAGGATGTCCCGGACACGGTCGCCACGTTGCAGCAGGCCTTGAGGGCGGTGGAATCCAGGGTCCAGCGGCTAGAGGTAAGGGCGGAGGACAGTGAAGGGCGCTCGAGAAGAAATAACCTGCGCCTAGTAGGAGTGCCGGAGCGAGAGGAGGGGGCGGATGCTGTCCAGTTCCTGGAAGCATGGTTGAAGACAGAGGTGGCCCCGGAGGGCCTCTCTCCTTTCTTTGCCCTGGAGCGTGCCCATAGGGTCCCGGCCAAGCCCCCAAACCAGGCGCTCCGCCTCGGCCGCTGGTGGTCCGGCTGCTACATTATAGGGACCGAGACTACCTCTTACAACGCGCTCGTGAGCACCGGGGTCTGCAGATCGGAAACAGTAGGGTGATGATTTTTCCGGATTATACCCGAGAGGTACAGCGGCAACGATCCTCATTCCTGGCTGTCAAGCGAAAGTTACGCCAACTTCAACTACCATACGCCATGCTGTTCCCGGCCCGACTCCGAGTGTCTGCGGATGCGGAGACACACTTTTTCCTTTCCCCACGGGAGGCCTGGGATTGGCTTGAGCTACGGGGCAGCGGGGTGACGCACTCTCCGCGACGAGGCTCGCCTCGCCGACAGTCTCCTTCTCCTTTGACTTCGCCGCCCCGGAGGGTCCCCTCGCCTGCTGGACGACGTCAGGAGCGGGATGAGGCGGTGCGATCGGTGGTGGAAATCAGTCGGGGGACTGTGAGTCTGACCAGCAGCACCACAGAACATACACGACTCAGCTCTGGGAGCTCAAGCTCTGGCTCTGGCCACGGACCTTCGGACAATGAACTTCCAGAGGTTACACCGCAGACCGCAGATGGCGTTATTTGACTGACCGGCTGACAGGTCGTATGTGTTGCAGCTTGCTTGTTGAGGACTGCTCCCTCTGCTTCCGGAGATCCGAGCTGCGAACTGTTGGGGGCGCCATTGCACCATTGGGACTTACTGAATGTGCCATGATTGTGGGGGAGGGCGGGGGAGTTCTGGGGACGCCATTGGTAGGACACGCTCTGCCACTTTCATGTCTTACTGTTTGAGTGCCTTAGTTTGGATGGGGACCTGTTTGTGTAGACCTGTCCTGGGGAGTGGGAGTTGGGGTGTTGTTATGTTAGGGGGGGAATGGGTTCTGGGGCAGGCATGTCGCTGCGAGAACGCTGCACCGGGAAGGATTGGAGATTCTCTTATGGGTATCACCGTAGGTTTTAAGTGTATGACCTGGAATGTCAGGGGGATGCACACCATGAACCGCCGACACAAAATCCATGCCTATTTAACCAGAAGGGGGTGCAAATTGCATTACTACAAGAGACCCACCTCACACGTCAGGAAGGGGTAGCGCTGCAGCGCCGCTGGAGAGGGCAGGTTTTCCACACCACATACTCTGCCTTTGCTCGGGGGACCCTGGTTTGGGTGCGGGCGGGAGTCCCTTTTCAATGTGTTAGGCAAATCATAGACCCAGAGGGCAGGTTCGTGGTGGTGATGGGGCGCTTGGATGGCCGGGACATCACTATAGGGAGTATTTATGCCCCCAACGTGGACCAGCCTGCATTTCTGATCCGGCTCTCGCGGACGCTGGCGCAGGCCCTGACTGGACCGGTGCTCCTGGGGGAGATTTCAATAGCATAGCGGACGTATCCCTGGACAGATCACACCCACCGCTTCCTGATGCCCCAACACATAGAGTTGCAGAAGCCCGTAGGGATTGGCAACGACATTGGGAGCTGACAGACACTTGGAGGGCCCACCACCCGACGCAGAGAGATTACTCGTATTTCTCGGCTCTACACGAGCTCCACGTTAGGTTGGACGCTATCCTCTGCTCCCCGGACGTCCATGTGGGGATTACGTCTAGTGAATACCTATCCAGGACGATATCTGATCATAACCCATTAATGGTGGGATTGAATTGGATGAGGGTCAGACCCACGATTCCCAGTTGGCACCTTAGGCCGGAGGTGTTAGAGGACCCGGTCTTTAGGACTTCCATAGGTACTGCCATCGAAGAATATTTCCAGGCCAACACCGACACGGCCACCAGTCCCCACGTTGAATGGGATGCCTTTAATGTTGTCATCAGGGGTTGTTGCATTGGTGAGGCAGTGGGCGTTCGGAGGGTCCTCCTGGCTGATGTGCAGTAAGCGGAAAACCGGCTCCGGGATGTGGAAAAGGATAGACCGGGAAGGGTAGACAAACAAGAAGAGTTGTTGGAGGCTAGGGAGGCGCTGGCGATACAGGTGGAACGGCTGCGATGCTTCGATCGTAGGGCCTATGAGACCCGGGCACATGCGGAGAGGGATAAATCGGGGGCATTATTAGCCTGGCTAGCCAACCCAGCGCGAAGGGGGATGCCGATCCTAGAACTGCGAGGGGGGGGATGGGGCGACTTACTACGGGCAGCAAGATATTAATACGCAGTTCTTGAGCTACTATACTACTCTCTACCAGAGCCACTTAGACCCGATGGCCCTGGCGGATGAGGGATTCTTGGAGGACATTGAACTCCCACAGCTTGATGCGGAGACAGTGGGGGCTCTGGGCCGAGATGTTGACCTCGGTGAGATCAGGGTCGCCATCAAACACATGGCCAGAAATAAAACCCCGGGCACCGACGGGCTCCCGGTTGAATTTTATGCCGCATATTTGGATGTTTTGGCTCCCCGGCTGATGGCCCTGTATAATGCCTCGAGACGGGTTGGATGCTTGCCTGCGTCCACAGGAGAAGCAGTGATAGTGCCGCTCCTAAAGCCAGACAAACCTGCCTGGGACCGTACGGCATATCGCCCACTTGCCATGTTAATCCTAGACTACAAAATACTGAGTCGCATTTTAGCTAGTCGCCTGCTGACCCACATGACGACGCTTGTGCACATTGATCAGGCGGGGTTTATTCCGACCCGGAATACGGCCATGATTATACGGCGACTGATCCGACTGCTGGACGCTTCCACTCTCGCTGATGGCGAGGCGTGCATTCTGTCGATTGACATTGAGAAGGCCTTCGACAGTCTGGAATGGCCATACCTTTTTAGAGTCGTAAGGGCCTTTGGACTGGGGGAGGGGTTTGTGGCCTGGACGGCGATCTTGTACAAGAATTCTACTGCCAGAGTGCGCACGGGTGGTGTGATTTCGGCGGCCTGTGCTGTGGACAGGGGAACGAGGCAGGGTTGTCCGCTGTCTCCCCTCCTGTTCGCGCTGGCGATGGCGCCCCTGGCGGTGCATGCGCGCTCGGGACAGTATTATCGTGGTCTGGATCGAGGGGGCCAACCCCAATTTATTGCATTATATGCCGATGATCTCCTGATGTTTCTTGCCGATTCGGAGGCTGATTTGCAGGGTGCCAGAAACCTGCTCTCCCGACTGGGCAGGGAGGCGGGGCTCCGGGTTAACTGGAACAAGACGCGACTATTTCCTGTCTTGGGTGGCAGAGATCACCCGCCGGATGGCTTAGATGTCGCGTGGGAGAGTAGGTGCCTGCCTTATCTGGGGGTCCGGGTCTATCATGCGGCTGCCGATCTACTAGAAGGCAATGTTGCACGGGCAATACGATCCACCAAGAGTAACTTCGAGTTTTGGGGATCTCTGCCGCTTTCGGTGCCAGAGCGGGTGGCGCTTCTAAAGATGGTCACACTGCCGCGCTTGCTCTATTATTTTGGCTCCTTACCGCTCTGGATTCCGCGGAAATTTTTTACCCAACTTAATACCATGATTACGGGGTTTTTATGGGGCTCTGGAAGACGCAGGGTGGCGCTTGCCACCATGATGCGACCCAGGCGAGAGGGGGGCTTTGCAGTGCCTGATTTTGAGGCCTACTATCATGCAGCGCAACTGCAATGGTTCACGAAATGGATGGCTGGGAGGCTTCGCGCTGAGGAGGTCCGGGAGGGCACGGACCCAGATCTGCGGCAGCTTTCGCGGGTGTTATTGCGGCTCCCTTTGAGTGAAAGAGAGACTCCGGGGGACTTATGGGCGATGCGTCAGTGTTGGAGCCGGGTTGGCAGGAGAGCCCAGCGGGGTACCCCTTATGCACCTGAGATTCCATTGTTGGTTTGCGAGGCTCTGCCTCATGGGGGAGACTGGCAGCGACTGCGGGCCTGGGTAGAAGCGGGGATCTCCACGATTGGGGACCTATACGAGGCTGACACCCTGCTACCTTTTAATGACTTGACCGAGCGTTATGACCTGCCTAGAGGAGACTTCCTCTTACACGCAGCTCTGACGGCAGCTATCCGCAAGCACTGGCGGACAGGGATGGTAGAACCACCGGTTTCCCTGCCGTGCCAGTATGTGGTGTCAGCGGCTGGGACGTTTAAGGCGGTCACCGGCCTCTAAAGGCGCCTTACCCAGGAGACGAGGCGCCCCTTGGAGAGCTTGCGACTTAAGTGGGAGACAGACCTTGGGTTGCCCATTGAGGAGAAACCATGGGAGGCAATAGTGGAGAGGGCATGGAAAAGCTCCAGAAATGCGCGCTTCCAACTTATTCACTTTTTTGTTCTCCATAGGGCCTACCTCACGCCACACAAGATACATGAGTATTTTGGAGCGCAGTCAACCTGTCCGCGATGTACACTTGACAACGCCGACTTTTTGCATATGTTCTGGGATTGCCCACGGCTAGATGGGTTCTGGAAGGATTTATCGCATATCCTGAAAGCCGTAACAGACAGAGACGTTCAGCAGATGCCGGGTTATTGCTTGTTACATTGGTTCCCCCACACTGCCCGAAATAAATTCACTAGTAAATTCATTGACTTGGGTTTAATATTGGCAAAGCGGGAGATTACCGGTCATTGGAAGGCGACGGGTGCCCCTAGTGCTCCACGATGGCTGAGGGAATTTATCAAGTGGGCAGACTATGACGGGATCCTTAGGTTACAATTGGCCCAGAGACGGGACAATGACAAGATGTTGGAAGAGGCGAGAGCATGGGTGGCGCTGGTAGAGTTGCTTAAGAGCCCGCCTGACTATGATGCGCCCCCCCATAGTGAGTGAAGCGGCCCGTGCAAGTAGAACTGGTGTCCTGCCCTGACGCACGGACTGGGAGACTGGAGGCGCTTAGAGCGTGGTGGCTCCCCCTCATTGGACCTCTGCTTATCGGACTCATAGTACTTGATGCCTTCCGTGCTTGGTTATACTTTCTGCAGCGATGGGGAGGGCGGAGCGACATGCCTGAGAGGGTGGGGGAGGGGGGAGTTCTGGCAGGGGGGAGGGGGGTAGTTCTTTGATCTTTCATTGCTTACTGTGGTATCTGTGATGCAGTACTGGGATGGGTTGTGGAGATGGAGTACCCCTACTAGAGGGGCGTAGCAGAAGCCCGCTGGGGCACTGCTCCATTGTGTGGGGTATGTTGGGGACAGTTGGTACGTGGACCACGACCGCTGATAAACTGCAACTAATGCTGGACATTTATCAACCACAGGTCTCTGCGCTCAATGTCAGCTATATGCTGTGAATGCCCAATTATCAAAGCACTGTTCTTATGTACCTGCAGATACTTGAATAAAATCTGTTTAAAAAAAAAAAAAAAATAAGGAAACAAATCTCATTTAACAGATTTGATGCAAATACAGGGTAGATTGTTTAAACATTATGAAACAATATATAGCACACAACAGAATGTGGATGTTCTAAGACTTAGGGGGAGATTTACTAAGATTTTGCGCCGTGTTTGCGTCATAAAAGTGACGCAAAACCTTTTTTTCCTAATCAGCTTTCCAGCGCTCAACTTGTTAAGTGCTGGAAATAACGTAAAAGTAATGCGAAGCAGCGCACTGTGCTGCTTCACATTACTTTGCGCTGTGGGGGCTTGCCAAGGGTGGTGCATGGGCGTTCCCATGCAATCACCCAAGGTTTCTCACGCTAAACCCAATTTACTGAAAACAGTAGATTGAGTTTAGCGTGAGAAAACTGCGCCCTTTTCAACTAGGCGCAAGGAAGGAGAAATGCTTTAATTTCTCCTTCCTCTCCGACTTTGCATGCGTGCTGCACTGTGCAGCACATATGCAAAGTGGGAATAGCTTTGCATTGTGCCTAGCATAGTATTTTGTACAGGAAGGGTACCCTTCCTGTACAAAATCTATGCTACACTCATGCACACACCCTAGCGCTGCAGCGCTAAGGTGCGTGCATGGCGCACAGCAGCTGAAATCAGCGCCGGTGCAAGGGAAAGGGGAGGAGAGAGCCATATCTTTAAAAATATGGCGCTCTCCTCCTCCCTCCCTGTCGCGCAACGCAACGCAGCCTCGCGGGTGCTGCGCTGCGTTGCGTGACTTTTTTGTAAATCTCCCCCTTAGGGTTTTCTTAGCAAGTGCCATATTCACAAATTGATGAGAGCCAAGTGAAAGCCTTGGTAGCTAACATCTCTCTCAAAGAAATCAAAGACATTGTGAAATATGGCCAATGGAAAGGCTTGCAGAGAAGATGGCCTGCCGGCTGAACTATACAAAAAGTTTGCACCTGTCTTAAACCGTGAGCTTGTAAAATGAGCTAATTATATTTTAGAAGGGGGTGAAATCCCGGTTCATTTCGCACGGCAGTTGTGGTTAGCTTTTTGAAGAAAAACAAGGATAAGGATGATATCAATTCATATAGACCTATAAGTCTTTTAAATGTTGATTATAAAATTATAACTGAACTTTTAGCAAATAGAATTAGCAGCAGTTTAGGCTTGGTTATACATCCTGATCAGTGCGGCTTTGTACCTGGGAGACAATTATTTTTTAATACAAATTTTCTGATTGAAGCGTTGGATTATTTTTCACAAAATGAATTTCCGGCTCAGGTTATTAGTGTTTGGGAAAGCCTTTTAAGTATCATCAGCGATTTTGGGTGCCCCCTTAAATTTATTAAAATAATATCCTGTCTATATAAAGGCACTTCTGTGCAAATAATTATCAATTCCAGCAATACTAGTACTTGTAAGGTTAGCAGAGGTACAAGACAGGGCTGTCCTCTGTCACCAATACTCTTTGCCCTCTTTATAGTCCCACCAGCTATAGCTGTCTGAAATAATGTGAATATAGTACCACCATCGAAAGGGATGACTAATATTGAATTATAAGCTGATGATGTAGCATTCCTTAAACCTGATTGAGAGAACCAAAAGAGGTTGTTTGAAATTTTTCAAGAATATCAATCATTCGGAGGTTATAGGATAAATAAATTAAAAACACAGATTTTATTATGCAAAAGCGCACTGGACACTGTTCCCTTAATAGGTAAGATTATGGGGCTGCTTGCAAAATGGACTAATTTACCTTTTTCAATGATGGTTCGTGTTGCTTTGATTTGAATGTTTATCTTACCTCTGTGCAATTTTTTGTTTGCTGCTATTCCCAATGTCATACAGACTACATTTTTCAAAGATAAGGAGGGGATTCTTTTGGCATTTTTATGGGCTAATAAAATGCCTAGATTGGCAATGGATACATTCGGGAGGTCAGTGAAAGAAGGAGGGTTGGCCCTTCCCGACTTGAAAGAATACAACTTTGAGAATTTTGCACATACTACATATATGTTTTTAAGTCCCCGGCGTTAATCTGTTTGACAATTTTTTTCTAGAATTGATCTTTTAGGAGTATGAATCATTGATTTATTTATGCCTCATGAAAGTTCCCAAAAAAGTGATACATAAGATTCTACAATGGACCATTAAACTTAAGCAGCAAATGTTTAGACATTATGATATCCCTTTTATTAATAGAGTGACTTATTTGATGGATATATACATTGGGGATCAACCCCTTTTAGAGAAAAATGTTGCTTCCACATGGGAGAGCAATGGGTATCGTACGATATGGAATTTTCTGGATGCAGAAAACTGGAAAAGCTGGAGGGAAGTTGAGCCTAGTATTAAGTACTTTAAAGCAGCAATGCAATGGTCCTTTATTAAGATTTGATTTGTTTACGGGATATTTACCCCAGAGGTATATTGGCAACTTTGGAGCTAGCAGAGGACCTGATAAAATCCAGGACTTGCGGATCTATTAGTTGGTGGGTTTCCTCTTTACCAAAAAACAAGGACGCTAAGGTCTACGAGAAGGTGTGTGATAAATGGCAGTCTAAAGAAAATCTTCAGATTTCTGCATTACCGTGGGATAAAATAAATGATTTTAACTTCACCCTATTAAAGGGGTCGCATTTGTGGCGTATGCAATTTTATACCAAGTGGCTGCTTTATAGAACTGCGGCCCTTCTCCATAAAATTAACCCTCACATTTCTGTAAATTGTTTTAGGTGCTCTATGGAGGGGGTGGAATTGGGCCCAAATCATATGAAGCTGCTCAAAATTACGATAATTCTGGGCTGAGATTGATCAGTACTGTTCATGCACATTAGAATTAGAACACTCATTAGATGCTCAGACAGTAGTCTTGGGGTATTCATTCGATCTAAACATCGCCCTCCTACAAAAAAAGCGATTATATGTTATCGTTTTATTAGCGAGATCATTAATCCTTCTTAAGTGGCGGTCTGAAGAAACTCCAAAATTTCAACATTGGTGGTCCAAATTATGTGGAATCAGGGAATCTGAAAAGAGATATGCTTTAAAATCAGGATCTTAGAGGAAATTCTTAAAACTGTAAGATGCATTTGGTTAAGGGGTTTTATTGGTAATATGTTCAATTTTAAATTATAGATTGTTTCATATAAAGCTGCGGTAGGAGCTCCCCCGTGTTTTAATTTATGTAAGCTAGTTTAACATATTGGATTTGTTCTGTAATTTTACCAATCCCACAGTAAACTTTATTTGATCTATATGAATAGACCATAAAAGTACAATAAAAGAAAAGGCATTACAATACAATAAATATTCAACAGTGTTCTTCACAATACATTGCAAGAAATGGTTCATAAAAATGCTATTAAGTCTTATCAAGCCCATGTCTTTTACTTCCAGATATTAATGTACCATTTGAATTGAAATCAAGGAAAGGGGGGAGGGCACAAACCTCGGCTGGGGGTCCGCTATGCAATCCCGCCCACTAGGTGTCACTTATAATTATCAAAAATGCGTTTGAAAGCTATGTTCGGTTTTTACAGAAAGAAACCATAAGAGTCAAGACAGGAATACATTAAGTTAAATCCACTCAGTGTGCATCATATCAAGGATTTATAACGATACAGTTCGGTAAACACAGCCCCCTGGGTTACAAAAATATTGAGATGAACTATGTCACAAGCAAATAAGGGCATGTATGAAGGTCACAGCAATCCAAAGTGGCCACAGTTAACCCTCATAGATTAATCACAACTGGATCTGAGCTTGACAGCGGATCTTAAGAAACTGAGGACATATAATACTGTATTGTTAGAAAGCGTTTGTAAATAAATAAAAGCGGGTCTGACCTGCCTAAAAGGTGCCTTTTTTTAAATGGGAATAAGGTAGGACTTTCTTGGTACCTCATAAAAGTTACAAACATTAAAAAATGCATCAAATTCTGTGGAGACTTCCTGTCGCAGCCACAGGGAGAAAGGCTCTGATCCCAATCAATTATCCAAAATAATTTTTAAAAAGATTGTAATGATGTAATTGCTATTTTTTATTGTGCGATTGTTAATTATGTAATTGATGAACTCTCTCAATAAATAATTATTTTTAAAAAAGCACCAACCGCGGGCATCTTGTCTTATGAGACCGGGCCAAGGTCGAAATTTAAGGCCGACAACCATTGAGTGCGAAGTGGATTAGGCCCGGGCAGCACTTACCTTTGGACTTAGAAAAATTCTTGAAGAAATTTTTTTGAGAAGGTAAAGTTCAGCGAGGCAAGGCTGCAGGAGATGTCCGAGGAGGGAGCTTTGTCGTTGGATGGCCTTGGGTCGAAGATGCAGTGGAGTTTTATGCATTTGGAAAAGGAAGTTAAAAATCTCCAGCGGGACGAGGAAGAGGGCTTTAGCCAAAAACAGTTCTAAGAGGTCAGATACCCCTTTGGTGAAGGACAGCTGAAAAGAAATTGCTTCTGCGGAGACGAACGTAGCAGAAGAAACGGCGGAGTCAATCTGACCATCCATGTACCTTGGGCGGATAGGTGAGCAGGTCCCGGTCTCCTCCTGGTTCTCGTGGCACTTTCTGGTCAAATTCTATTTAAGTCCTCAGTTTTGGAAATTGGCCATTTCAGCACCTTAAGCACCATAACCAGTCCTGGGTGCAGGTGAAAATGCAAGGCTCAACAGTAGGGCTGGCCTTTAAGGGTTCAAGGCAGGCTCCAGACAGCACAATAGTCCTTCCAGGTACAGCACCAGTCTGTCAGAGTTCACAGCAGGTCACAGCAGCAGACTGTCCTATGAGAGTCCTTCTTCAGACCCAGCAGTGAACTGAAGAGTGGGTCTGAAGGTCCTATTTTTATGCCCTGGTGCCCTTCATCTGGCAGGTGGAAGAAGTTTTTGGAAAGGTTATTTGAAGTGAATGGAATTTCCTGACTCTCTGCCCTGACTCCAAGCTGGCTGCAGTGACAATACAGGGTCGTTGGGCCCTTTGTGAAGGCAGAGCACAGGCTATTCAGGATTAAGTGGGGCTGTGCTGAGCTCCACCCCCCATCCTGCCAGCAGATGGCCCATTGATACACACCTAATCCATCTATTGTGTTTCGTTCTGGGAGTATTTCACAAAGTCTAACTGTCAGCTACACCCAATCATGTGACCCAAGACAGGCTGCAGGCACAAAGGGCAAGAAAATGCCAACTTCCTAAAAGTGGTAAAGTTTGGGCACGAACTCGCGCACCCGTCTGTCGCACTGCTAAGTGGGAAACATCCCTCAAGATATACCACTCCTCGTAGAATTATCCTTATTCATTATTTCATTCCAAACTTTATACTGTTGCTTCATCATTAGTTCATCAACTTTATAAAATCACCGCTGAGACAGCATAGTTTCACCTTCATTCTTTATTTCATAATTTCCTTTTTCATTTTTTCATATGTCTCCTGAGTGCCCATTATGGCATTTCGCAGCGACACGTTTGAAACAAAGTTCAAGGCAAAACATACATCATGGTAGACTCATTTCTTATGCCCAATGCATTTCGAGCCCTTGTGGCTCTTCGTCAGGAGTCTCTGCAACAAAATAAAAGAAACAGCTCGACTAACAATTCACTGTCAACTCACACTGCACTGAAAAGAATTCTGACTCATCCAAAAGAAACGTTGTGCTAAAACACCCAACATATTCCTATCCCTCCCATGACTCCAATCACCCCTCCTCCACGTTTACCAGAACTCATAGCTAAACTTCAAGGGAAAATTAACTAAAGAAATCTGTGTGCAACACCGTAAAGCCCCCTAAATGCCTCCCTAATTAACTAAAAAACCCTCCCTTCCCTTAAAACAACTACTCCATATTTCGTGTTCTCCAAATTACCTCTCAAAAATCATAGCCAGCAATCTGCCCTCATCTTTCCTTTCAGATGAGCTTGCTTTTTTCCTCTTAATCGGTCAGACCGTTGTTTTTTAAAACGAAAACCTCCCCTCATGTACCCAATGAGAAACGATGTTGTTTAATGCCCCCCTCATGACTTGATTCACCATAAGGCTCTGCTAAATACCTGAAAACCATGTTGAAAACTACAAATCCCATAATACACTCCCTCGTGCCAAAGTGCCACCTACGTGAAACGAAAGCCAAAATGACTGAAAAAGAAAACCAAAAGGAAACCCGACTTTCTATCCATATCCTACCCTCAAACTGCCCACTCAAATCTGATACGAAAACATAATACAGTGAAAATGAATAAATGAAAGTTTGTAATGAACATGAATAAATAGCTATACATTGAAAACTAAATAATCGAAAAAGAGTCCTTGAAATGTCCATTGCTGTAAAAAATGTGCAAAGTAACCAATAAAACTGTCCAAGTTCAACAGTCCAATCAATTAGCCACAGTTGTACTCATTTAGTCTGTGCGCTCTTCACATCGTGAAATCCACTCAAGATTTTTGCGCTGTCTCAGCCATGATGAAATCATCTTTGCATCAAGTTCCACTGTTAATTATTCTTCCATAGGGTGCAAACTAGTTTGGGACGGTAACAGTGGCATTTTCAAAATTGTAATGAAAAATACGACTTTGCCATTAAGGAAGGTTTATCATTAGAATTTACATTTCTACATTTCCAGACTAGGAATTACAGCTTATTCAATATAATAAGGAAGTCCCAATGTTATCCTATGGGAGGGGTAGGCCTCACAGTAGTGAAAAACTAATTTGGAAGTTTTCACCACCAGGACATGTAAAACTTAAAAGTACATGTCCAACCTTTTAATTACACAGCGCCTTGACTAGCAGTGGTAAAGTGTGCAGAGTCCTAAGGCAAACAAAAACAAAATCCAGCAAAAATTGAAGGTAAGTAGGCAAAAAGTTAGGGGGAAGGCGACCCTAAGGCTGACAGGTCTAACAGCACCTTAGGAGTATTGGGTCTGAATGGAGCCCAGAACCTGATGCAAACATCTGTTGTGCTGTCGGTGGTGGTCAACTGTGGAGGGTTGGGTTCTGCCTGGAGGCCAGGTTCTGCAGCCAACCCCCTACTGTTTGTGGCTGGGGGCAACGTACAGTTGGAGTCGGCCACCTGCAGAGTGTTCAGTGAAGTCCCTGTGGCAAACCACCTCTGCTCATGGCCAGAGTCCATAAGTCATGGGTGTTGGCTACACTTATCAAATTTGGCACACAGGCTAGCCATGAACCAACCCCACGCTGGCATGGCAGAAGGCTGTGCGCTGTGGGTGATGGCCACCCACCGAATGATGGGTGCTGAGTCTGGCCAGTGGCCTGGCCTTGCAACCAACCCCACTGCACAAAGCCAAAGGACATGCCTAGCTAGAGTTGCCAGCCCATGGAGTGTTAGGCACAGGGTATGGTCAAAAGCTTTTGAAGTATGAGTATCAGATTATGTTTCCTTCATTAGGGTACCAGAAGGGCAGAGAAATCCCAGAACAAACAAAACCGTGTGAGGCAAGGAATTACCTGTCAAATCTTTTCTTCATAATGCACAGCAACCAAGCTTAATTGATAACTGGCTGCCTAACACATGACTTCCATGGACAAAAGTAAGATCATGGCTGGCTCAGTCATTAACCGTTAAAGATTGCAGCCGTCCTAGACATAGACGAAGGCCGACCTTATCCTTGGCTGCCACCAGATTCAGTCCGCCCCTCTTGGACAAGTCTGGTAGGAGGCAGGTCCAGAGATGGAGAGATGTGGTGAAAAATAATTTAATGAATGCTTAGAGGATCTCTTGGGCCGATAAATTATATCTCTTTACATCATATGAAATATCATATGCCCTAGATTATGGTAATACCAAATTTCCAATGAAACTGTGACATTGGATGTAGCTGGGGTGGCAGAGCATGCCTGCACCCATCGAGTTCATTGAGCATGATCGACATTGTGTGGATTTTTCAAATCCCACAATATTGGTTTGAATAGTAAATGCTTTGTGAGTCAATGAGATGCTAGTTTATAGCAACATTTGTTAGTGTTTATCTTCATCAAAATATGTGCTGTTCCTGAAACACATTTTTGAGTCAGCAGGCACTTTTTTGCTTGCTGCAATTTTATGGTTTCTAGACTGTATTTAATTAATTAAATCATGTTTTCTTTCTGAGCAAAGATCAAGACCTGGCATACAGTTGTGAATATTTTATGTAAAGTGCTACCAGCTTGATAAAGGACAGTCATTGTCTGAGCTTCAGACGGGAAGATGGCCACTGACTTTTTTGCCTATCACTGTTGCTTTGTATTGAGATAGAATACTTAGTCCAGACATTACAATCTCAAGAAACAAGAAATATTAACAAAAATTTGATTCATGAAGCCATGCAACGCCTTACTCTGCGCGAAGGAGGCATTTCATGGGCGTTGCGTGGGTGTTACCATGCAACTCCGATGGTTTTTGATGCATTCTCAGATTTACCAGGACTGGTAAACCTGGGAATGCGCCATAAGGATATGCCTTACCTTGAGAAGTGCCCCTTCCTGCACAAAAACAGTCCTGCATGCAACACAGGCATCTTTGCTCCATGGTGCAAGAGTGCCTGCATTGGCTCTAGGCAGCCAAAAAGGCGCCATACAGGGGAAAAGGCAGGACTGTGCCGTATTCTTTTAAATATGGTACATCCCTGCCCTTTCCCTGTCACACCGTGCTGCACATCAAGGTGACTTGCTGCGCTCCACTGCACCACAATTCTTTTTTTAGGGGCGCTTCATGGGGGCATTAGGCCCCCGGCACCCTGGCCTTTGCATTACTTAATTTGCGATTATCAATTAGGTAATCGCAATTTAGTTAATGCAAGACCATTCTCACCTACGGGCCGTTGGGACCAGAGGAACGAATGGAGTCGTAATTACAAATAGCGATTCCCTAATTGCGTTTGCGATTTTTAAGAAATCACAATCCGGGAATCTCTATTTTCTGTCTGTTTTGTTACATCGCATTTTGCGAATACCAAATAGCAATTTCTTAAAAATCGCTATTTGGTAATCGCAAAATGATATTTTCATGCATGTGGCCCTCTGTTTGGTCTTCTTCGATAGTCAAGTCCACTGCACTTTGCCTCTGCAAGAACATGTGCTAAACCAATCCGTCTATCCCACTTGTGTTTATTATTCTGTGTGACGTAGGCCTTCACGTGACTTAGGTGAAGAGTTCAGTCAGATCGCTTGCGAGTCACCAGTGCCTGCTTCTCTGCAACAACACACTTGAGTCACTAACTTGGGTAGTTAACACAGCGATTTGCGCGGGTCAAGTTAAATTGGTATAACCTCACTTTGAAAACATACAGAATACGGTTTTAAAAGAGAAATCGTACACAAAGTTGCTTTATAATGTTGATTTGGAGCATAGGCCATAACATTTTTAAAGTGTAAGCTCACAGCATTGTGCTCTTTTATGCTTAAAATATCTGACTGTTGTCTGCACCCTGTTTTCCCCTGACCAGTGCCAAAACAACGAAGACAATGTTGAGATTATTTTTATTTGTGACTTTGAATTTCCGTTTCATTTTCTTGGAGTGTCTTTTGATGATCTGTATTTATTTTCTTGGCATAAATGTATTTTCCATTATGAAGTGCTCATATTTTGAAGAGGTACCTACTTCCTGTGCCATCTTTTCAGACCTATTGATGTTTCTATTGCTACAAGTATTTTCCTCTACATACACTGAACTACTTGAAAACTCGTTCCTCCTACCCAGGGCTTTAAGTGGGATGAAAAAACGGGGGGGCCTCTCAAAGGGGCTTGGCCAATGTAATTAAGGGCAGGGCTTAAAAACACGTAAGCTAAAAATCTGTGCTTTGCATAGTGTGCCGCCCGACTTGTATTTTGCTGTTTCTGTCATTGCATCCAGATATATGATACAACAAGTAACATTATACCTACAAAACTTCAGGACTATTGGCTTTGTCAATGGTTGTTGGTTGCATAAGATAAATGAGCAGCAACTATGGCTAGTGTATAATATTGAAAAAGCTTCCACTTAAATCCCTGGTGACACCACGACAATGTTACTGCTCCTGAGTTTCAAAAGAGAAGGGAAATCCAGAGAGAAAATGACTCTCTTTAAAGGATTTCCTTTCTCTTCAACGCTCTCCTGGCATGATGTAATGCCGTAAATTCTCCACTAGTGAGAAGTGAGCAGTGTGAGCACGCGCACATCGATGTGCCTGCTGTCACTGCAGTCCGGGAAAAAACGGACTGCCTGTGCCAGGGCACAAAACGGAGCCCGATAGAGACCCGTTTCGAGGCCCCCTTTAAAAAACTGCCAGTGCTCAGCACCCGTGAGACCCAGACCACTTAAAGTCCTGCTCCTACAACATCCTTATCGTCACCTTTTCGGCCTGCTTCTCTCTCTCTCCTGCTTTCACTCTCATGCATTTGAATAATAAACAATTTCCTCTCCCATTCATCCCCCATTTCCCCTCACAGATGTTTTTGGATTGGCAAGCATGAAGGCACATCTACTGCACACCTCACATCTCACTTTCTAGTGGGAATGTGTTTCATCAGTGTAGAGGATCTGGGGCTAGACCAGGCTTTGTAATGCTCATTCACTCTTTGGACAAATTTGTGTATTTCGAACCAATGGTGGAAATGAACATCCTTACCCGCCTTGGTAACATCTTTGTAGTTCGTGTTTCCAGTTTTCTGGGCAGTGCTTTACTTGAGTCAGTAGTTGCTGGTGGGACACATTGACATTCATTTTTGGGGACCGGAACTCATTTTTCAAAAACAGACTTTGATCAAGAGCAAAAGATAGAAATGAACAAAGGAAAAAGAAGGAGGAAGAGAAAAACGGAAAAAGACTGACTAAGGGAGAAAGAACCTGCAAGAGTGAGATAAAGAGGCAGGGAATGTCTGGTGGTTTGATTAAAGAGGCATGAAGTGGAATCAAGCCTAGCCAGTCTTGGTTTTCGGCAACCCGACCTTTGATAGTTTGGCCGCAAGGTTCTGAGCAAAATATTGGGCCTCAGCACTTTGGGCCTAATTACGACTTTGGCGGTTTTGGAGTGGGCCGCCATGCCAGTACCCGCTGCAAGACCGCCAAAGCCGTCCGCACCCCGCCTGCCGGATTGTGAGTTAAAATCTGGCGGGCAGTCCTGTGGCGGCTTCCCACAGGGGTGCCTTTCTAAGGCTCATAGCAGAGCCTTAGAAAGCCAGCGCTGTGGGACTGCCACAGCACATCCTAGCACCAGGGGGCCCTACAGTTTCCTCACAACCACACTTTTCATGGTGGCCACTGTGACAGTGAGGAAACTTGTAATGTGTTTGGTGGTGCCGCAGCAGCACCACCAGCATATTACAGCCTTACACCACTGCAAGACAGCCGACGGAGCAGGGATCCCCGGCAGTAGCAGCAGTCTCAAGGTGGTCTGACTGCCAAACTCTTAATAGGGCTGTCAGACCACCACCGTGGGTTTAGCAGTCCATCCGACCGCCAAACTCATAATTAGGCCCTTAGTCTTAATTATGCAAATCAACCACCGGGGTTTGCCCTAATCCCCCCAAAACATCTGGGCAAAGACATATGAAAATAGACAAAAAAATGATGTGTGGGAAAAGATCAAACTAGTTTCCTGTAGGGAAAGCAATCAATTAGTCCCTACATATGGGAACCTAGCCCCCAGACCTGTTAGTTAAATAATTTAAGCACTCACAAATCTACCCCAAGTTGACTTTCACAACAAAACTTTAAATTTTCTTGAAAACACATAAGAAAAAAATCAAAAAACATATAACAATAACAAAACAATCATCAATAATTCCTGATTCCTTCCAACCCATACAATCTAATGGCGGTTGCGGACAAACTATCAAACCAAAAAATCCGCGGGTCTAACTCAGCTTAAACAAGCTCTAAAGCACAGACAGTACAAGCTTACGTCTCCCTCTTAAGCCTGAGGGGAGTCCGTTATAGAGGACGGAATCCCATCACCCACCAAGGTGGCATGCTTCATCATCTGGGATCTCCTCTTGGTTGCAACACCTAGTGCAGCCAAGGGCTACAACCCCCTCACTAAGAGGGAGAAGCTCAGGGATGTTTTATGTGATCAAGACTAGGATCTACTAAAATCCACTGGAAGCGAAGCAATACAGATGTTCAGGGTGATGTTTGCAGTGCGTGCAGATATAGTGTGTGAAGTGATCTAAAATTGACTCCCAAGAGAAAAAGGATTTATTAAGTGACTCTTGGTGTCAAAAATAAAAACAGTGCATGTGCAGTTTAAGAAATAATGACTGCACCAGTCCAAAATGCAGGTCTACATGTTTCGGCCATGATGATCAAGTTCTGATCGCGGCCTTCCTCAGGACCTAGATATTAATCGCTACTGCAAAAAGATAAAAAGTGGTTGTAGCCCTTGGCTGCACTATGTGTTGCAACCAAGAGGAGATCCCAGATGATAGATTGTTGTTGTTGGGGAATCTATCCGCGCAGGTCTTTAAACTTTTCCCTTAGACCCTCTATCTAAAGTGTTGTATGGTTTGGTTGCGGACAAACACCACAATACATATTCAGTCCGTATAGGAGATAGTCCAATACACACAAAGGAGGGATACTTCCAACCTCTAAACAGTCCAAAAAGTGTGTTTCTGTGAATCTTTGCATGTGATTTTTAATCAGTCAGACTTCTCCAATTCATGAGGTCGATGCGTTTCGGCCCACTTAGTCAGGCCTCATCAGGACATGGGAAAAAAAGGAAGACTGCAATGATGTGTAAGGTCATAAACCAGGAAAACCTCCCATTGATGCTCTGCACTACGTGTCTCCAAAAGAGCCTAAAAGGGCAAAAGTACTCTCTTCCAAGAGAGCACGCTTGGGGGGGGCTTCTAAACAATAGCCAAACTTTCCTGTGCAAGCAACCACTAAAGTGTAGTGGAAGGTGCTTCCCAGGGAACGCGCTTCCAAAGGCTTCGTAACGATAACCTCACTTCGTGTACACGCAGTTACTTATAGTGGAACACAGCGGAGACACGGCGGCTCCAAATAGCCGTCCGGGTGGCACGCACTCGTTGCTGTAAATCCTCGGTCCGAGTCACGAAGTCTTAATTAAGCACTGTTTCTGGGTATAAAGTAATCACCCATTGTGCTTACAATACAGACCCCCTGTTATATGATCTAAGGAGTGAGAGGCTAAAATACTTAGGGTACTTCAGAAGCACACTTTTATTGGTACAGTGTTTCATGTTGAAAGATACAGCTCAACCAGCAAAGGGTCTCCTAAATGGTGATGAATCTCCCAGGAGACAAAACAGAATGTATTCTTTAATGTTTGAGCCCCAGCAGCCACTTTCCTGTCAGTAATAGCACAAGGTTGCCAAAGGTCCAAAAGCAAGCAAGGAAAATGGTCTGGATGTTCGCCTACTGGGCTTGTGCATCATGTCAGTTCTAGCCAAACTAGTAGTAAGTAACCATGGATTGTGCTTAAAACTCTAGAAAAACATAGCTAGTGCAGTTTACAGCAAAATTTCCATATAAAATTGGCTAAAAAGCAGGTTTTATAGATAGATCTTGGAGGGACACTCTTGAAATATTTCAGTAATATATGATCTGCTGATTGAGCCCAGTGCTCCCCTCATAATCTACAAATGTACCTTAAATGGCATATTAGATGCTACCCAGCCACCAACTTAAAACACTTTGGGGCCGATAACGATTTTTGGTGCAGCAGGAGTGGGCAGTACGCCACCTCCATGCTACCGCTGTGTCAAAGTCGTGGTCGGCCGCCCACCAGATTAGGAGTTTCCTCCTGACTGGCGGGCTGTTTTTTGGCGTTCCCACGGCGGTACCTCAGAAAATGGGCACTGCAATGGGAATGCCAAAAACAGTTCCTGCACTGCATGGACAGTAAAGTCCATTCCATGCAAGAACTGGGGTGATTGCATACAGAGGGGCACATGTTATGCCCCCCTACATGCATCCACATGGTGTGAGGCACCAGGGGGACCTGTATGGCCCTCTTTGTTTCCTCTCCACAATGGTCTTGAAAACCGTGGCGGAGAGGAAACCCGTGATATGCTTGGCGGGACTGTGGCGATCCCGCCAAGCATATTTCGGCCTCAAGACTGCCACGCCACCACCAGGGAACGCAGTCTCAGGGCTGTCTGACCGCCAAACTCGTAATGGGGCGGTCAGACCGTCAGTGCGGCAGTGGCTGGACTGCCACTGCTGTGCCACCATAAGTTTGGCAGTCCTCGGCTCTCCAGACTCATAATTAGGGCCTTTGTATCATTCGGGAATGTTCTCAGGCCTAGTACTCTTACCTGCTGATTTGACATTACTGCTTTATGAAAAAGCAAAACAAGAAGGGAACTGATATACAGAAGTTTGGCTTGCATGATGACCACCCACATGAAACAAATATGTGGCTGAAGGCCCTCCCTAAAGAGGGCTCACTGTCCAATGGATTGTGGCCAAGGCAATTTGGTGGATGGGCTGCTTGCTGAAGGTTTCCAATAGTGGAGTAATCTGAGGGTCTCCTGGCAGAAAGCCAGTGATTCAACCACCTCTAAATGGAAGGAGGGCTGTAGCATTGGGACTTTGGACATTCACAGATTTACAGTGAATATAATGCATCTGCCAAGCCCTAAATGCCCCTTTCCAAGTTCTCAGAGCACCCTCAAAATTGATGAGGGTGTTAGGAAGTAGTTTCCCAATAGGGAAAACATTTCCAAAACAAGAAGAAAAAAGAACTGAAAAAAGTGTAATCATGCATGATGTAAAGCCTTTTCCCTAAGTATTGTTATGCTATGTAATATTATCTTATATGTATTTATATAGTGCACATTTCACCTGGGAGGGTATCCTGACTCTGAAGCAGGAGCTGTATGGGCTGAGGCAGGGTTGGGGCTAGGTGAAGAGTCAGGTTTTCAGTTTCTTACGGAATTCAAGAACTGAGGAGGAGGCTCTGATGTGCAGGGGCAGGGCATGCCAGGCTCTGGGAGTGAGATAGGAGAAGGCACGAACACTCATCTGGTTCTGTATATGTGGGGGTGAGAATAGGTGTTCTGCTGTGTGGTGGTGTCTTATAGGTTTTTGGAAATGTATGTGGTTGTTGAGGTACATCAGTCCAATGTTGTGTAAGGCTTTGTATGTAGGAGTTTGAATAGTATTCGTTTGTGGATTGGGAGCCAGTGGAGCACTTTGAGGTGTTGGGTGATGTGAGTAGGGGTTGGGAGGTTGAAGGTGAACCTTGCTGCTGAGTTTTGTATAGTCTGGAGTCTTCAGGTTCGTTGAGTGTTGATTCCAGCATAGAGTGCATGAGTATGTGGAAGCAGGATGCAGAGACTGCATTTACTTGGCCAGTCATGGTGAGTTGGTTGTCAATTACTATTCTGTGGTTCTTTGCTTGGGTTGCCAGGAGGGGTGCGGGTCCAAGTTTGGCAGGCCACCAGGTGGAGTCCTACAGCTAAGGGCCTGATTCTGATGCGGTTAGGAAAGCATTCCCACCTAGGGCCTGATTATGATGCGGTTAGGAAGGCCTCCTAACAGCATTTGCTCCTTCCAAATCGGATCGGGAACGTGTCTTCCCGACCGAGGGCCAGATTACGATGCGGTTAGGAACATAGGCTCCCATAGAAGTCAATGGGAGTCCAACCAAATCGTATCTGGAAACATCCGGATGCATCATACTCGGTCAGTCGGACTCTCCCGATCCGAGTCGGTCGGAAACCATTTCCAAACCGATTCAATCGGGAAGATTTCCTAACCGCATCAGAATCGGGCCCTAAGTGTCTTTGCAGAAGATTACTACTTCCAGCTTGTATGTGTTGAGCTTGAGGCAGTTGGTTTTCATTCATCTAGCAACTTCGGTCATGTAGGCGGAGCAATTGGTCCTGGTGTTTGGCTTCTTGTCAGAGAGGGAGAGTATAAGCTGGGTGTCATCTTCAAAGGATATGATGTTCATTCTGTGGGCACATATGATGCTGGTGAGTGGTATCATATGGCTGTTGAACAGAGTGGGTCTGAGTGAGGATTAATGCGGAACTCCTCAGATGAGGTTGACAGTGTCCAAAGTTAAGGGGGCCAGGCTGACCATTGGGTGCGGCCTGGCAGAACAAAGCAAATCCATTGAAGTGGACCTTTGATGCCGGCTTCATGCAGTCTTTGGATAAGGATGGTTTGGGAGACGATGTTGAAGGCTGTGGAAGGTCGAGTAGGATGAGTGCCGCAATATCAACTTTGTCCATGGCAGTGATGAGAGAGGTCTCTGGACATATGTTGAGCCTGAATCTGGATTGAGTTGTGTTGAGGAGTAGGTTGTCAGTGAGGTGGATGGATAGGCTTTTGTTTATCATCGTTTCCAGTACTTTTGTTCGGTAGGATAGCAGGGAGATAGGTCATTAGTTGGCTTTGGGTCTGTTGAGGGTTTCTTGAGGCGGGCGGTACTGTGACATGTTTTCAGTCATACGGGTAGGTAGCTGTGATAATGGCATCATTAAGGATGGGAGTGAGGGCCTCGCTGATGGGGCCAATCCTTTGATGAAGAAGTGGTGAGGACAGGGCTCCAAGGGTACTCCTGAGATTGTGGACTGCATGATTGTTGCAATGCAGTTGTACATGTCAAAATGCCTCCTCATGGTTTTATCTCAAATGTCAGAAATGTTTACCACAAATACGCCTGGACACCTTTGACTGTCATGTAGCCTGTAAAAACTTTTCTGAATTCCAAACACATGGAAAACTGCTCCCATAAGAAGTTGCAAACCTGAGGTAAAGAAATGATTTTGTTTGTGAATTGGGAACACTGAATTTTCTTGTGTATGGTGTGACTGAGTTGGACATGTCGCCACCAGCCATTGTATTATTGTTTACTGTATTTTAGCATAAATATTTGATTGAACAATAAACAGATAATATTAGAGAGTACAATCAGAATGTTGTCTAAAAAAGATTTATTTCACATGATAAAAAACAGCCATAATATTTTCTAGTCCATGTCTGTTAAAGGGGCAGCATTTCAAAAAATGAAGTCTGTTTTTGGTGAAGTCACAAAACTTTTATTCCATGAGTAACCCTGTCTTACTTTTGGAAATTCAGCCATAATGGATCTCCAGGGCAGGAATGGGATGTACATATGCACAGCAAAGCTTTGAAAATCAGGCCTCTATATCTATTTCACTAGCTCTCATACAATAAAGGCCATGGGACCTCAGGGCTGGAATCATAGCTACCAAAGCTTATCCTTGAGAACATTCAGTCACACTGATGTTTCCCAAAATGAACCACCTTAACCATGTAGGCAAAGCTAGAAGAGAAAGCAATTCGAATGAGACCCCTGAAGTGAAAGTGACAGAACACCATACACCATCTTAAATTCAAGCGATAGCTAACCACACCCCTATGGCAAATGTCAAAACAGCACTCTTGCTTCTATTCCTAATTGGGACACTTCTAACAGTACCAGGAACATTGTATGAGCAACTGTGATCATCCATATGTTTGAGCAATACATACTGTCTCACATAAGCATGAAAGCAATTGAATTATCCAGATGACAGGTACCAAAAGGTTTAGCACTTCAAATAATAGGACCAACCACCAATACTTTAGTATTAATGCTTATATCACTCTAAAACATAGATTCCGAAAACAGGAGCAGGTATAGGGCATGATATTTCTCTAAATATAATTAAGGCTCCCAGTTTTCTGTTTTTACTGATTTTTACAGATAAGTACAGACAAAAAACAATGTGTTTAAATATGCTTCTTGTGGGTGACTCTCCATGCTGTCTTTTGTGCTTTCCAGGACAATAGCTGAGCAGATAGACAGCATGAGAGGTTAAAAACAGGTTCAGATTTCCTAAATGCAGGCATATGTAAACATATATGTGTATTATAATGCTGATATTCACCTCTGGGTGTAATGTTTCCCTATATTTGGCTAGTTAATTTGCTAAAATGCAACAGATAGCCAAGTATGACTGCATGTTTATCAGTTAAATAAATGTGAAAATATACCATTTTACGACTCCATTTATTCTCAAATTGCAAAATGAATATGGATGAATACCAATAAGAAGGCAAAAATGAATGTGGATAAATACAGACGGAAATGTTAAAAAATAAATACCATAAAACCGGGAGCCCTAAATATAATACACTACTGTTTTGAAAAGATGAAGACTAGATTCACAAATCTATTAGGACAGTAATCTTACGGTCACCTTTTATCAATGCATATTATCTACATTCAATCATTGGTTCACCTCGGGTACTTACAGCTTTGTCCCATTCCTTGTCTTACTTGTTTCCCGGGAAAGGAAATATTTATTCAGATAGTGGCTTGGACTGGGAAACAAGGTATGTGGGTCCATTGTACTCCTCACGTGAGATGGCTCGTTCGCAGGTAGTGAGATTTTTTGGACTCTTTTGGGTTGAAGACTCAGTCATGGAGAATGGCTGGTGGCACCTGACTAATGCCATCAACCAGACCAAGGACCTTATTATGAGTACAGTGGTCCTTGGACCGCCTTACTAATGGTGACGGTCCAACCACCACCAATACGGCAGTTCTGCCCGCCGTATTATGAGTGTGGCAGTGGGACCGCCTCAAGGCCACCGCCTCCACCTGGATCAAGGATCCTGCTGCAGTGGCGGTCTGCAAATGGGCTGAATATGCTGGTGATGCCGATGCTGGCACGCCGAGCATATTACGACCTGCATATCCACTGCCCTTTTCATTGCAGGGACCCCGCCATGAAAAGGGTGGTGGCATGCAAATAAGGGGGCCCATACTGGCCCCCTGCTGAATCTGGGCCTGGGGGTGCATGTGGGGGGCACATGTTGTGCCCCCATAATTGCACCCTTGTTTCTGCATGGTGTGGCATGCACAACATGGTGCATGCCACACTGTGCAGGAACATGAGGTAGGCACTCTCACGGTGGTTCTCCTATGAGCCTAACAGACCAATGCCGTGACACCACTGCCACACCACCCACCCACCCTGGATTTAAGTTGTAATCCAGCGGGTGGGCTCACCACAGGCTTGGCGGTCTTCCCGGGACTGCCACTGTGGCGGTCCAATTGGAAGACCCTGAAACTCGTTGTTAGAAATGGGATCTCTAGTTGGCAAGGGTTTGCACCTTTGTCCAAGTAGGGACCCTTCTTCCTAGTCAGGGTAAGGGTGTTACACTCGTGAAGTAACCCCTGCTCACCCTCGTGGTAGCTTGGCACGAGCAGTCAGGCTTAATTCAGAGGCAGTGTGTAAAGCATTTGCACATAACCAACAGTAATACAGTGTAAGCACTACAAACGGACACCACACCAGTTTAGAAAAATAACCAATTTTTATATACTCTAGACAAGACCAATTATGACAAAAATCCACAATACTATACTTTAAAAATGAATGCTTGATACGGTAACTTCTTCTTTGCAGGAATAGTTCAAAAACAAAGTTCGTACGAGTCGGTAGCTCCGTCCGAGCCTACCGCGATGCTGAAAACCACAGAGTCTAACAGTTCCAGCCGACCGCGTCGATACGGGCCAGCAGAGTCGTGAACAGACTCGGTCACAGTACCTTTCTTGTTGTGGCTGGTACGGTGTGTACGAGCCGGTCGGCGTTCGTCGCGGTTGCGGTGCAAGACGGAGCGATGCAAGGTGCGGTGTCCCTCGATGCGGGAGCGTCGTGCAGACGGAGTCGGTGAGTCCAAGGCGTGCGATGCAGGGTGAGACGATGCTCGATGCGGTGCTGACAGGTTGCGATGCAGGCGACCAAGCCGGAGTGCGGGAGCTGGCGTCGGACAGCGGTGCGAGTCGGAGCGGTGCGTCGCAGACGTGCGAGCAGTGCCCCAAATGCGGTGCGGTCACGACTCTTGAGCCAGTTGCAGCGACCGCGTCGGTCGGGTCCGGCTGGTTCAGTGAAGCGATGCGATGCGAACTGCGGTGCCCACAGGTCACGGTGCAAGCAGCGGCTCGGTGTTGGCGGCGTCGGACGTCGCCCACGGTGAGACCAGGGTTGCGATGCGAAGCGGGGCGATGCGGTCTGCGGTGCAAACAGGTCACCGGTCAGGGATGGATTCGGTTGACGGAGTCGGTTGCAGTTCCCTTCCTCTGTGGCAACTGAAACAGCGTTCCAGAAGCGGTACCCAGAGGCTTGTGAAGTCTTTGTAGTCCCTGAGACTTCTTAACAGGAGGCCTGCTCGGTTCCAGGCCCTTGGAGATACTCAGCACAAGTTTGTAGAAAGTTCAGTCCTTTCGCTGCCCAAGGCAGCAGCTGCAGGCCAACCCAACAAAGCAACAACACAGCAAAGGGGCAGTACTCCTCCTGGCAGCTCTTCCAGCTCTTCGTCTTGGCAGGTTCCTTGATTCCAGCGAGATCTAAATTCATGGGGTCAGGGCCCCAATATTTATATCCCAAATTCCTTTGTTCTCTGAAGGCAGAGAGGCCTTTGCCTAGTCCAAACCAGTTCTGGAGCACTTTGTTGACAAGTCTCCGTCCCTTCTTTCAGAGAGTAGGCCAGGGACATCAGACGCACCACAGGAGGTGGAGCCAGCATTGTGGAGGGAGGGCACTGTCCTATTCAGGGTCCAGGTGCAACTCCTCCCACCCATCTACATGTAGATCTTGCTATTCAGCCCTGTGCTGACTCACCCTGACTCCTGGCATCCCCCAGCCCCTGTCACTCACACTCCAGACAAGGAATACACAACCTCGCAGAGGCAGGCTTGGATGGTTAGACAAGAAAATACCCACTTTCTAAAAGGGGTATTTTCAAACACAGAATGTTAAAACCAACTTCACTAAAAGATGCATTTTATCATTCTGAGTCCAGGCATACTAAACTCGAATTTCTACCATGTTCCCGGGGTCAGTTAGGATTATAAGCTGTAATAATCAAAACTGCCCGTTCTGGCCTATGGGGAACAGGTAGCCTTGCAATAGTGAAAAACGAACTAGGCTGTAATTCACTATCAGGACATGCCACACACACCAGGGCATGTCCTACCTTTCGCATACAACGCACCCTGCCCACAGGGGTACCTTGGGCCTACCTTAGGGGTGACTAACATGTAGAAAAGGGAAGGTTTAGGGACTTGCAAGTGTGCGCACTTGCCAAGTCGACATGGCAGCCCCAGGCTGCGCACAGGCTCTGCAATAGCAGGCCCGAGTTACACTTTACGGGCTGTTTGCGTGGGTGGCACAATCCAGTGCTGCAGCCCACCAACAGCATTTGGTCTATAGGCCCTGGCACTCGCAGTGCACTTTACAAGGGACTGACACATAAACCAAATAGGCCAATCATGGAAACGCCAATCCGTAACACATTTTATACAGGAGCACTTGCACTTTCCCACTGGACAGCAGTGAGGAAAGTGCGCAGAATCATTACACCAGCAAAAACAGAGTCAAAACCGGGAGGTCAGAAAGCAAAAAGGCAGGGAAACATGCCAAAAGATGCCAAGTCTAACACATGTCCCCTCCAGCTGAAAGTAGGGAGAACTACCCAACCCCATTGGAGTTCTCTTCACTAAGGCGGAAGAACCTGGACAGACCATCTGCGTTGGCGTGTTCTGTACCAGGACGGTGTTCCACCATAAAGTCCATTCCCTGTAGGGAGATGGACCACCTCAGCAGTTTTGGATTCTCACCCCTCATTTGCATCAACCATCTGAGGGGCCTGTGGTCTGTCTGAACCCGGAAGTGAGTCCCAAACAGGTATGGTCTCAACTTCTTCAGCGCCCAGACCACAGCAAAAGCTTCCCTTTCTATGGCACTCCACCTCTGTTCCCTGGGAAGTAGTCTCCTGCTAAGGAAGACTACAGGCTGATCCAGGCCCTCTTCGTTCAGTTGTGAGAGCACCGCTCCCACGCCATGCTCTGAAGCGTCAGTCTGCAATGACGAATTCCTTGGAGAAGTCAGGTGCCTTGAGCACGGGCGCCGTGCACATGGCTGCCTTCAGTGCATCAAAAGCTTTCTGGCAGGACTCAGTCCAGATCACTTTCCTGGGCTGCCTCTTAGAGGTCAGCTCTGTTAAGGGGGCAACGATGGTGCCATAGCCCTTAACAAATCTCCTATAGTAGCCGGTGAGACCTAAGAAGGCTCTCACCTCTGTCTGGGTCTTGGGGGCTCCCAAGCCAGAATGGTGTCAATCTTGGGTTGTAGGGGCGCCACCTGGCCGCTTCCTACCTGGTGTCCCAAGTACACCACAGAACCCTGCCCGATCTGGCACTTACTGGCCTTGATCGTGAGGCCTGCACCTTGCAGAGCCCTCAACACTTTCTCAAGGTGCTGTAAATGTTCTTCCCAGCTGGAACTGAACACAGCAATGTCATCCAGGTAGGCGGCACTGAAATCCTCCAGCCCAGCCAACACCTGATTGACCAACCTCTGAAAGGTGGCAGGGGCATTCTTCAACCCAAAGGGCATCACCCGGAATTGGTAATGACCTTCTGGGGTTGAGAACGCTGATCTCTCCTTGGCCCCATCGGTTAAGGCAATCTGCCAGTACCCAGACGTCAAATCAAACGTGCTGAGGAACCGGGCAGCTCCCAACCGATCAATGAGCTCATCAGCTCTGGGGATGGGGTGCGCGTCAGTCCTGGTGACGGCATTGAGCCCACGGTAGTCCACACAAAACCAGAGTTCTGGAGTGGCACCGGGCGCAGCAGCCTTTGGGACCAAGACAACTGGGCTGGCCCAAGGACTGTGGGAGGGCTCAATCACCCCTAACGCCAACATCTTAGAGACCTCCTCCTTGATGCTGGCTCTGACCCGGTCAGTCAACCTGTAAATCTTGTGCTTCACAGGAGGGCTGTCACCAGTGTCCACGTCATGGGTACACCAGTGAGTAACACCGGGAGTCAGAGAGAACAGTGGGCGAACTGTCCCAACAACTGGTGACAGTCCCCCTGCTGCTCCTGAGTCAGAGTAGGGGAGAGGATCACACCTTCTACTGACCCATCATGCTCCTTGGTAGACAGGAGGTCAGGGAGAGGCTCACTCTCCTCTTCCACCCCATCATCTGTCGCCAAGAGCATACTCACTTCGGACCTCTCGAAGTGGGGCTTGAGGCGGTTCACGTGAAGGACCCTCAAAGGGTTCCATGGAGCCTGCAAATCCACCAGGTAGGTGACTTCACTTTTGCGCTCCTTTACCTCATATGGCCCAGTCCACTTGTCCTGCAAGGCACAAGGTGCCACTGGGGCCATGACCCACACTTTTGCCCAGGTTGAAATTCGACCAGAGTGGCATTCTGGTCATACCATCTCTTCATTTCTTCCTGGCTTGCTTCTAGGTTCGCCTGAGCGAGTTTCCTGAAGCGGGCAGTTTGGTTTCTAAAGGCCAGCATGTAGCTAAATACATCCTGGGGAGTTTTCCTGGGAGCCGCCTCCCAGCCTTCCTTTACCAAACTCAGAGGTCCTCTGACAGGGTGGCCATACAGGAGCTCAAAGGGGCTGTACCCAAGAGACTTCTGAGGCACCTCCCTGTATGCAAAGAGTAGGCATGGCAAGAGGACGTCCCACTTACGCCTCATGGGTTCTGTTAGACCCTTGATCATGCCTTTCAAGGTCTGGTTGAATCTCTCCACCAGACCGTTTCCTTGTGGGTGGTAAGGAGTGGTGAACTTGTAGGTTACACCACACTCCTTCCACAGGGATGTCATATACTTGGATATGAAATTGGTCCCCCTATCAGAAACCACCTCTCTGGGGAATCCCACACGGGAAAAGATCCCCATTAACGCCCGGCCCACCACTGGCGCCGTCGTTGTCCTGAGAGGGATTGCCTCCGGGTACCGGGTGGCATGGTCCACCAAGACCAGGATGTACCTGTTGCCCATGGCTGTCTTGGGGTCCAGTGGCCCCACAATATCCATCCCTACCCTTTCAAAGGGTGTTCCAACAACAGGAAAAGGTTGGAGAGGAGCTTTGACCTTCCTCCCACTCTTACCACTTGCCTGGCAAGTTTGGCAAGACCTACAGTGTGCATCTGACTGCCTTCGCATTTGGGGCCAAAAGAAGTGGGTGACAAGCCTGTCAAAGGTCTTGTCCTGCCCCAAATGTCCTGCCAAAGGCACGTCATGAGCCAGACCCAGTAGGAAGGTCCTGAAGCGCTGGGGTACCACCAGCACACGGGCTGACCCAGGCTCAGCAACCTTAGGCTCACTGTATAGGAGACCACTCTCCCAGTAGATCAGATGTGACCCGGACTGATTACCAGCTGCCTGGTCTGCAGCCTGCCTCCGCAGACCCTCCAGAGTAGGGCACTCGTTCTGCTCCCTGCAGAACTCCTCCCTGGTGGGACCCCCTTCTTGCTGCCAATGGGTCAGCTCAGAGATGTCTCCCAGTTCGGCTACCTGCTCCCCTGTAGGCACCGGGGCGTCCCCTCGAGGTCCGCCTCCTCCCGGTCCGTGGGAACTTCGGGGGCTGGTTTCCGTGCCCCCTGCCCTTTCTCTTGGCAGGGACTTGGGCCACTGTTCCAGGCTCCAAGTCCTCTTGATCACCCTTTTGGCTGCCATTGACCGAGTAGACACGCATGCCCACTCTGGCAACCCAAGCATCTCCAAGTGAGACCTGAGCTCAACCTCCTTCCATAAGGACTGCTCCAGGTCGTTTCCTAGCAGACAATCTACAGGCATGGTAGGGCTCACAACCACCCTCAAGGGACCTGAGACCCCCCATTCAAAGGGAACCTGCGCCACCATACATTGGCGCTCTGAGTTGTCTACAGCAACTACTTGGTGGAATGCCCCGGGGACTACTTGCTTCTCAGACACCAGGTGACACAGGACTGAGGTCACACTGGCTCCAGTGTCTCTGAGAGCCTCTACCCTGTTCCCATTAATGGTCACCCAGGTGCTATATTTCTTTGTGTTAGGGGGCACCTGGTTTCCTGGGACCATCTCACTGTCTCCTAGTGAGACAAGGGTCATTTCTGCGGGATCCCCACCCTCCTGTGGGCACCCCTCCTCCCCAAGCGCTACACTAGCCAACACTTTGGACTGTCCACCGGTGGGTGGCTGTGTCCCCTTTGGGCACTTGGGGTCCCCCTTAAAGTGACCTACCTGGTCACATGCATAACACTTGCGGGGGCCGGTCTCAACAGGCTTCCCTGTAGAGACCCCTTTCTTCTTATCACCGGGGGCTGGGAACCTTTACCCTGGGTACTAGTTTGGGGCCCTTTAGAGAACTCCTGTGCTTTACCCTTGTCCCCCCACCTTTCTGCTGGGGACCCTGCCCACCTTTGGCTGAGTCTCCCCAAACGCTTTCTTGTGGACCCTGGTACTCACCCAGCGGTCCGCTTCCATAGCAAGCTTCCTGGGGTCAGTTAGCTTACTATCAACTAGGTGCTGGCGCAGATCTGCAAAACATAGACTAGACAAGTGCTCCCATGCAATCAAGTTGTAGAGCCCCTGAAAATCTGTTACACTACTGCCCTTTACCCAACCATCCAGCGACCTGCAGAACACATCCACACATTCCAACCAAGTGTTGGCATCAGACTTCTTACTGGACCTGAACTGATCCCTGTACTTTTCAGGAATAAGACCATACTTAGTGAGAAGGGCATCCTTCATGTCAGCATAGGTGAGGTGATACCCCTTACCCAAAGCTATCAGAGCATCCCTTGCTTCTTCAGGGAAAAGTGGCCACAATCCTGCTCCCCAATTCTCCTCAGGGACCCCATTCATGTGTATGGCTGCCTCATAACCCTGGAAACCACCTTTGTATGTCATCCCCCTTCTTGAACTCCTTGCCTACATTCTTGGGAATGTGCACAATCCTGTCTACCTTTCTGGACGAATTGCTGCCACCATCTGAGCCTGACTTACTCCTAAGTTCTAGCTCCTTCAGTTCTCTCTCATGCTCTAAGAGCATCTTCCTCTCCTCTATGGCCAATCTCTTCTCCTCCCGCTCACTCTCCAGCCTGAGCTTCTGCAGCTCAAACTGCCTTGCCTCCCGCCTGTCCTCCAGCTCCTCTGGGGACAGACTGCTGCTGCCTGACCTGGCGGGTTCCCCCTACCCAAAAGCATATCCACCCTGGAAATAGGCTCCTCCACCTCCTCACTGAGATTACCTGGCTGCCCACTGGCATGTCTGGCTGCTACCCAGGCCCTCAGCGCCTTCTGTAGCTCCTCCTTCCTTGTGAGGCCTTTAATTTGGACTTTCAGGTTTTTACAAATTGCTCGTAGTTCCTTTACGGCGTAGGTTTCCAACCTATCCTCCTCAAAGATAACTTCCAGAGATGCAACGGATGATGCAGCTGTGTCAGGCATGACAAAAGTAGTGAGTTGAAAACTGGCAAGATCAAAAATAGGCCAAAAGAAAAAGAACCAGTATGTGGTACGTAATGGTCTGCGATATGGTAGTAGTGCACACCAATCACTGTAAGTCAAGTGCAAACACAAGTCCTATCCTCACCGCTGACAACCAATGTTAGAAATGGGATCTCTAGTTGGCAAGGGTTTGCACCTTTGTCCAAGTAGGGACCCTTCTTCCTAGTCAGGGTAAGGGTGTTACACTCGTGAAGTAACCCCTGCTCACCCTCGTGGTAGCTTGGCACGAGCAGTCAGGCTTAATTCAGAGGCAGTGTGTAAAGCATTTGCACATAACCAACAGTAATACAGTGTAAGCACTACAAACGGACACCACACCAGTTTAGAAAAATAACCAATTTTTATATACTCTAGACAAGACCAATTACGACAAAAATCCACAATACTATACTTTAAAAATGAATGCTTGATACGGTAACTTCTTCTTTGCAGGAATAGTTCAAAAACAAAGTTCGTACGAGTCGGTAGCTCCGTCCGAGCCTACCGCGATGCTGAAAACCACAGAGTCTAACAGTTCCAGCCGACCGCGTCGATACGGGCCAGCAGAGTCGTGAACAGACTCGGTCACAGTACCTTTCTCGTTGTGGCTGGTACGGTGTGTACGAGCCGGTCGGCGTTCGTCGCGGTTGCGGTGCAAGACGGAGCGATGTAAGGTGCGGTGTCCCTCGATGCGGTGCAGGCAGCGGCTCGATGAGCGTCGTGCAGACGGAGTCGGTGAGTCCAAGGCGTGCGTTGCAGGGTGAGACGATGCTCGATGCGGTGCTGACAGGTTGCGATGCAGGCGACCAAGCCGGAGTGCGGGAGCTGGCGTCGGACAGCGGTGCGAGTCGGAGCGGTGCGTCACAGACGTGCGAGCGGTGCCCCAAATGCGGTGTGGTCACGACTCTTGAGCCAGTTGCAGCGACCGCGTCGGTCGGGTCCGGCTGGTTCAGTGAAGCGATGCGATGCGAACTGCGGTGCACACAGGTCACGGTGCAAGCAGCGGCTCGGTGTTGGCGGCGTCGGACGTCGCCCACGGTGAGACCAAGGTTGCGATGCGAAGCGGGGCGATGCGGTCTGCGGTGCAAACAGGTCACCGGTCAGGGATGGATTCGGTTGACGGAGTCGGTTGCAGTTCCCTTCCTCTGTGGCAACTGAAACAGCGTTCCAGAAGCGGTACCCAGAGGCTTGTGAAGTCTTTGTAGTCCCTGAGACTTCTTAACAGGAGGCCTGCTCGGTTCCAGGCCCTTGGAGATACTCAGCACAAGTTTGTAGAAAGTTCAGTCCTTTCGCTGCCCAAGGCAGAAGCAGCAGCTGCAGGCCAACCCAACAAAGCAACAACACAGCAAAGGGGCAGTACTCCTCCTGGCAGCTCTTCCAGCTCTTCGTCTTGGAAGGTTCCTTGATTCCAGCGAGATCTAATTTCATGGGGTCAGGGCCCCAATATTTATATCCCAAATTCCTTTGTTCTCTGAAGGCAGAGAGGCCTTTGCCTAGTCCAAACCAGTTCTGGAGCACTTTGTTGACAAGTCTCCGTCCCTTCTTTCAGAGAGTAGGCCAGGGACATCAGACGCACCACAGGAGGTGGAGCCAGCATTGTGGAGGGAAGGCACTGTCCTATTCAGGGCCCAGGTGCAACTCCTCCCACCCATCTACATGTAGATCTTGCTATTCAGCCCTGTGCTGACTCACCCTGTCTCCTGGCATCCCCCAGCCCCTGTCACTCACACTCCAGACAAGGAATACACAACCTCGCAGAGGCAGGCTTGGATGGTTAGACAAGAAAATACCCACTTTATAAAAGTGGTATTTTCAAACACAGAATGTTAAAACCAACTTCACTAAAAGATGCATTTTATCATTCTGAGTCCAGGCATACTAAACTCGAATTTCTACCATGTTCCCGGGGTCAGTTAGGATTATAAGCTGTAATAATCAAAACTGCCCGTTCTGGCCTATGGGGAACAGGTAGCCTTGCAATAGTGAAAAACGAACTAGGCTGTAATTCACTATCAGGACATGCCACACACACCAGGGCATGTCCTACCTTTCGCATACAACGCACCCTGCCCACAGGGGTACCTTGGGCCTACCTTAGGGGTGACTAACATGTAGAAAAGGGAAGGTTTAGGGACTTGCAAGTGTGCGCACTTGCCAAGTCGACATGGCAGCCCCAGGCTGCGCACAGGCTCTGCAATGGCAGGCCCGAGTTACACTTTACGGGCTGTTTGCGTGGGTGGCACAATCCAGTGCTGCAGCCCACCAACAGCATTTGGTCTATAGGCCCTGGCACTCGCAGTGCACTTTACAAGGGACTGACACATAAACCAAATAGGCCAATCATGGAAACGCCAATCCGTAACACATTTTATACAGGAGCACTTGCACTTTCCCACTGGACAGCAGTGAGGAAAGTGCGCAGAATCATTACACCAGCAAAAACAGAGTCAAAACCAGGAGGTCAGAAAGCAAAAAGTCAGGGGAAACACGCCAAAAGATGCCAAGTCTAACACTCGTAATAAGGCCCCAAGTGTTGCTTATCAGTGGAACGCAGCAGTGGTGAAGTATGCTTTCTCTCACTGTTGACATAGTTGAGTATATCACTGTATTGCTTACAGCAGTGAGATATTACTGCAAGTACAATGTTGAATTGCAGTGAGTGGGCACTGCCACGTTTTATCTGGTAATACGCTATAAATCACAATGGTGTTATCAGAAAAAGATGGTATTCCATTCCTGAAAAGAAAGAGCACGCTGAAGACAGCCTTAAATTCCAATGTTAAATAGCTCAGTTTTAAAAGACAAAAAAATCTTAAATTATATTTCTATGGTAAATTTCTCCTGCAAGTTGTGCTACCTCAAAACAACCTGGTCAACACTTTGGGAAAATGAAGTGTCTTTGTGGTCGCTTAACTGCAATCAGTGTTTCAGAAAATTGCCTCTAGCTCTTCCTGAGGTACTTCAGACAATCGTATCTGTCTCTCTGGCAAGTAACTCTGCCTACTTAAAACTAGATAGTTATACTGAAATGCCTCTTGCGTATAAATATGACAATGTTTTGCCTTGCAAATAGTCTACCTTGCTTTTAAATTAACTATGTTCTAAATCTCTCTTTTAAGTTGTTTCAGAATTGGCTCTCTATTAGTATATATTAAATATTTTTCTACTCTCATTGATGCATATTCTGTGCATTATGTTTCTCTAGAAATATCATCAGCAAGAATTCACTCAGATTTATGCCTGAATTCCAAAAAGCTTTTGGAGAAATGGAAACCTTATGAACTTCATGAGTAGAACTGTATCATTGTGCTTGAAAAGATTAACCACAGACTACTGTTAAAGCAAACTATTATCCCAAGTCCCACCTCCTTCAATTCAGAAATAAATATATATTCAGTTAAAAGTTTTTAAATAACTTGCAGTGCCGTGAGCCCGTGCTGATTGCCACACTTCGTAAGCATACACAAAGGCCATCATTATGTGATCCCTAGATTTAGGTGTGGGATTTCAAGGGGTAGGAAGTGCAAAACCATAGTTTTAAACGAGGTATCCACAGCTGGAATTAGGGAATTGAGTTATTTCCCCCAAAATGTGTTTTTCCCCATTTGGGAAAATAACGGGCCAAAATCTGCATCATTTATCTTGCTTCGAGCAGGTAGTAAATGGGTGTGTGGATTTTCTTTTGATCTGTGGTGTCGGTGGCAGGCATGTGGGGGGGGCAAGGCAGAGCCAGTAAGGGAAGAGCTGGGGAAACATTCACAGCTTCCCTTCTTGTGTAGAAGCACGGCGAGCTGGGACTGGGTGCAGTACCCACATACCCCCACCTTTGGCATTTCCAGGGCCTGATATAAGGCTTGGTAATCCCAGCAGTGCCTGACAGGTCTTCCATTCACCCGGGCATTTCCCCCCGTGGACTGGAACACAAAGAGGCTGGTTGTGGAAGCCCCACAGTGGAGCTGGTGCCTTTGCCACTTTCCCAAGCTCCCCAAGGTTAATTGCAGCAAGCACGGGAAGGCTTCAAGAGAGTTAGAAAGAAAGGAAGAGAAGAGGAAGGTAAGGAGAAAGCGATCACCGAGGGGGACAAGAGAAAGGAGAGAAGGAGAGAGAAAGAGAATGAATGGATGGAAAGAGAGCGATAGCACAAGAAGACAAAGGGAGCGGAGCTGGTTTGAGCATTTTTGCCATGGCTGCTTTTGGTTCCCCAGTCCATCCCTGAATCCCAGGCCCAGAAATGTCAGACTATTCATAATGGCCCAGGGAAATATACCTCCAGGAAAACCACCCCAGAACACTCAAAATGAAGGGAAATGTCTAATTTTTGTATATTATTCTTAACTTTTAAATATCAGACTATTTCCAGAGTTTCTCAATGCATATTTACCTGGAGAGAAATTGGGCCTAAACAAGGAGGAAACAGACAAAAAGAGAACAGATGTGGAAGAGACACAGCATTAAAGTGGGCGTCATGAAAACACAGCTGTTGTATGAGATTTATGAGAGAAAAGCTGTATCTAAAAGGGCAATGGCCCTATCTTACTCAACTCTAGCATTGTTTTTCCTGCATACCTTAGAAAAAGTGATCTACAAAAGAGAGACTGAGGCAAAGTGAAATTGCGCTTATCGCTATAGTGGGTTATGGTTATACTTCGAATACATGGTGCACAAGTCTGGAATTCCAGTTGCATTAATTTTTCACATAGGAGAAACTCCGTCAACATTTGAGAAAAGTGTGACTCAGCACCCACTCATTGTCATAGTTTCTAATAATTAACAAGTTGATTCAAGGTATGGAGTTGAATCACAATTGAATCACATAATGCCCAGACGCAAAGATAATTTTCCTTAAAACTTTAATTTCCTTATTCCTGATCTTCTAATTTTTTAAAACATCTTTTTTTTGCCGTATCCAACCCGTTTCGTCAGAACAGGACTTCTTCAGGGATTGAGTTGATATGTCCTCTGTGTAATGTTGTGGCCAAGTGAACCTTGCGATTAGAGACTTATCTGATGCGATTGCTGGTTCACTTACAAAATATCGAAACCACAAATATCGTGGTATATAAATATTGAGTTAAAAATATCAAACACAAAAATATCGTTATCCTATACTTATAATGTAAATGACAAAAATATCTAATAAAAATCACTGTGCACTAATGTCGAATAAAACAATTTGATGATGATATGTGATGTCATTTAAGATGTCATCAGTGATGTCACTGACCATGTCATGAGTGATGCAATATGTGAGGTCATAAGCAGTGCATTGCGGGGGTGCGAGTTATAGTTAGATCACTTTCTATAACTGCTGAATGTCACTGGTTTTGTACGAGTGAAATGTGAGCCTAACTAGAACGTCCCTGTAACCTTTGTTTTTTTCTGTCAATTTCTAAGGTTTTTTAAATGCAAATTCCTAACTATAGCGTCCTTCTAACCTTTGTTTTTTCAATGAATTTCTAAGGTTTTTTTAAATGCTAATTCCTAACTATAACGTCCTTGTAACCTTTGGTTTTTTCATTGAATTTCTAAGGTTTTTATGTAGTAGTCACGTTTGCAAGTGGTGAAGAAAGGGGGCTGGGCCTCCAACCAGCTCGCAGAAATCCCATTGTGTAGGACTTACAGGAGGTACCAGGAGGGCTTCTTGGCCCCCAAGGCCCCTCAAGAGTAGAGTGGACTTTATCCCCCAACCAGTAGTGTGCCAGGAGGCGCGTTTGTAGAGTGGTGGAGAAAGGGGGCATAGACTCTGAAGACCTCTTAACTATCCCACTGTGTGGGACTTACTGGAAGTAACAGAAGGGGTAGTTGGTCACAAGGGCGACCTTGGGGGCCAACTACCCCTCATGCTGCCTCGAATAAGTCCCACACAGCAGGATTGCTGAGAGGTTGTTGGAGGCCATGCCCCCTTTCTCCACCACTCTGCAAACGTGCCTCCTGGCGGACTACTAGTAGGGGGATGAAGTCCCTTTGGCGTTTGAGGGTCGTTGGGCCAACTAACCCTCCTATTACCTCCAGTAAAGCCCATATAGCTGGATTGCTGAGAGGTCATCAGAGGCCACGACCCCTTTCTCCACCACTCTACAAACGCACCTCCTGGCACACTACTGGTTGGAGGAAAAAGCCCTCAGGAGGCAAAGGGACTTCATCCACAACCAGCAGCGCACCAGGAGGGGTGTTTTCAGAGTGGTGAGAAAGGGGGCGAGGCATCCAAATACCTCTCAGTAATCCCGCTGTGTGGGGCTTACTGGAGGTAACAGGAGGTCTTGTTGGCCCCCATGGACCCTCAGCAGCAAAGGAGACTTTATCCCCCAACCAGCAGCATGCCAGGAGCTGCGTTTTCAGAGTGGTGGAGAAAGGGGGCGGAGCCTCCAGTGAGTTGTCGGGCATTCTTTTCTTGTTTTAAGGAAGGGGGGCTGCATAGCCCCTCTTCCCTGGGCCGATTTTGGCCCCGGGACCCCGTCCCCTGGAGCTGGGTATTTTTAGAATGGGGAGGGGGTCCACACGGCTCCCCTCCCGGAATGATTACAGCCCCTGAGACTCCATCCTCGGGGCCCAGCTTTTTATTTTTTTCAATAAAGGAAGGGGGGCCAAGTGGCCCTCCTTCCCTGGCCCGATTTTGGCCCCAGGGACCCCATTCCCCGGGGCCCAACACTTTCTAAAAATTGTTTTTATTTTTAAGAAAAGAGAGGGGGCTGCACGGCCTCCCTCCTGGGCCAATTTTGGCACTGGGGACCTTATCCCCCAGGGCCCAGCCTCTAGTCTGGGTGCCCTGGTCCCACCCGGGGCACCCAGTTACCTTGTTGGGGTCCGCGGGGAGCCTCAAGGCCCCAGTGGTCGCTGCCAGCTCCCCGTCTCCTGCGGGAGCCGGCATTGCTTTTGGACAGAGTGAGCTGCTAAACATGCAGCTCCCTCTGTCCAAAAGCAATTCTGCTCTGCTCGAGTCAGCGAGAGCATTTTACATACTCTCGCGGACTCAAAGCAGAGCAACTTTGCTATTGCTATGGCTTAATCCACACAACCTGGACAGCATTCACTTTGAATCAGTTACAGAATGACCATACCCAGAATACATCGCAAGCAATGTGCACGAAGTCCCATTGGGGCGGGGTAGTTGGTTTATAGTTCGCATTGGATGCCGGGACTGTTCGTGGAGAGCCAGTGAACAAGGGCATGGCGCCCAAAATGCATTTGGTACCTTCTGGGGGAGAAGCATGACGTACTTACGACCTGGGAAATAAAGATTGGAGTTACTTACCCACTGTGTTGGCGTTCCTTTAAGGGTAACCTTCTTTGTGTGTAATATATATATATATATATATATATATATATATATATATCACTACCAGTCTCTCTCCTTCACGAAAAGAGGTGACCAGCTCCGGGGGTTAAAAGAAGGGCTTTATTGATGTAAAAGCGATAGCAGTCCAAGGGTCCCTGAAACGCTGGGCAGACGCGTTTCAGCCTCAATAAGCTTTCCTCAGTGCCCCATTTCAGTGTCCTCGATGTTTCAGGAGATTCGCCGCTCTGTTGTTTAAAAACGATCACACCCCATCACGTGATCGCTGGCTCCTCCTATGCCTCACAGCTGTGAGGCACCTCACGCTACTCCTGCTGTTGCACTGCATTCTGGGCGTTGGAGTTCACCTATGGAGCCCAATACAGTGACGGGACTTCCACAACATCACGTGATGCCACCAAACAGTGTTGGATGGTGCTCCCTCGCCGTTGCAGCTGTCCAGCAGGTAAAGTCCTTCGTTTGTCCCCCTTATCAGGCAGAATAAATTCCGCCTACTCTCTCCCCAATGAAACAATCACCACCAAGTGGAGCACTGGGGGGGGCTACGCGTTAGCAGTTTTATGCACAAACCATATATATATATATTGCAAATGTGTCTCCAGGCTTGGTGCTACTGTGTGAGGAGGCTGGATGTAGGGGACACAGGACGCTTATCCCCAGCAAATCCGCCGGATTTTCCTACTGCAGCTCGAGGTATTCCAGCAAAGTGCATGATGGTACCAGTGGTTCGTGGGATACAACTACTGACGCGTCGGCACGATTATGAGCTGCAGCTGGGCCCTTCACTATTGCGGTGGGAGGAGCTCTATAAACATTTACTAGGACACTCTGAGACGGACTGAGGCATTTGAGAAAGGCTGATTGCCGAAACCGATCATGCCGAATTCTTTAATAAAAGTCCTGTGAAGCCCCGCTGTGTCCTTTTCTTCTGTCCGAAGTGGAACGAAGGTGTTGTCATGTTTTGCGTCCAGCCTGTGGTGCGCTAAAAGGGACCCTTCCATCAAGTGGTTGCGATTACACTGGTATTTGGAAACTGTATGTGTCCGAGGGATCGGAATTTCGCAATCCGCCTACTTACCTGAGGTAACTGAGTATCTGCTGCCATGGTGCGGTCCAACACTGTGTGGAGAGGCACTTTTCATTGAAATGTGTCTCCAGGCTTGGTGCTACTGTGTGAGGAGGCTGGAAGTAGGGGACACAAGGACGCTTATCCCCAGCAAATCCGCCAGATTTTCCTACTGCAGCTCGAGGTATTCCAGCAGAGTGCATGATGGTAGCAGTGGTTCGTGGGATAGAACTACTGACGCGTCGAGACGATTACGAGCTGCAGCTGGGCCCTTCACTATTGCCATGGGAGGAGCTCTATAAACATTTACTAGGACACTCTGAGACGGACTGAGGCATTTGAGAAAGGCTGATTGCCGAAACCGGTCATGCCGAATTCTTTAATAAACGTCCTGTGAAGCCCCGCTGTGTCCTTTTCTTCTGTCTGAAGTCGAACGAAGGTGTTGTCATGTTTTGCGTACAGCCTGTGGTGCGCTAAAAGGGACCCTTCCATCAAGTGGTCGCGATTACACTGGCATTTGGAAACTGTATGTGTCCGAGGGATCGGAATTTCGCGAGCCGCCTACTTACCTGAGGTAACTGAGTATCTGCTGCCATGGTGCGGTCCAACACTGTGTGGAGAGGCACTTTTCATTGCAAATGTGTCTCCAGGCTTGGTGCTACTGTGTGAGGAGGCTGGAAGTAGGGGACACAAGGACGCTTATCCCCAGCAAATCCGCCGGATTTTCCTACTGCAGCTCGAGGTATTCCAGCAGAGTGCATGACGGTACCAGTGGTTCGTGGCATAGAACTACTGACGCTTCGGCATGATTACGAGCTGCAGCTGGGCCCTTCACTATTGTGGTGGGAGGAGCTCTATAAACATTTACTAGGACACTCTGAGACGGACTGAGGCATTTGAGAATGGCTGATTGCCGAAACCGGTCATGCCGAATTCTTTAATAAACGTCCTGTGAAGCCCCGCTGTGTCCTTTTCTTCTGTCCGAAGTGGAACGAAGGTGTTGTCATATATATATATATATATATATATATATATATATATATATATATATATATATATATATATATATATATATATATATTTAAAACTATAGCAAATAAACTGGAACCAATTAAGAAAACTTACCAATTTTATTACACATAAAAAAGTAAACAGTTTACAAAACCATATTTAAAACAAATCCTGCATATAACAAGCTTTTCTAATTAAAAATAATATAATTTTAAATGCACATAGATTTTAAAATAATAAAATTGTAAACAATCTAAACAAAACTATAGAATTGTAGGAATAATACATATACTATTCCCACTCCAGTCAGTGCAACAGTAGGGAAAGCGTTGGACTCAGGAGGGGTAAAATGTACTATTCCCACTCCAGTCTGTGCAACTGTAGGGTAAGCGTTGGACTCAGGAGGGTCAAATTTACTATTCCCACTCCAGTTGGTGCAACAGTAGGGAAAGTGTTATATTGCGGAGGGGTAAAAGTTACTATTCCCACTCCAGTCAGTGCAACAGTAGGAAATGGATTGGGCTCAGGAGGGGTAAAATGTACTATTCCCACTCCAGTCGGTGCAACAGTAGGGAAAGGGTTGGACTCAGCAGAGTTAACAGTTTACTATTCCTACTCCAGTCTGTGCAACAGTAAGGAAAGTGTTGGATTGCAGAGGGGTAAAATTTACTATTCCTATTCCAGTCGGTGCAAAAGTTGGGAAAGGGTTGGACTCAGGAGAGGTAACAATTTATTATTCCCACTCCAGTTTGTGCAACAGTAGAGAAAGTGTTGGATTGTGGTGGGGTAAAATTTACTAATCCCACTCCTGCTTGTGCAGCAGTAGGGAAAGGGTTGGACTCAGGAGGAGTAACAATTTACTATTCCCAGTCCAGTCTGTGCAACAGTAGAGAAAGCATTGGGTTGCGGAGGGGTAACAATTTACTATTCCCACTCCAGTCTGTGCAACATTAGAGAAAGCTTTGCATTGCAGAGGGGTAAAATGTACTATTCCCACTCCAGTCTATACAACAGTAGAGAGAGAGTAGTTCACTTCAAACAAATAAAATATTTTCACCACTACATTAAATGACAAGAAAATAAATAATTAAATATAAAATATATATAAACATTTTTAAAAAATTAAATAGTTACATATTTATTACAATGTTCAATAAATATTTTAAATTAAAACAAATATTATTAATATTATTAAAATAGCACACTATTCTCACAATCATAATAACCAACAAATATAATGTTATTTACAATTAAAAAGCATAAAACAATCAAAATATAACATAATAAATAACACGCTTTTAAAAAACAAAATAACTATTTTCACATTTATTATAACTTAAATAACTTCCTACCCTATACTTCTACAAGCTAAACAACACACACCTAAAATATATTAAAAAAATTATAAAATTGAAATTTTACAAAATTAATTATTAATAAACAATTAATAGTAATTAACTAATAATAAAATAATTATATTTAATTAACTTCCCACCCTTAATCCCTACTAATGCAACAACACACACATAATATATAAATAAAAATTATCTTATTTACATAATTAATTGTCAATTAAACAATTAATGACAATTAGCTAACAATAAATTAATTATACTAAATAACTTCCCACACTTTACCCCTACAAACCCAACAACACGCACCTGATATATAACTTAAAAAATCTTAATTACCCAATTTACATAAATAATTATCAATTGGATAATTATTAATAATGAACATTAAGTATTAGTTACTATAATGAATTTCCTTCCCATCCTTTACCTCTACATGAACCACAACTCATACCAAAAATATAAATACAAAATTAAATTAATTACACAATGTGCATAATTAATAATCAATTAAATAATTAATAATTAAAAATGTATTATTAATTATTTATAATTAAATTACTGCTTACCCTATACCCTTATCAACCCGACAACCCACTTTGGTACTAAATATAACAATGAACTATGAAATTAAATTTAAAAACAACAAATATACAAAGTATATTAAAAACAATTAACAATAATAATACAAACAAATTATACTATATACAATTAAAATATATACTAAAATATATATAAATAATTAAAAGACCATATTATTAACAACAATATTTTTGTCCACGATATTCACAACATAGATATTTTTAACATCAATATTAACAACATAGATATTGTTAACATCGATATTATTTACCTTAAAATTTGTTTTCTTGTCAAAAATATTTTTGACCACATTTGTGCATCACAAAATTTGCAACTTGATATTTTTGCATCTCTATATTTTTTTCGATATTTTGTCTGAAAACCGCGATTGCTATCAGATATCCTAAATAGCATTTCTGTAAAATTCCTAAAACATAGGAGTCTTCCAACATGAGGTCTCATTTGTCATTTCCAGTTTTAATGCCATAGTGTATGTAAGAAATGGGTTCTCTAGTTGGCAGTGCGAACCCTCACTCTAGTCAGAGTAAGGGAGAAACACAGCTAAGACAACCCCAGCTCACGCCCTTGGTAGCTTGGCACAAGCAGTAAGGCTTATCTCAGAGGCAATGTGTAAAGCATACACACACAGTAACACAGTGAAAACACTACAAAAGGAGACCATACCAATTTAGAAAAATAACCAATATTTTTCTGAATAAAGCAAGACCAAAATGACAAATATCCAACATACACAAGTCGAAATATCACTTTTAAAAGATTAAGCAAGGTTAGTCCATAAAAATCAATGGATGCGTTTGTTTAAGCACAAAGTACCTTAGATGCGTCAAAAATCAAAGACGGTGCAAGGTACAGGGGAGGTGAGATGCCGGAAAAGCAAAGTGATGCATTGGTTCCTTACTACACAGGGGAGGTGATGCGTCGGTTCCTTACTGGCAGGGGTGGTGATGCATCGGTTCCTTACTGCTATGCACGGTAGGTGATGTGTCGGTTCCTTACTGACAGGGAAGGTGATGCATTGACTCATGACTGGCAGGGGAGGTGATGCACCAGTTTTCCGGACACACGGCCTCGGTTCCTTACTGCGGTGCGGTGTCTATGTGGCAAAACTCCAGACGCGCTGCATCGATGCGGCACTGCAGGTGCTGCATCAATTTCACAGCCACGAGGCAGGCACTGCGTCGATTCTTCAGCCACGAGCAGGTGCTGCATCGGAGTCGGAGTGGGAACCACGGATGTCAGTGAAATGGTGGTTGAGACTCAAGCTGCGGAGATTTTTCCAGTGCACTGCGATGGCGAGCTGGGGCCTGCGAATAAAGCTGTGGATGATGCTTCAGGCAGTAACCGCACTTCGGTGCAGGCAGCAGTGATTCATCGAACTTTTGCAGCGATTAATTGAGAAAATAGGCGCTGGGAGTCGAAGAATGGATTTTCTCATCACCAGGTTCACTTCCAAGAGCTCGGAATTGGATTGGGCACCAATTGGTAAGTCAGGAGTCTCAGTAGAAAGCCCAGGCACTGGTAGGTAAATTCTTTGATGACCCTGAGACTTCTTAACAGGACAAACACAAGGAGAAGATGGACGGAGTGCTGAAACTTTTCAAACACTCACCCCCAGTCACAGATCTGGGTTGAATCCATCATCATTCTGTAGCTCACTTTGCCACCCCAGTTCAGACACAGCTATATGCAAATCAGTCTTGACCCTGTGCCTCATGGGAACAGTCCAGACCGACCTGCCAAGCCATGTCTTCCCTGGACCGGAATCAAGCATCCTGGGACCGGTTTCGGGCTAACAGTCCTCATCAGCCAGGCTAGCTTGAATCCAGTGGCAAAGTAAGCAAGGGACCCACGTCTGGGCATACCCTGCCAACTTAGGGCGAACAAAGCAAACACAAGGAGATGATGGACGGAGTGCTGAAACTTTTCAAACACTCACCCCCAGTCACAGATCTGGGTTGAATCCATCATCATTCTTTAGCTCACTTTGCCACCCCAGTGCAGACACAGTTATATGCAAATCAGTCTTGACCCTGTGCCTCATGGGAACAGTCCAGACCGAACTGCCAAGCCATGTCTTCCCTGGACCGGAATCAAGCATCCTGGGAAAGGGTTTCGGGCTAACAGCCCTCATCAGCCAGGCTAGCTTGAATCCAGTGGCAAAGTGAGCAAGGGACCCAAGTCTGGGCATACCCTGCCAACTTAGGGCGAACAAAGCAAACACAAGGAGATGATGGACGGAGTGCTGAAACTTTTCAAACACTCACCCCCAGTCACAGATCTGGGTTGAATCCATCATCATTCTTTATCTCACTTTGCCACCCCAGTTCAGACACAGCTATATGCAAATCAGTCTTGACCCTGTGCCTCATCTGAACAGTCCAGACCGAACTGCCAAGCCATGTCTTCCCTGGACCGGAATCAAGCATCCTGGGACTGGTTTCGGGCTAACAGGCCTCATCAGCCAGGCTAGCTTGAATCCAGTGGCAAAGTGAGCAAGGGACCCACGTCTGGGCATACACTGCCAACGTAGGGCGAACAAAGCAAACACACGGAGATGATGGACGGAGTGCTGAAACTTTTCAAACACTCACCCCCAGTCACAGATCTGGGTTGAATCCATCATCATTCTTTAGCTCACTTTGCCACCCCAGTTCAGACACCGCTATATGCAAATCAGTCTTGACCCCGTGCCTCATGGGAACAGTCCAGACCGAACTGCCAAGCCATGTCTTCCCTGGACCGGAATCAAGCATCCTGGGACCGGTTTCGGGCTAACAACCCTCATCAGCCAGGCTAGCTTGAATCCAGTGGCAAAGTGAGCAAGGGACCCACGTCTGGGCATACCCTGCCAACTTAGGGCGAACAACGCAAACACAAGGAGATGATGGACGGAGTGCTGAAACTTTTCAAACACTCACCCCCAGTCACAGATCTGGGTTGAATCCATCATCATTCTTTAGCTCACTTTGCCACCCCAGTTCAGACACAGCTATATGCAAATCAGTCTTGACCCTGTGCCTCATGGGAACAGTCCAGACCGAACTGCCAAGCCATATCTTCCCTGGACCGGAATCAAGCATCCTGGGACCGGTTTCGGGCTAACAGCCCTCATCAGCCAGGCTAGCTTGAATCCAGTGGCAAAGTGAGCAAGGGACCCACGTCTGGGCATATCCTGCCAACTTAGGGTGAACAAAGCAAACACAAGGAGATGATGGACGGAGTGCTGAAACTTTTCAAACACTCACCCCCAGTCACAGATCTGGGTTGAATCCATCATCATTCTTTAGCTCACTTTGCCACCCCAGTTCAGACACAGCTATATGCAAATCAGTCTTGACCCTGTGCCTCAATGGAACAGTCCAGACCGAACTGCCAAGCCATGTCTTCCTGGACCGGAATCAAGCATCCTGGGACCGGTTTCGGGCTAACAGCCCTCATCAGCCAGGCTAGCTTGAATCCAGTGTCAAAGTGAGCAAGAGACCCACGTCTGGGCATACCCTGCCAACTTAGGGCGAACAACGCAAACACAAGGAGATGATGGACGGAGTGCTGAAACTTTTCAAACACTCACCCCCAGTCACAGATCTGGGTTGAATCCATCATCATTCTTTAGCTCACTTTGCCACCCCAGTTCAGACACAGCTATATGAAAATCAGTCGTGACTCTGTGCCTCATGGGAACAGTCCAGACCGAACTGCCAAGCCATGTCTTCCCTGGACCGGAATCAAGCATCCTGGGACCGGTTTCTGGCTAACAGCCCTCATCAGCCAGGCTAGCTTGAATCCAGTGGCAAAGTGAGCAAGGGATCCACGTCTGGGCATACCCTGCCAATTTAGGGCGAACAAAGCAAACACAAGGAGATGATGGACGGAGTGCTGAAACTTTTCAAACACTCACCCCCAGTCACAGATCTGGGTTGAATCCATCATCATTCTTTAGCTCACTTTGCCACCCCAGTTCAGACACAGCTATATGCAAATCAGTCTTGACCCTGTGCCTCATGGGAACAGTCCAGACCGAACTGCCAGGCCATGTCTTCCCTGGACCGGAATCAAGCATTTTAGGACCGGTTTTGGGCTAACAGCCCTCATCAACCAGGCTAGCTTGAATCCAGTGGCAAAGTGAGCAAGGGACCCACGTCTGGGCACACCCTGCCAACTTAGGGCGAACAAAGCAAGCACAAGGAGATGATGGACGGAGTGCTGAAACTTTTCAAACACTCACCCCCAGTCACAGATCTGGGTTGAATCCATCATCATTCTTTAGCTCACTTTGCCACCCCAGTTCAGACACAGCTTTATGCAAATCAGTCTATACCCTGTGCCTCATGGGAACAGTCCAGACCGAACTGCCAAGCAATGTCTTCCCTGGACCGGAATCAAGCATCCTGGGACAGGTTTCGGGCTAACAGCCCTCATCAGCCAGGCTAGCTTGAATCCAGTGGCAAAGTGAGCAAGGGACCCACGTCTGGGCATACCCTGCCAACTTAGGGCAAACAAAGCAAACACAAGGAGATGATGGACGGAGTGCTGAAACTTTTCAAACACTCACCCCCAGTCACAGATCTGGGTTGAATCCATCATCATTCTTTAGCTCACTTTGCCACCCCAGTTCAGACACAGCTATATGCAAATCAGTCTTGACCCTGTGCCTCATGGGAACAGTCCAGACCGAACTGCCAAGCCATGTCTTCCCTGTACCGGAATCAAGCATCCTGGGACCGGTTTCAGGCTATCAGCCCTCATCAGCCAGGCTAGCTTGAATCGAGTGGCAAAGTGAGCAAGGGACCCACGTCTGGCCATACCCTGCCAACTTAGGGTGAACAAAGCAAACACAAGGAGATGATGGACGGAGTGCTGAAACTTTTCAAACACTCACCCCCAGTCACAGATCTGGGTTGAATCCATCATCATTCTTTAGCTCACTTTGCCACCCCAGTTCAGACACAGCTATATGCAAATCAGTCTTGACCCTGTGCCTCATGGGAACAGTCCAGACCGAACTACCAAGCCATGCCTTCCCTGGACCGGAATCAAGCATCCTGGGACAGGTTTCTGGCTAACAGCCCTCATCAGCCAGGCTAGCTTGAATCCAGGGGCAAAGTGAGCAAGGGACCCACGTCTGGGCATACCGTGCCAACTTAGGTGCGAACAAAGCAAACACAAGGAGATGATGGACGGAGTGCTGAAACTTTTCAAACACTCACCCCCAGTCACAGATCTGGGTTGAATCCATCATCATTCTTTAGCTCACTTTGCCACCCCAGTTCAGACACAGCTATATGCAAATCAGTCTTGACCCTGTGCCTCATGGGAACAGTCCAGACCGAACTGCCAAGCCATGCCTTCCCTGGACCGGAATCAAGCATCCTGGGACAGGTTTCTGGCTAACAGCCCTCATCAGCCAGGCTAGCTTGAATCCAGTGGCAAAGTGAGCAAGGGACCCACGTCTGGGCATACCCTGCCAACTTAGTGCGAACAAAGCAAACACAAGGAGATGATGGACAGAGTGCTGAAACTTTTCAAACACTCTCCCCCAGTCACAGATCTGGGTTGAATCCATCATCATTCTTTAGCTCACTTTGCCACCCCAGTTCAGACACAGCTATATGCAAATCAGTCTTGACCCTGTGCCTCATGGGAACAGTTCAGACCGAACTGCCAAGCCAAGTCTTCCCTGGACCGGAATCAAGCATCCTGGGACCGGTTTCGGGCTAACAGCCCTCATCAGCCAGTATAGCTTGAATCCAGTGGCAAAGTGAGCAAGGGACCAACGTCTGGGCATACCCTGCCAACTTAGGGCGTACAAAGCAAACACAAGGAGATGATGGACGGAGTGCTGAAACTTTTCAAACACTCACCCCCAGTCACAGATCTGGGTTGAATCCATCATCATTCTTTAGCTCACTTTGCCACCCCAGTTCAGACACAGCTATATGCAAATCAGTCTTGACCCTGTGCCTCATGGGAACAGTCCAGACCGAACTGCCAAGCCATGTCTTCCCTGGACCGGAATCAAGCATCCCGGGACCGGTTTCGGGCTAACAGCCCTCATCAGCCAGGCTAGCTTGAATCCAGTGGCAAAGTGAGCAAGGGACCCACGTCTGGGCATACCCTGCCAGCTTAGGGCGAACAAAGCAAACACAAGGAGATGATGGACGGAGTGCTGAAACTTTTCAAACACTCAACCCCAGTCACAGATCTGGGTTGAGTCCATCATCATTCTTTAGCTCACATTGCCACCCCAGTTCAGACACAGCTATATGCAAATCAGTCTTGACCCTGTGCCTCATGGGAACAGTCCAGACCGAACTGCCAAGCCATGTCTTCCCTGGACCGGAATCAAGCATCCTTGGACCGGTTTCGGGCTAACAGTCCTCATCAGCCAGGCTAGCTTGACGCCAGTGGCAAAGTGAGGAAGGGACCCACGTCTGGGCATACCCTGCCAACTTAGGGTGAACAAAGCAAACACAAGGAGATGATGAACGGAGTGCTGAAACTTTTCAAACACTCACCCCCAGTCACAGATCTGGGTTGAATCCATCATCATTCTTTAGCTCACTTTGCCACCCCAGTTCAGACACCGCTATATGCAAATCAGTCTTGACCCCGTGCCTCATGGGAACAGTCCAGACCGAACTGCCAAGCCATGTCTTCCCTGGACCGGAATCAAGCATCCTGGGACCGGTTTCGGGCTAACAACCCTCATCAGCCAGGCTAGCTTGAATCCAGTGGCAAAGTGAGCAAGGGACCCACGTCTGGGCATACCCTGCCAACTTAGGGCGAACAACGCAAACACAAGGAGATGATGGACGGAGTGCTGAAACTTTTCAAACACTCACCCCCAGTCACAGATCTGGGTTGAATCCATCATCATTCTTTAGCTCACTTTGCCACCCCAGTTCAGACACAGCTATATGCAAATCAGTCTTGACCCTGTGCCTCATGGGAACAGTCCAGACCGAACTGCCAAGCCATATCTTCCCTGGACCGGAATCAAGCATCCTGGGACCGGTTTCGGGCTAACAGCCCTCATCAGCCAGGCTAGCTTGAATCCAGTGGCAAAGTGAGCAAGGGACCCACGTCTGGGCATATCCTGCCAACTTAGGGTGAACAAAGCAAACACAAGGAGATGATGGACGGAGTGCTGAAACTTTTCAAACACTCACCCCCAGTCACAGATCTGGGTTGAATCCATCATCATTCTTTAGCTCACTTTGCCACCCCAGTTCAGACACAGCTATATGCAAATCAGTCTTGACCCTGTGCCTCAATGGAACAGTCCAGACCGAACTGCCAAGCCATGTCTTCCCTGGACCGGAATCAAGCATCCTGGGACCGGTTTCGGGCTAACAGCCCTCATCAGCCAGGCTAGCTTGAATCCAGTGTCAAAGTGAGCAAGAGACCCACGTCTGGGCATACCCTGCCAACTTAGGGCGAACAACGCAAACACAAGGAGATGATGGACGGAGTGCTGAAACTTTTCAAACACTCACCCCCAGTCACAGATCTGGGTTGAATCCATCATCATTCTTTAGCTCACTTTGCCACCCCAGTTCAGACACAGCTATATGAAAATCAGTCGTGACTCTGTGCCTCATGGGAACAGTCCAGACCGAACTGCCAAGCCATGTCTTCCCTGGACCGGAATCAAGCATCCTGGGACCGGTTTCTGGCTAACAGCCCTCATCAGCCAGGCTAGCTTGAATCCAGTGGCAAAGTGAGCAAGGGATCCACGTCTGGGCATACCCTGCCAATTTAGGGCGAACAAAGCAAACACAAGGAGATGATGGACGGAGTGCTGAAACTTTTCAAACACTCACCCCCAGTCACAGATCTGGGTTGAATCCATCATCATTCTTTAGCTCACTTTGCCACCCCAGTTCAGACACAGCTATATGCAAATCAGTCTTGACCCTGTGCCTCATGGGAACAGTCCAGACCGAACTGCCAGGCCATGTCTTCCCTGGACCGGAATCAAGCATTTTAGGACCGGTTTTGGGCTAACAGCCCTCATCAACCAGGCTAGCTTGAATCCAGTGGCAAAGTGAGCAAGGGACCCACGTCTGGGCACACCCTGCCAACTTAGGGCGAACAAAGCAAGCACAAGGAGATGATGGACGGAGTGCTGAAACTTTTCAAACACTCACCCCCAGTCACAGATCTGGGTTGAATCCATCATCATTCTTTAGCTCACTTTGCCACCCCAGTTCAGACACAGCTTTATGCAAATCAGTCTATACCCTGTGCCTCATGGGAACAGTCCAGACCGAACTGCCAAGCAATGTCTTCCCTGGACCGGAATCAAGCATCCTGGGACAGGTTTCGGGCTAACAGCCCTCATCAGCCAGGCTAGCTTGAATCCAGTGGCAAAGTGAGCAAGGGACCCACGTCTGGGCATACCCTGCCAACTTAGGGCAAACAAAGCAAACACAAGGAGATGATGGACGGAGTGCTGAAACTTTTCAAACACTCACCCCCAGTCACAGATCTGGGTTGAATCCATCATCATTCTTTAGCTCACTTTGCCACCCCAGTTCAGACACAGCTATATGCAAATCAGTCTTGACCCTGTGCCTCATGGGAACAGTCCAGACCGAACTGCCAAGCCATGTCTTCCCTGTACCGGAATCAAGCATCCTGGGACCGGTTTCAGGCTATCAGCCCTCATCAGCCAGGCTAGCTTGAATCGAGTGGCAAAGTGAGCAAGGGACCCACGTCTGGCCATACCCTGCCAACTTAGGGTGAACAAAGCAAACACAAGGAGATGATGGACGGAGTGCTGAAACTTTTCAAACACTCACCCCCAGTCACAGATCTGGGTTGAATCCATCATCATTCTTTAGCTCACTTTGCCACCCCAGTTCAGACACAGCTATATGCAAATCAGTCTTGACCCTGTGCCTCATGGGAACAGTCCAGACCGAACTACCAAGCCATGCCTTCCCTGGACCGGAATCAAGCACCCTGGGACAGGTTTCTGGCTAACAGCCCTCATCAGCCAGGCTAGCTTGAATCCAGGGGCAAAGTGAGCAAGGGACCCACGTCTGGGCATACCGTGCCAACTTAGTGCGAACAAAGCAAACACAAGGAGATGATGGACGGAGTGCTGAAACTTTTCAAACACTCACCCCCAGTCACAGATCTGGGTTGAATCCATCATCATTCTTTAGCTCACTTTGCCACCCCAGTTCAGACACAGCTATATGCAAATCAGTCTTGACCCTGTGCCTCATGGGAACAGTCCAGACCGAACTGCCAAGCCATGCCTTCCCTGGACCGGAATCAAGCATCCTGGGACAGGTTTCTGGCTAACAGCCCTCATCAGCCAGGCTAGCTTGAATCCAGTGGCAAAGTGAGCAAGGGACCCACGTCTGGGCATACCCTGCCAACTTAGTGCGAACAAAGCAAACACAAGGAGATGATGGACAGAGTGCTGAAACTTTTCAAACACTCTCCCCCAGTCACAGATCTGGGTTGAATCCATCATCATTCTTTAGCTCACTTTGCCACCCCAGTTCAGACACAGCTATATGCAAATCAGTCTTGACCCTGTGCCTCATGGGAACAGTTCAGACCGAACTGCCAAGCCAAGTCTTCCCTGGACCGGAATCAAGCATCCTGGGACCGGTTTCGGGCTAACAGCCCTCATCAGCCAGTATAGCTTGAATCCAGTGGCAAAGTGAGCAAGGGACCAACGTCTGGGCATACCCTGCCAACTTAGGGCGTACAAAGCAAACACAAGGAGATGATGGACGGAGTGCTGAAACTTTTCAAACACTCACCCCCAGTCACAGATCTGGGTTGAATCCATCATCATTCTTTAGCTCACTTTGCCACCCCAGTTCAGACACAGCTATATGCAAATCAGTCTTGACCCTGTGCCTCATGGGAACAGTCCAGACCGAACTGCCAAGCCATGTCTTCCCTGGACCGGAATCAAGCATCCCGGGACCGGTTTCGGGCTAACAGCCCTCATCAGCCAGGCTAGCTTGAATCCAGTGGCAAAGTGAGCAAGGGACCCACGTCTGGGCATACCCTGCCAGCTTAGGGCGAACAAAGCAAACACAAGGAGATGATGGACGGAGTGCTGAAACTTTTCAAACACTCAACCCCAGTCACAGATCTGGGTTGAGTCCATCATCATTCTTTAGCTCACATTGCCACCCCAGTTCAGACACAGCTATATGCAAATCAGTCTTGACCCTGTGCCTCATGGGAACAGTCCAGACCGAACTGCCAAGCCATGTCTTCCCTGGACCGGAATCAAGCATCCTTGGACCGGTTTCGGGCTAACAGTCCTCATCAGCCAGGCTAGCTTGACGCCAGTGGCAAAGTGAGGAAGGGACCCACGTCTGGGCATACCCTGCCAACTTAGGGTGAACAAAGCAAACACAAGGAGATGATGAACGGAGTGCTGAAACTTTTCAAACACTCACCCCCAGTCACAGATCTGGGTTGAATCCATCATCATTCTTTAGCTCACTTTGCCACCCCTTTTCAGACACAGCTATATGCAAATCAGTCTATACCCTGTGCCTCATGGGAGCAGTCCAGACCGAACTGCCAAGCAATGTCTTCCCTGGACCGGAATCAAGCATCCTGGGACCGGTTTCAGGCTAACAGCCCTCATCAGCCAGGCTAGCTTGAATCCAGTGGCAAAGTGAGCAAGGGACCCACGTCTGGGCATACCCTGCCAACTTAGGGCGAACAAAGCAAACACAAGGAGATGATGGACGGAGTGCTGAAACTTTTCAAACACTCACCCCCAGTCACAGATCTGGGTTGAATCCATCATCATTCTTTAGCTCACTTTGCCACCCCAGTTCAGACACAGCTATATGCAAATCAGTCTATACCCTGTGCCTCATGGGAACAGTCCAGACCGAACTGCCAAGCAATGTCTTCCCTGGACCGGAATCAAGTATCCTGGGACAGGTTTCGGGCTAACAGCCCTCATCAGCCAGGCTAGCTTGAATCCAGTGGCAAAGTGAGCAAGGGACCCACGTCTGGGCATACCCTGCCAACTTAGGGCGAACAAAGCAAACACAAGGAGATGATGGACGGAGTGCTGAAACTTTTCAAACACTCACCCCCAGTCACAGATCTGGGTTGAATCCATCATCATTCTTTAGCTCACTTTGCCACCCCAGTTCAGACACAGCTATATGCAAATCAGTCTTGACCCTGTGCCTCATGGGAACAGTCCAGACCGAACTGCCAAGCCATGCCTTCCCTGGACCGGAATCAAGCATCCTGGGACAGGTTTCTGGCTAACAGCCCTCATCAGCCAGGCTAGCTTGAATCCAGTGGCAAAGTGAGCAAGGGACCCACATCTGGGCATACCCTGCCAACTTAGTGCGAACAAAGCAAACACAAGGAGATGATGGACAGAGTGCTGAAACTTTTCAAACACTCACCCCCAGTCACAGATCTGGGTTGAATCCATCATCATTCTTTAGCTCACTTTGCCACCCCAGTTCAGACACAGCTATATGCAAATCAGTCTTGACCCTGTGCCTCATGGGAACAGTTCAGACCGAACTGCCAAGCCAAGTCTTCCCTGGACCGGAATCAAGCATCCTGGGACCGGTTTTGGGCTAACAGCCCTCATCAGCCAGGATAGCTTGAATCCAGTGGCAAAGTGAGCAAGGGACCCACGTCTGGGCATAACCTGCCAACTTAGGGCGAACAAAGCAAACACAAGGAGATGATGGACGGAGTGCTGAAACTTTTCAAACACTCAACCCCAGTCACAGATCTGGGTTGAATCCATCATCATTCTTTAGCTCACTTTGCCACCCCAGTTCAGACACACCTATATGCAAATCAGTCTTGACCCTGTGCCTCATGGGAACAGTCCAGACCGAACTGCCAAGCCATGTCTTCCCTGGACCGGAATCAGGCATCCCGGGACCGGTTTCGGGCAAACAGCCCTCATCAGCCAGGCTAGCTTGAATCCAATTGGCAAAGTGAGCAAGGGGCCCACGTCTGGGCATACCCTGCCAACTTAGGGCGAACAAAGCAAACACAAGGAGATGATGGGCGGAGTGCTGAAACTTTTCAAACACTCAACCCCAGTCACAGATCTGGGTCGAATCCATCATCATTCTTTAGCTCACTTTGCCACCCCAGTTCAGACACAGCTATATGCAAATCAGTCTTGACCCTGTGCCTCATGGGAACAGTCCAGACCGAACTGCCAAGCCATGTCTTCCCTGGACCGGATTCAAGCATCCTTGGACCGGTTTCGGGCTAACAGTCCTCATCACCCAGGCTAGCTTGACGCCAGTGGCAAAGTGAGGAAGGGACCCACGTCTGGGCATACCCTGCCAACTTAGGGTGAACAAAGCAAATACAAGGAGATGATGGACGGAGTGCTGAAACTTTTCAAACACTCACCCCCAGTCACAGATCTGGGTTGAATCCATCATCATTCTTTAGCTCACTTTGCCACCCCAGTTCAGACACAGCTATATGCAAATCAGTCTTGACCCTGTGCCTCATGGGAGCAGTCCAGACCGAACTGCCAAGCAATGTCTTCCCTGGACCGGAATCAAGCATCCTGGGACCGGTTTCAGGCTAACAGCCCTCATCAGCCAGGCTAGCTTGAATCCAGTGGCAAAGTGAGCAAGGGACCCACGTCTGGGCATACCCTGCCAACTTAGGGCGAACAAAGCAAACACAAGGAGATGATGGACGGAGTGCTGAAACTTTTCAAACACTCACCCCCAGTCACAGATCTGGGTTGAATCCATCATCATTCTTTAGCTCACTTTGCCACCCCAGTTCAGACACAGCTATATGCAAATCAGTCTTGACCCTGTGCCTCATGGGAACAGTCCAGACCGAACTACCAAGCCATGCCTTCCCTGGACCGGAATCAAGCATCCTGGGACCGGTTTCTGGCTAACAGCCCTCATCAGCCAGGCTAGCTTGAATCCAGTGGCAAAGTGAGCAAGGGACCCACGTCTGGGCATACCCTGCCAACTTAGTGCGAACAAAGCAAACACAAGGAGATGATGGACAGAGTGCTGAAACTTTTCAAACACTCACCCCCAGTCACAGATCTGGGTTGAATCCATCATCATTCGTTAGCTCACTTTGCCACCCCAGTTCAGACACAGCTATATGCAAATCAGTCTTGACCCTGTGCCTCATGGGAACAGTTCAGACCGAACTGCCAAGCCAAGTCTTCCCTGGACCGGAATCAAGCATCCTGGGACCGGTTTCGGGCTAACAGCCCTCATCAGCCAGGATAGCTTGAATCCAGTGGCAAAGTGAGCAAGGGACCCACGTCTGAGCATACCCTGCCAACTTAGGGCATACAAAGCAAACACAAGGAGATGATGGACGGAGTGCTGAAACTTTTCAAACACTCACCCCCAGTCACAGATCTGGGTTGAATCCATCATCATTCTTTAGCTCACTTTGCCACCCCAGTTCAGACACAGCTATATGCAAATCAGTCTATGACCCTGTGCCTCATGGGAACAGTCCAGACCGAACTGCCAAGCCATGTCTTCCCTGGACCGGAATCAAGCATCCTGGGACCGGTTTCGGAGCTAACAGCCCTCATCAGCCAGGCTAGCTTGAATCCAGTGGCAAAGTGAGCAAGGGACCCACGTCTGGGCATACCCTGCCAACTTAGGGCGAACAAAGCAAACACAAGGAGATGATGGACGGAGTGCTGAAACTTTTCAAACACTCACCCCCAGTCACAGATCTGGGTTGAATCCATCATCATTCTTTAGCTCACTTTGCCACCCCAGTTCAGACACAGCTATATGCAAATCAGTCTTGACCCTGTGCCTCATGGGAACAGTCCAGACCGAACTGCCAAGCCATGCCTTCCCTGGACCGGAATCAAGCATCCTGGGACAGGTTTCTGGCTAACAGCCCTCATCAGCCAGGCTAGCTTGAATCCAGTGGCAAAGTGAGCAAGGGACCCACATCTGGGCATACCCTGCCAACTTAGGTGCGAACAAAGCAAACAGAAGGAGATGATGGACGGAGTGCTGAAACCTTTCAAACACTCACCCCCAGTCACAGATCTGGGTTGAATCCATCATCATTCTTTAGCTCACTTTGCCACCCCAGTTCAGACACAGCTATATGCAAATCAGTCTTGACCCTGTGCCTCATGGGAACAGTTCAGACCGAACTGCCAAGCCAAGTCTTCCCTGGTCCGGAATCAAGCATCCTGGGACCGGTTTCGGGCTAACAGCCCTCATCAGCCAGGATAGCTTGAATCCAGTGGCAAAGTGAGCAAGGGACCCACGTCTGGGCATACCCTGCTAACTTAGGGCGAACAAAGCAAACACAAGGAGATGATGGACGGAGTGCTGAAACTTTTCAAACACTCAACCCCAGTCACAGATCTGGGTTGAATCCATCATCATTCTTTAGCTCACTTTGCCACCCCAGTTCAGACACACCTATATGCAAATCAGTCTTGACCCTGTGCCTCATGGGAACAGTCCAGACCGAACTGCCAAGCCATGTCTTCCCTGGACTCGGAATCAAGCATCCCGGGACCGGTTTCGGGCAAACAGCCCTCATCAGCCAGGCTAGCTTGAATCCAAGTGGCAAAGTGAGGCAAGGGGCCCACGTCTGGGCATACCTCTGCCAACTTAGGGCGAACAAAGCAAACACAAGGAGATGATGGACGGAGTGCTGAAACTTTTCAAACACTCAACCCCAGTCACAGATCTGGGTCGAATCCATCATCATTCTTTAGCTCACTTTGCCACCCCAGTTCAGACACAGCTATATGCAAATCAGTCTTGACCCTGTGCCTCATGGGAACAGTCCAGACCGAACTGCCAAGCCATGTCTTCCCTGGACCGGATTCAAGCATCCTTGGACCGGTTTCGGCTAACAGTCCTCATCACCCAGGCTAGCTTGACGCCAGTGGCAAAGTGAGGAAGGGACCCACGTCTGGGCATACCCTGCCAACTTAGGGTGAACAAAGCAAACACAAGGAGATGATGGACGGAGTGCTGAAACTTTTCAAACACTCACCCCCAGTCACAGATCTGGGTTGAATCCATCATCATTCTTTAGCTCACTTTGCCACCCCAGTTCAGACACAGCTATATACAAATCAGTCTTGACCCTGTGCCTCATGGGAGCAGTCCAGACCGAACTGCCAAGCAATGTCTTCCCTGGACCGGAATCAAGCATCCTGGGACCGGTTTCAGGCTAACAGCCCTCATCAGCCAGGCTAGCTTGAATCCAGTGGCAAAGTGAGCAAGGGACCCACGTCTGGGCATACCCTGCCAACTTAGGGCGAACAAAGCAAACACAAGGAGATGATGGACGGAGTGCTGAAACTTTTCAAACACTCACCCCCAGTCACAGATCTGGGTTGAATCCATCATCATTCTTTAGCTCACTTTGCCACCCCAGTTCAGACACAGCTATATGCAAATCAGTCTTGACCCTGTGCCTCATGGGAACAGTCCAGACCGAACTACCAAGCCATGCCTTCCCTGGACCGGAATCAAGCATCCTGGGACAGGTTTCTGGCTAACAGCCCTCATCAGCCAGGCTAGCTTGAATCCAGTGGCAAAGTGAGCAAGGGACCCACGTCTGGGCATACCCCTGCCAACTTAGTGCGAACAAAGCAAACACAAGGAGATGATGGACAGAGTGCTGAAACTTTTCAAACACTCTCCCCAGTCACAGATCTGGGTTGAATCCATCATCATTCGTTAGCTCACTTTGCCACCCCAGTTCAGACACAGCTATATGCAAATCAGTCTTGACCTCTGTGCCTCATGGGAACAGTCCAGACCGAACTGCCAAGCCAAGTCTTCCCTGTGACCGGAATCAAGCATCCTGGGACCGGTTTCGGGCTAACAGCCCTCATCAGCCAGGATAGCTTGAATCCAGTGGCAAAGTGAGCAAGGGACCCACGTCTGAGCATACTCCTGCCAACTTAGGGCATACAAAGCAACACAAGGAGATGATGGACGGAGTGCTGAAACTTTTCAAACACTCACCCCCAGTCACAGATCTGGGTTGAATCCATCATCATTCTTTAGCTCACTTTGCCACCCCAGTTCAGACACACCTATATGCAAATCAGTCTTGACCCTGTGCCTCATGGGAACAGTCCAGACCGAACTGCCAAGCCATGTCTTCCCTGGACCGGAATCAAGCATCCCGGGACCGGTTTGGGCTAACAGCCCTCATCAGCCAGGCTAGCTTGAATCCAGTGGCAAAGTGAGCAAGGGACCCACGTCTGGGCATACCCTGCCAACTTAGGGCGAACAAAGCAAACACAAGGAGATGATGGACGGAGTGCTGAAACTTTTCAAACACTCAACCCCAGTCACAGATCTGGGTTGAGTCCATCATCATTCTTTAGCTCACTTTGCCACCCCAGTTCAGACATAGCTATATGCAAATCAGTCTTGACCCTGTGCCTCATGGGAACAGTCCAGACCGAACTGCCAAGCCATGTCTTCCCTGGACCGGAATCAAGCATCCTTGGACCGGTTTCGGGCTAACAGTCCTCATCAGCCAGGCTAGCTTGACGCCAGTGGCAAAGTGAGGAAGGGACCCACGTCTGGGCATACCCTGCCAACTTAGGGTGAACAAAGCAAACACAAGGAGATGATGGACGGAGTGCTGAAACTTTTCAAACACTCACCCCCAGTCACAGATCTGGGTTGAATCCATCATCATCTCTTAGCTCACTTTGCCACCCCTTTTCAGACACAGCTATATGCAAATCAGTCTATACCCTGTGCCTCATGGGAGCAGTCCAGACCGAACTGCCAAGCAATGTCTTCCCTGGACCGGAATCAAGCATCCTGGGACCGGTTTCAGGCTAACAGCCCTCATCAGCCAGGCTAGCTTGAATCCAGTGGCAAAGTGAGCAAGGGACCCACGTCTGGGCATACCCTGCCAACTTAGAGGCGAACAAAGCAAACACAAGGAGATGATGGACGGAGTGCTGAAACTTTTCAAACACTCACCCCCAGTCACGGATCTGGGTTGAATCCATCATCATTCTTTAGCTCACTTTGCCACCCCAGTTCAGACACAGCTATATGCAAATCAGTCTTGACCCTGTGCCTCATGGGAACAGTCCAGACCGAACTGCCAAGCCATGTCTTCCCTGTACTGGAATCAAGCATCCTGGGACCGGTTTCAGGCTATCAGCCCTCATCAGCCAGGCTAGCTTGAATCGAGTGGCAAAGTGAGCAAGGGACCCACGTCTGGCCATACCCTGCCAGACTTAGGGTGAACAAAGCAAACACAAGGAGATGATGGACGGAGTGCTGAAACTTTTCAAACACTCACCCCCAGTCACAGATCTGGGTTGAATCCATCATCATTCTTTAGCTCACTTTGCCACCCCAGTTCAGACACAGCTATATGCAAATCAGTCTTGACCCTGTGCCTCATGGGAACAGTCCAGACCGAACTGCCAAGCCATGCCTTCCCTGGACCGGAATCAAGCATCCTGGGACAGGTTTTGGGCTAACAGCCCTCATCAGCCAGGATAGCTTGAATCCAGTGGCAAAGTGAGCAAGGGACCCACGTCTGGGCATACCCTGCCAACTTAGGGCGAAAAAGCAAACACAAGGAGATGATGGACGGAGTGCTGAAACTTTTCAAACACTCAACCCCAGTCACAGATCTGGGTTGAATCCATCATCATTCTTTAGCTCACTTTGCCACCCCAGTTCAGACACACCTATATGCAAATCAGTCTTAACCCTGTGCCTCATGGGAACAGTCCAGACCGAACTGCCAAGCCATGTCTTCCCTGGACCGGAATCAGGCATCCTGGGACCGGTTTCGGGCAAACAGCCCTCATCAGCCAGGCTAGCCTGAATCCAGTGGCAAAGTGAGCAAGGGACCGACGTCTGGGCATACCCTGCCAACTTAGGGCGAACAAAGCAAACACAAGGAGATGATGGACGGAGTGCTGAAACTTTTCAAACACTCAACCCCAGTCACAGATCTGTGTCGAATCCATCATCATTCTTTAGCTCACTTTGCCACCCCAGTTCAGACACAGCTATATGCAAATCAGTCTTGACCCTGTGCCTCATGGGAACAGTCCAGACCGAACTGCCAAGCCATGTCTTCCCTGGACCAGATTCAAGCATCCTTGGACCGGTTTCGGGCTAACAGTCCTCATCAGCCAGGCTAGCTTGACTCCAGTGGCAAAGTGAGCAAGGGACCCACGTCTGGGCATACCCTGCCAACTTAGGGTGAACAAAGCAAACACAAGGAGATGATGGACGGAGTGCTGAAACTTTTCAAACACTCACCCCCAGTCACAGATCTGGGTTGAATCCATCATCATTCTTTAGCTCACTTTGCCACCCCAGTTCAGACACAGCTATATGCAAATCAGTCTATGACCCTGTGCCTCATGGGAACAGTCCAGACCGAACTGCCAAGCCATGTCTTCCCTGGACCGGAATCAAGCATCCTGGGACCGGTTTCAGGCTAACAGCCCTCATCAGCCAGGCTAGCTTGAATCCAGTGGCAAAGTGAGCATGGGACCCACGTCTGGGCATACCCTGCCAACTTAGGGCGAACAAAGCAAACACAAGGAGATGATGGACGGAGTGCTGAAACTTTTCAAACACTCACCCCCAGTCACAGATCTGGGTTGAATCCATCATCATTCTTTAGCTCACTTTGCCACCCCAGTTCAGACACAGCTATATGCAAATCAGTCTTGACCCTGTGCCTCATGGGAACAGTCCAGACCGAACTGCCAAGCCATGTCTTCCCTGGACCAGAATCAAGCATCCTGGGACCGGTTTCAGGCTAACAGCCCTCATCAGCCAGGCTAGCTTGAATCGAGTGGCAAAGTGAGCAAGGGACCCACGTCTGGCCATACCCTGCCAACTTAGGGTGAACAAAGCAAACACAAGGAGATGATGGACGGAGTGCTGAAACTTTTCAAACACTCACCCCCAGTCACAGATCTGGGTTGAATCCATCATCATTCTTTAGCTCACTTTGCCACCCCAGTTCAGACACAGCTATATGCAAATCCGTCTTTACCCTGTGCCTCATGGGAACAGTCCAGACCGAACTGCCAAGCCATGTCTTCCCTGGACCGGAATCAAGCATCCTGGGACCGGTTTCTGGCTAACAGTCCTCATCAGCCAGGCTAGCTTGAATCCAGTGGCAAAGTGAGCAAGGGACCCACGTCTGGGCATACCCTGCCAACTTAGGGCGAACAAAGCAAACACAAGGAGATGATGGACGGAGTGCTGAAACTTTTCAAACACTCACCCCCAGTCACAGATCTGGGTTGAATCCATCATCATTCTTTAGCTCACTTTGCCACCCCAGTTCAGACACAGCTATATGCAAATCAGTCTTGACCCTGTGCCTCATGGGAACAGTCCAGACCGAACTGCCAAGCCATGTCTTCCCTGGACCGGAATCAAGCATCCTGGGACCGGTTTCTGGCTAACAGCCCTCATCAGCCAGGCTAGCTTGAATCGAGTGGCAAAGTGAGCAAGGGACCAACGTCTGGGCATACCCTGCCAACTTAGGGCGAACAAAGCAAACACAAGGAGATGATGGACGGAGTGCTGAAACTTTTCAAACACTCACCCCCAGTCACAGATCTGGGTTGAATCCATCATCATTCTTTAGCTCACTTTGCCACCCCAGTTCAGACACAGCTATATGCAAATCAGTCTTGACCCTGTGCCTCATGGGAACAGTCCAGACCGAACTGCCAAGCCATGTCTTCCCTGGACCGGAATCAAGCATCCTGGGACCGGTTTCAGGCTATCAGCCCTCATCAGCCAGGCTAGCTTGAATCGAGTGGCAAAGTGAGCAAGGGACCCACGTCTGGCCATACCCTGCCAGACTTAGGGTGAACAAAGCAAACACAAGGAGATGATGGACGGAGTGCTGAAACTTTTCAAACACTCACCCCCAGTCACAGATCTGGGTTGAATCCATCATCATTCTTTAGCTCACTTTGCCACCCCAGTTCAGACACAGCTATATGCAAATCAGTCTTGACCCTGTGCCTCATGGGAACAGTCCAGACCGAACTGCCAAGCCATGTCTTCCCTGGACCGGAATCAAGCATCCTGGGACCGGTTTTGGGCTAACAGCCCTCATCAGCCAGGATAGCTTGAATCCAGTGGCAAAGTGAGCAAGGGACCCACGTCTGGGCATACCCTGCCAACTTAGGGCGAACAAAGCAAGCACAAGGAGATGATGGACGGAGTGCTGAAACTTTTCAAACACTCAACCCCAGTCACAGATCTGGGTTGAATCCATCATCATTCTTTAGCTCACTTTGCCACCCCAGTTCAGACACACCTATATGCAAATCAGTCTTGACCCTGTGCCTCATGGGAACAGTCCAGACCGAACTGCCAAGCCATGTCTTCCCTGGACCGGAATCAAGCATCCTGGGACCGGTTTCGGGCAAACAGCCCTCATCAGCCAGGCTAGCTTGAATCCAGTGGCAAAGTGAGCAAGGGACCCACGTCTGGGCATACCCTGCCAACTTAGGGCGAACAAAGCAAACACAAGGAGATGATGGACGGAGTGCTGAAACTTTTCAAACACTCAACCCCAGTCACAGATCTGGGTCGAATCCATCATCATTCTTTAGCTCACTTTGCCACCCCAGTTCAGACACAGCTATATGCAAATCAGTCTTGACCCTGTGCCTCATGGGAACAGTCCAGACCGAACTGCCAAGCCATGTCTTCCCTGGACCGGATTCAAGCATCCTGGGACCGGTTTCGGGCTAACAGTCCTCATCAGCCAGGCTAGCTTGACGCCAGTGGCAAAGTGAGGAAGGGACCCACGTCTGGGCATACCCTGCCAACTTAGGGTGAACAAAGCAAACACAAGGAGATGATGGACGGAGTGCTGAAACTTTTCAAACACTCACCCCCAGTCACAGATCTGGGTTGAATCCATCATCATTCTTTAGCTCACTTTGCCACCCCATTTCAGACACAGCTATATGCAAATCAGTCTATGACCCTGTGCCTCATGGGAACAGTCCAGACCGAACTGCCAAGCAATGTCTTCCCTGGACCGGAATCAAGCATCCTGGGACCGGTTTCAGGCTAACAGCCCTCATCAGCCAGGCTAGCTTGAATCCAGTGGCAAAGTGAGCAAGGGACCCACGTCTGGGCATACCCTGCCAACTTAGGGCGAACAAAGCAAACACAAGGAGATGATGGACGGAGTGCTGAAACTTTTCAAACACTCACCCCCAGTCACAGATCTGGGTTGAATCCATCATCATTCTTTAGCTCACTTTGCCACCCCAGTTCAGACACAGCTATATACAAATCAGTCTTGACCCTGTGCCTCATGGGAACAGTCCAGACCGAACTGCCAAGCCATGTCTTCCCTGGACCAGAATCAAGCATCCTGGGACCGGTTTCAGGCTAACAGCCCTCATCAGCCAGGCTAGCTTGAATCGAGTGGCAAAGTGAGCAAGGGACCCACGTCTGGGCATACCCTGCCAACTTAGGGCGAACAAAGCAAACACAAGGAGATGATGGACGGAGTGCTGAAACTTTTCAAACACTCACCCCCAGTCACAGATCTGGGTTGAATCCATCATCATTCTTTAGCTCACTTTGCCACCCCAGTTCAGACACAGCTATATGCAAATCAGTCTTGACCCTGTGCCTCATGGGAACAGTCCAGACCGAACTGCCAAGCCATGTCTTCCCTGGACCGGAATCAAGCATCCTGGGACCGGTTTCTGGACTAACAGCCCTCATCAGCCAGGCTAGCTTGAATCCAGTGGCAAAGTGAGCAAGGGACCCACGTCTGGGCATACCCTGCCAACTTAGGGCGAACAAAGCAAACACAAGGAGATGATGGACGGAGTGCTGAAACTTTTCAAACACTCACCCCAGTCACAGATCTGGGTTGAATCCATCATCATTCTTTAGCTCACTTTGCCACCCCAGTTCAGACACAGCTATATGCAAATCAGTCTTGACCCTGTGCCTCATGGGAACAGTCCAGACCGAACTGCCAAGCCATGTCTTCCCTGTACCGGAATCAAGCATCCTGGGACCGGTTTCTGGCTAACAGCCCTCATCAGCCAGGCTAGCTTGAATCGAGTGGCAAAGTGAGCAAGGGACCAACGTCTGGGCATACCCTGCCAACTTAGGGCGAACAAAGCAAACACAAGGAGATGATGGACGGAGTGCTGAAACTTTTCAAACACTCACCCCCAGTCACAGATCTGGGTTGAATCCATCATCATTCTTTAGCTCACTTTGCCACCCCAGTTCAGACACAGCTATATGCAAATCAGTCTTGACCCTGTGCCTCATGGGAACAGTCCAGACCGAACTGCCAAGCCATGTCTTCCCTGGAACGGAATCAAGCATCCTTGGACCGGTTTCGGGCTAACAGTCCTCATCAGCCAGGCTAGCTTGAATCCAGTGGCAAAGTGAACAAGGGACCCACGTCTGGGCATACCCTGCCAACTTAGCGTGAACAAAGCAAACACAAGTAGATGATGGACGGAGTGCTGAAACTTTTCAAACACTCACCCCCAGTCACAGATCTGGGTTGAATCCATCATCATTCTTTAGCTCACTTTGCCACCCCAGTTCAGACACAGCTATATGCAAATCAGTCTATGACCCTGTGCCTCATGGGAACAGTCCAGACCGAACTGCCAAGCCATGTCTTCCCTGGACCGGAATCAAGCATCCTGGGACCGGTTTCGGGCTAACAGCCCTCATCAGCCAGGCTAGCTTGAATCCAGTGGCAAAGTGAGCAAGGGACCCACGTCTGGGCATACCCTGCCAACTTAGGGCGAACAAAGCAAACACAAGGAGATGATGGACGGAGTGCTGAAACTTTTCAAACACTCACCCCCAGTCACAGATCTGGGTTGAATCCATCATCATTCTTTAGCTCACTTTGCCACCCCAGTTCAGACACAGCTATATGCAAATCAGTCTTGACCCTGTGCCTCATGGGAACAGTCCAGACCGAACTGCCAAGCCATGTCTTCCCTGGACCGGAATCAAGCATCCTGGGACCGGTTTCAGGCTATCAGCCCTCATCAGCCAGGCTAGCTTGAATCGAGTGGCAAAGTGAGCAAGGGACCCACGTCTGGCCATACCCTGCAGACTTAGGGTGAACAAAGCAAACACAAGGAGATGATGGACGGAGTGCTGAAACTTTTCAAACACTCACCCCCAGTCACAGATCTGGGTTGAATCCATCATCATTCTTTAGCTCACTTTGCCACCCCAGTTCAGACACAGCTATATGCAAATCAGTCTTGACCCTGTGCCTCATGGGAACAGTCCAGACCGAACTGCCAAGCCATGCCTTCCCTGGACCGGAATCAAGCATCCTGGGACAGGTTTTGGGCTAACAGCCCTCATCAGCCAGGATAGCTTGAATCCAGTGGTAAGTGAGCAAGGGACCCACGTCTGGGCATACCCTGCCAACTTAGGGCGAACAAAGCAAGCACAAGGAGATGATGGACGGAGTGCTGAAACTTTTCAAACACTCAACCCCAGTCACAGATCTGGGTTGAATCCATCATCATTCTTTAGCTCACTTTGCCACCCCAGTTCAGACACACCTATATGCAAATCAGTCTTAACCCTGTGCCTCATGGGAACAGTCCAGACCGAACTGCCAAGCCATGTCTTCCCTGGACCGGAATCAGGCATCCCGGGACCGGTTTCGGGCAAACAGCCCTCATCAGCCAGGCTAGCTTGAATCCAGTGGCAAAGTGAGCAAGGGACCCACGTCTGGGCATACCCTGCCAACTTAGGGCGAACAAAGCAAACACAAGGAGATGATGGACGGAGTGCTGAAACTTTTCAAACACTCAACCCCAGTCACAGATCTGTGTCGAATCCATCATCATTCTTTAGCTCACTTTGCCACCCCAGTTCAGACACAGCTATATGCAAATCAGTCTTGACCCTGTGCCTCATGGGAACAGTCCAGACCGAACTGCCAAGCCATGTCTTCCCTGGACCAGATTCAAGCATCCTTGGACCGGTTTCGGGCTAACAGTCCTCATCAGCCAGGCTAGCTTGACGCCAGTGGCAAAGTGAGGAAGGGACCCACGTCTGGGCATACCCTGCCAACTTAGGGTGAACAAAGCAAACACAAGGAGATGATGGACGGAGTGCTGAAACTTTTCAAACACTCACCCCCAGTCACAGATCTGAGTTGAATCCATCATCATTCTTTAGCTCACTTTGCCACCCCTTTTCAGACACAGCTATATGCAAATCAGTCTATACCCTGTGCCTCATGGGAACAGTCCAGACCGAACTGCCAAGCAATGTCTTCCCTGGACCGGAATCAAGCATCCTGGGACCGGTTTCAGGCTAACAGCCCTCATAAGCAAGGCTAGCTTGAATCCAGTGGCAAAGTGAGCATGGGACCCACGTCTGGGCATACCCTGCCAACTTAGGGCAAACAAAGCAAACACAAGGAGATGATGGACGGAGTGCTGAAACTTTTCAAACACTCACCCCCAGACACAGATCTGGGTTGAATCCATCATCATTCTTTAGCTCACTTTGCCACCCCAGTTCAGACACAGCTATATACAAATCAGTCTTGACCCTGTGCCTCATGGGAACAGTCCAGACCGAACTGCCAAGCCATGTCTTCCCTGTACCAGAATCAAGC